>CM076575.1:607820070-608360090 GCA_034641835.2 Pinus albicaulis | reverse complement strand
ATAACAAAATATTGAGTTATCCTTGATAATGAAGAATAATAAAATATTAATAACCAAAATCTAGATCTAACCGCTTGGAATATTTTATTATATTTTGTTAGTGGGAAGATGTATTTTAATTGGTTAGCTAGCTTTATTTAGAAATAATAAACAACTAAATGATTTATTTATCATTTCAAGAATATGGTTAAAGGATAAAAAATGAATAATGATTGCTTTAATTATTCCTAGGTGATTTAGTCAAATTTAACAAGGAATAATAACTAAATAATGATTTAATTAATTATTCCTAGAAAAAATAAGATAAATAATGGTTTATCTAATTATTTCTCATAATTGGGTTAAATATAACCTGGAATATTAGTTAAACAATGTTTTAATTAATTATTCCTAGAGGAAAATCAAATAAATAATGATTTATTTAATTATTCCTCATGGGGTTTCTTTTTTTAAGCAGAAATAACTTAATCAAATGTGCTTTATTAAACTAGTCCTTATAGTTGTTACACCATTTTTGGGTCATCTAACCTACTATCATTAGATGGACCCTAGTACACCATGTAAGACCAATTTTACCCTAAGTAAAATTGCTTTCACTATGTAAAATAACTTAATAAAACACATTTATTAAGTTGTTTATGGTCTAAACAGAAAATCCCAAAAGGAAATATTAAACAAATCTATATTTGTTTGATATTCCTCATGGAATAATTAGTTAAAAAATAATTGTTCCTGGTCATGTTTAACCCAAAACAAAGAAATTAATTAGATAAATCTCTATTTATCTTATTATTTTCTAGGAATAATTATTTAAATCTTATTTAAATAATATTCCTTGTTAAATATGACTAAATCACCCACAAATAATTAAATAAATCATTATTTATTTGATTATCATTCAACCCCTTCCTTAAAATGATAAATAAATCATTTATTTATTTATTATTCACAAATAAAGGGATTTGACCCAAGTCAAATACTTTTTCCCTCCAACAAATATAATAAAATATTCCATAAAAGGTGGATCTAGATTTGGTTAATGTTGTTTTAATCATGCACCAAGATCTAGAATGACCCAATATTTTGTTATAAATAGGAGGGTTTCTCCTACCATTCTTCACCTTTTGTTGCCCATTAGATCACTCTGGATCTATACTCTTGGTCTGACTTTGAGCCATTATCATTGTCAAATTTTCCATTATTTGTTGTGTGAGCTCCCTTTGAGTTCTATCTTTGTCTGGGTTTTATACATGAACAAGAGAGAGAAATACTAGATCTGAAGTGCTGAGGACTTCCAAGAACCCATCCCATTGAGGAGAATTGGAAACACCTTCTTGTTTTCCTCCCAGGTGCCCTTAATACAAAAAATTCTTTCAAAAATATTGTTCTTGTCTTGTCTATTGGATGTATGGAGCAAAACCTTATTTTTACTGCTTAATGTCTCTTTATGCATAGATTTGGATTTTTGTAGCATTTGTCTTGAACAACTAACTGCAGATCTAAAGATATTGGCAGCCATATTTGATGTTAGGGCTATAAGTTATGCGTAGCTAAAGTGGTCTTTTTTCGTACACTTCGAAAAAAGATTCATACTAACAACTAGCGACTCCACACGAGTTTTCAATTACGATCGCTGTCGTTTTTCATATTCCTGCATATCCAGCTACTTCAGACCCTAGGGTTTCTTTTCAGTTTTTTGTTTTTCCTATTTTCATGTTGTTTTTCACCTATAAAACCCTAAAACATTAAAATTTCATACATTGTGCTTCGGCCCCTGTGCGCGGGTGACGGACATCGGTAACAGTGAGATGACAACTTTTCGGAAATGCGCATTTGGGGCACCCCCAGCGGAAAGCTTTGATCTGCCTTTCAGCCCAAAAACTGTGACCGGACTCCGAATTCGCACTTTTCAGCCATTATCTCCGACACCTGAAGAAAACACGTCGGAACACACGACACCGCGATTTTTGCTATTTTTACGCAACTTTTACGGGTTTTTCTTAAGCTTACATCGGGGGTTTTTCGACCCCTCTTGTCTCGGCCCGTTTAGACACATTTCGATCTATTTTGCTCATATAAGTGGTAACATAGCCCCTGGGCCCAGTACCCTCTACTTTTGGTGGAAGAGTTTTAGCTATTTCAGGTGTCTGATTTTTCAGAGTTTTAGCCTTCCCTTTTTCAGATCTGATACCTCATCCTCAGATCCATTTAAATCAGCTTTTCTTCCTTTGAAATCACCTCTTGTAGTTTTTTTTGGACCTCCCTTTAGGGCCTCCCTCCTTGTCCTTGCTTTTGCTGATTTCCTCCTTTTACGCCACACTGCCTCTATCTCTTGTGTGTTCTACACCTCTTTCGGCCAATTTTTCTCCTTTAGATCCACAGCCACTCCGACCTTAGATCTATTGGCCTCTTTTTAGTGTGCTTTGACTAGATTTTTCCCCTCTTTTTAGACTAGTTTTGAGAGACCCGCCTTCTTGGGTTGAATTGATACAGTACATTATTGGTAATTTTGTTATTTTAACATTATATCTTGTTCTCTGCAAATCCTTTCGCTAGCTATACGGCTTCCTTTTTCTTTTGCTCTCAAAAAATGTCTGGCTTTAAAAATTAAAATTAACGCACGCCACACACTCACCCTAAGCGAAGAAGAGCTTGGTTAACACCACCAGGCAAAGACTTTAAAACATTGTAAAATCAATTGACATTGCACCTTTTCTACCCTTGTTTCGACATTGTAATCACTTCATTCTGCACCTCCCCACCCTTGTTGGTCGTTCTTCTTCCCCTTGTGCCATGTTTGTGTTATCATCATTGTGCCCCCAAGGCACACATCCCGGAGACTTCTTGGCCTTCACCCTCAGTTTCCGGTCGGTCGACCTACTCCTTCCCGCCGTCGTCGAGTTAGTCCTCCTTCGAGTCCACACTCCAATTCCTCTTCTGATTCATTGGGTTCTCCTTTTGCCTCTGGTTCTCCCCTTGTCACCTTCCCTATGTCTAGTCCAGGGCCTAACACTAGCGGTAATCCCGGTCCTAATGCTGGGACTACTAGTAGCGGAACCGCCACAGGAACTACCTCGGCTGCACCCTTGCTCCCTTATATGGCAGGCCTCAGCCTCCCCGATTTCAATCAGTTGATCAATGACCCTATCCGCCACGATGTTGGTTGGCCTGCTATGCCGACCAAGCTCCCCTCCGACATTCCCAAGTTCGAAGGCCTTGCTGGAGAAGATCCAACCAACCATATCCGATCTTTCCACATGTGGTGTTCTTCCAACTCCATTATCGATGACTCCATCCGTCTTCAGCTGTTCCGACACACGCTTACGGGCGAAGCATCTAAATGGTATGTTGACCAGAAATCCTCTTCCCATACCACCTTTACGACCATTTCCCCTGCCTTCTTGTCTTATTTCCAGCTCCCTCTGCGATACGATACTGGTACTGAACTCTTGACCTCCTTCTGTCAATCGTCTGCGACCTGCCTTTCTGACCATGTCCAGGAATGGTAGAGAAGAAAGAGCTTATGTCGAGCTCCTACCTTTGAAGATCGCGTCTATATTGACTGGTTCCTTAGATCTCTCCTACCCTCCATTGGCAAAGATGTCGCCTCCCATTTCCCTCAAACCGAAGAAGCCGCCCTCCAAATAGCCTTGAAATATGACCTAGTCTATGCTCAGTCTCGTTATGTTTATACCGTCCTTCCTGACCTCCCCAGGCCCGGTGGTGCTAACGCCCCGGGGGTGTCTCATTCCACCGACGGTATCATTGGAGCCCTTTCTCATCCATATGCTCAACCTCCTATGGGCTATGGTCTCCCTCCGGGAGGGGCCATCACCTCTAGCACTTTTACCCCTCCAGGTAGCATGTATCCAGGATATGACATGCCTCATCCTTTTGCCCAACCTCCTGCTTACCTCAATGTTTCCTAGCCTAACCATTACCCTTATCCATAGCCTAGTGCTCCAGCTCCTCTAGCATTTGCACTTCCCCCTCCCTTGCCTTCTCAACCCTAGCAACAACACCTACAGCCCCCTCCAAGGCAAGTATTTGCACAGCAGCGCACGACTAATCCCCTTTCCTCTCAAAGAAGGCGGAAAGGCAATCAAAATCAATCTGCCCCTGGTACTTGGGGACCCAATCCTCAAGGTCTTGACCCTAACACTGCTAACCAGCAACAGGGCACTCAGTCCAAGCCGAACAGACCTATTCGCACAAATAAGCCTTGTTCGTGTTGCGGTGTTTATGGTCATTACACTCACGATTGTCCCCTTTTACCACAGATGCGGCAGATGTGGGAGTCTCAAGCCACATTGCGAGGACAACATGTCTCCCCTCATGCTCCCCCTAATGTGGCCACTACTCAACCGGCTGTGTTTACTGATCCTTTCCCCCAGCAAGGATTCGTGGCTGCCCAACCACCTGACGGACATGTGGCCACTCAACCTTCCCCTTCTGGTTCCTCCGATTACCAGATCCTCATGATGCACTCTGATCTTCCTCCAACCGTCGACCTTAACCTTCAAACTCGGTCTCGTCAGTACCCCAAGCCTCCCGCTCAGCCTGCCTCCGAGTCCCCTTCTTCAGGTTCTACAGAGCCTCTTTCGACATCCAATGGTCCCTTACATATCCCCCAACCCAAAGTTGAGGTTCATACCAATATTCCTAAGTGACCATTACGCCGAAATGCCGCTTATGGTCGAGCTGCTCATTCGTATAGCATAGTAGATGATTTGGCGCAGTCTCTTGCTGCCATTTCCACATTGGAACTCCTCCAGTCATGCCCTTCCCAAAAGAAGGCTCTACTATCTTCCATGCGCGCTGTAGATCCTGCTGATGAGAAAATGATTGTTTTCGATGCCTATCAATCATAACATCCTCCTCTTCCTGCTTCCGTAGCCTTCCAAATCCTAGTCAAAATCCGGAACGCTAACGTTTCTCGGTGTATCATTGATGAGGGGGAATCCACCTATGTGATGTCTGCTTCGGTTTGGAAGCAACTCGGATCTCCTGAGCTGGCCCCTTCCACGATCACCCTTCGAGCGTGGGATGGCCATGCCTCCCAGCCCATTGGCCTCTTCCATAATTGTCCTATCACTGTTGCAGGCAAGACTGTTTGCGTTGACGTCGAAGTCATTGACGCCCCTCTAGATTACAACATTTTCTTGGGGTGAAGCTACACCTATTCCATGTATGTTGTCCCCTCTGCGGCTTTTCGCAAGATGTCTTTTCCTCACAATGGAAAGATAGTCACCATCGACCATTTGACGTATCATGAGCCAAAATTTCAGACCCCACCTGAGACGACCATCTCTTCTGTAGCCAACAAGAAAACCATTGATTCCTTGACCAGTGTCTCTCCCGGTGTCTACAAAGACTCCTCTTTGCTCGGAACCTTCCCTGGTCTTCCTCCTCCTCCTATCTCTGATCCCAGCTTATCGAATGTTTGCACGATGCAATCATCTCGGCCAGCCGGACCTCTTCCTTCTGGCCCTTCTCCTTCAGCTGGTATCCATGAGCCCCTCTATCCTCCTGGGTCGGTTGCCCCAAGCCTCAACCATCTAGGAGCCATCCCCCCTAGTCATTACCCCGCGGATCAGATACCTTTCCATGCTCCCCCTCCAGGAGTCTATACGGTCCCCATCATGGCCACCCTCTCTCTCCCCAACCTGACCCTGGGCATAACCGTCTGGTACCTTGACCCTCCAGCCGCTACCCCACCTAGCTAGTCCCAGCCTACATGGCTTTGGCACCGGTTCAATCGGTCCCCCTCGCTTCCTCCGTTGCCATTGTGCTCCCAGCACCTCCACGGGACCCTTCTCCTGTCGTGCCATCTCCCGGGAAGAAAGGCAAAGCTCACAAAGGGGCACCCAAAGACAAGACCACCACAACTGACCCGGCCCCTCCTCCGCCCGCAAAGCCTTGTGCCTTGTGTGATGTCACCGGTCATGCCACCCATGTTTGTCCCGAGTTGCCCCGTATTCAGCCCATGGTTAAAGTCGCGTTCCCTGAATCTACGGTCCCGGTATAGCCTCTGTTCTTCCTCGTTCGTAACCAGGAACCCCAAAAGGTTATCCACACCAACAAACCCTGTGCTCTGTACGGTGTCCATGGCCATTACTCCCATCATTTTTCCTCACTTGATAGGATTACCATACCCTCTTGCAGAAGTAGTCTCGAGAGTATGAGACAGAGCCAAATCAATCGCCTCTCCCATACTCGCTTGATTATGCTTTAGATCCCAGCGAGGATCCCCGGCTCCCATGGACATTCCCCCCCACTTGATGTCTAAGATGGCGGGTCTGCCTCGGCCATTATTTTACTGCCTTTCATGTTGTTGAGACTCTTGCAGAGCCACACAGCTTCCCCTTAGAATCCTCCCACATTTGTTTCCCCCTTGTTGGCTTTCGGCTCCCCATCACCAACCCTTGTTTCATTTTCTTTATTCATTTCCAAGCGACCATCCAGCATATGACCTTTCTTCCCCCACAGGATAAGTTAGATAACTTTTCGCGTCATGTGGTGTCCTTTCCCATAGCCCCTATTTTGCGTACGCACGGAATAACTCCACCCATATCTCTCTTGTTGACCCCATAGCCAGTCCCCCACATCACCTGACACTAAACCTTACCACCCTCTAGTTTGTATGTAGTCCGCCACACCTTTTTGCTCATCTCTTTCTCCCATAGTTGCAGCTTGATGATATTGCAGTACACTCTGTCTTTGCCATCATTGTCCCTCCCTCCCCCCATTTTTGTATTGTATGTAACACCCTAGCCAGCGGGACCTCCAGTCCCCACCCCTATATCGGATTCCCCGCCGATGGTGCAAATCTCGTTACTCCGGGAATCTAACTCTCGGAAGGTTGGGCCATTTCACCCCTTGCATACCTTGTACTTTCGCAGAGTCTTACCATTCGTACTACCTGCCACCAACAGTGGGACGAATGTGATGGAGTGCGTGGTCTCTTAGCCGATGCCCTCTTTCTCATCCCTCCATGTGTTAGTTTAGTTCCCCCACTTCTTATCATACAACTAAATGGTGTCTCTCATTTGTGCATAATCTACCTATCTTTGTTTTAGACGATATTCACAGTGAAACTCTTAAATCAATGAATTTGAAACCCACAACTTTCAACCATGTACCTCAAGTAAATCCTATATAGATAGTATTGCAAACCATGTTCTATGTGGCATTTATCACACGCATTTCATCTGAGACAATAACATTCATAATCATTAAAAAATATGCATATCCATAATATGTATCACAAACAATAATATTTAAGTCCATCTACTCAAGTATATGACATACCCTTAGCATGTTACAAAAAACTCAAAGCGAGGGGCACCACACTACTACACTGGGCCTTACACCCCTAAATCACAATCATGAATCCGGAGCCAATGGCTCCTCCCTCTAACCTTAGATCAAACATACCTGACGTGTGTGCCATGCAGCGCGTGACACCCTCGCCATTCGGGGTAGACAAATGCATGGCTCTGTCTTGGTCATCTAAATCTTATACCGCTGCGACCTCAGGTCAGCAACCTCTGCATCTATGGCGGATGTCACTCCAGAGGAAGCCACGCATCCTCATGTGCTGCTCGACCCACTGGGACACATGCTCTAGATCTTTATGGTCGTCCCGCATATCTGTTTGGTTTTTACCAGGAGAGCATGTCTGCATACCAAAGTACGGGAATCAATACCCCATCTACTGTTCACTAACTATAACATGCCTAAAAATAATGATTACTTATACTTACCATCGGGTCCCCATGCTCGACCAGCGGAGGTGGTGGGTCCGTGATCTGACCACTCATCATTATGGGGATGGTGTCTATATGTAATGGCATTTGATCCCGATGGACAAAGAACTCGGTGTTTCTCGTCCAGGCACCTCCTCTCCTCCCTACACGCACCGTGTAGCCGCCCCAGGCGCATCTGCGACTCTCGAACCCCATCTGGGAGGCTATAGGGTGGCTAAGGTGGGATCTTCTCAAGAGACACAATAGGTCCCCCTCTGAGCAATCGTAGCTCTTGCCTTCTCTGATGTGGTGTCATTTTAATGACACCAACATCCATTGGAGCCACCACAGTAAGTCCCTCAACACGCTCTCTACGATCATCATCTGTGATGATGTGATGGGCAGCTTAATACGCCCGGGATCAAACCATTGCAGTCACTGCAGGGTCTCAATCTCTCTAGGTCCTTGATGGGGTATCCATCGCGGCTCGAGGCCACAGGTGCGACCATCACACTCACAAACTCCATGATGTCGCCCTGTGAGTAGCTGCTGTTGTGATGTTCCCACCATCCCAAGTGGCGGGGCATGGGAAATACATCATGAATTTGCTCGGATTCTAGATCTCGGCCTTTGCCTCCCCAGACCTCATGCTGGATCCCAATAACTATGTCTAGGCCAACAGGGCTCTCAACTCTAATCAAAGGGGTTCTCCAAACTTGAACCAGCACATTTAACTTGTGGACACCCCAGTCTACTTGGATCTCTGCCGTAAATGGCACCTGGTCTCTCTCTAACTAGGTTCACGTATCTATATCTGCATAAAATCGTCTTTGTCGTGTTCTCACAGATAGGGAATACATGACAACACAAAACTAACTCTCATCCATAAAACAACACTCGCGCCCCACCTCATCTTCAGTCTCACACTTTGCCAAATATTGGGATAGGTCGCACCTTTAGCTCAAAACTGCGTCCCAGGTGTAGATTTTGGCCCAAAAAGTGGAACCGAAAGAAATATGCAGGGGGCGTTCTGCAGGAATTCTGGAAGCCCTAATGCGAACTTTCCGTCCATCAAATGAAGAGAGTAAGGTTAGGCCTCTTCCCCTGCTGTGGATCTCGATTCCAGCAGTTTGGTTTATCTCCACTTCCATGTTCCTTGCAGAGATTTAGGGCCTTCTCTCCTCTCTGCATTCACGACAATGACACTAAATGAGTGGTTGGAGGAAAAGCTGCTAATAAAAAGTGAACCCCTTGTTTCTTCTTTACACCTTCACAACCATCACAGCGCTCAAGTTTACAATAAACCGTCTGCACCGTTGGAAAGCTCTCACCGAGCCCTCAAATGGGTACTCTATTCAGCTTTTGTGATTTGATACTTCACTGGGGACAATTTTGTCCAGATGGAGTCTTCACCTCTCCTTAAATCACATTTCTTCACTTACAGCACTTGTACTTGAGCCACCACTTTGCCTCCTGCTTGTCTTTGTTCATGTTGAGATTTTTTGGGTTATATCATACTCAGCACTGCTGGTCCCCATTGGACCCCCTTTACTATGTGTGCCGCCAAGTCACCATTGTTTAGAGCATCAAAGTGAGTCCATATCGCATTCATGGAGTCTATCCGAGTCCCTTTGTAGCACCCAGCTATAGTCCCCATCCCTCATTGCTTGGTTTCTCTCTTGTTGCACATTACATGGCCTTAGGTCCCACATCCACTTATCCCCAAATGATATTGTAATTTAGTACGCTGCCATGTCGTATGCCCCTTTATGCTCTAACGAGTCGTCCATTATTCCTGAATCCCTTCATTATCATCATTGGTATTAGTCGCTCTTGTCACTCTACTATTTTCTCTCATACCTTAGTTAGGATCTCTCATTGCCCTACCTATGGCGGACCTCCTTCTTTAAACATCAGCTCCTTCATTCGACAGTCCTAAGGGTGGTGTACCTTAGTTCAGCTTCCTCTTGTTCGGGGCCTCGGATCGGGCAAGGGATCTCTCATTTCCCTTTGAATTGATTGTTTCTCCACTCCAACTCGTTGTTATGATCGAGATCAGCTATAGTGACGGATTCGGTAGTCGGCCATGGCTCTTGGTGATTCCCAGTGTGTGAGATGTAACCGACCCTCATGAGAGGTAGCCTATAGAGACATTCCCCACATGCCAGGATGACCTCTCATTGTAGCCCCTCGATACAGCTCCGCCTGTTGATGATCTCAGCCCTTGGCAGCTTGCAGTGCCTCTTTGATTTACATGTATCAGTCAGATTTTGTGAGCCCTTCCCCGATTATAGGGGGCATTTGGGTTGTATTTGTATCTCATGTACTCGGATATTATTGTATAAGTCCTGGCTGTTATCCCAGGCACACCATGTATGTGGGATCCCTCATTGTATTTTTATCTGGCTCATGTTTATGCCAGCTGTACTTTATCGTTCGATCCCTTGTTTACTGGAAACACTATTCTTTTGTACTTTGTCTAGGCGGGCATAGATATGCCTCCCCCGCCGCCTTTAGCACAGGTACCCTCTCATAAAAAGAGACTTGTTGCACCTGCAAGTCTCGTCTCCTCAGGGTCTAGCTCTTCAGCACATTAGTCTACCTTACATTTCTCTCTCTGACTTCCCTTTTGATGTCTGGTGATTGAGTTCTTACAACGTACTTCGGTCATACGATTTGCTCCTAACACTCGCACGCTGGGGGTCAATCTCTTACACCATTTTTTGGTCATCTAACCTACTATCATTAGATGGACCCAAGTACACCATGTAAGACCAATTTTACCCTAAGTAAAATTTCTTTCACTATGTCAAATAACTTAATAAACCACATTTATTAGGTTGTTTATGGTCTAAATAGGAAACCCCAAAAGGAAATATTAAACAAATCTATATTTGTTTGATTTTCCTCATGGAATAATTAATTAAACAATAATTTAATTATTATTCCGCATCATGTTTAACCCAAAACAAAGAAATTAATTACATAAATCTCTATTTATCTTATTATTTTCTAGGAATAATTATTTAAATCTTATTTAAATAATATTCCTTGTAAAATATGACTAAATCACCCACAAATAATTAAATAAATCATTATTTATTTGATTATCATTCAACCACTTCCTTAAAATGATAAATACATCATTTATTTATTTATTATTTACAAATAAAGGGATTTGACCCAAGTCAAATACCTTTTCCCTCCAACAAATATAATAAAATATTCCATAAAAGGTGGATCTAGATTTGGTTAATGTTATTTTAATCATGCACCAAGATCTAGAATGACCCCATATTTTGTTATAAATAGGAGGGTTTTCCCTACCATTCTTCACCTTTTGTTGCATATTAGATCACTTTGGATCTAAACTCTTGGGCTGACTTTGAGCCATTATCATTGTCACATTTTCCATTATTTGCTGTGTGAGCTCCCTTTGAGTTCTATCTTTGTCTGGGTTTTCTACACCAATAGGAGAGAGAAATGCTAGATCTGAAGTGCTGAGGACTTCCAAGAACCCATCCCATTGAGGAGAATTGGAAACATCTTCTTGTTTTCCTCCCAGGTGCCCTTAATACAAAAAATTCTTTCAAAAATTGTTCTTGTCTTGTCTATTGGATATATGGAGCAAACCCTTCTTTTTAGTGCTTAATGTCTTTCTATGCATAGATCTGGTTTTTTGCAGCTCTTGTCTTGATCAACTAACTGCAGATCTGAAGATATTGGCAGCCACATTTGATGTTAGGGATATTAGTTATGCGTAGCTGAAGTGGTCTTTTTTCGTACACTTCGACAAAGGATTCATACTAACAATAAAATTGGCAAAAATTGTCAAAAAAACATATGCTGCCACATCATTTTTTGGTAACGGAGGTTTTGGCAGAGCTTTTAATGGAAATTGAACACAACTAAAAAAAAATGGGTGGCTGGAGGTTATTACAGATGTTTTTCCATCGGTGCTCTTATCAGGTTTGAATGCACCGGTGCGTATCGGTAGACAGAGCACTGGGGCGATCTAAGGAGAATGCATTGCGCCGTTAAGGAAAACAACAACACCGGGCCTGGTGTTGGTGATACAATGCATGGGGTCATTGTAATTAATCTTGGGATTTGAATGATGCCCACAGGTCGTATAAGTGCACCGATGCGTGTATCTTTATGAGGTACCGGTGCTCCATATCATAGAAAGGAACTGAGATTTATAATTGGTATCGGTATTCATGTGGTGCACATGGCATCTACAAATGCACCGGTGCTTATAGATATATAAACGCCCTGGTGCACGGTATCACACAAAAGCACCAATATTTATAACTGGAATCAGTATTAGTGTGGTGCCCATAGAATCATAAACGCACCAATGCGTATAGACACATAAATGCGCTGGTTTTCATTTTGTTTTTTTTAGAACCATCCACCTCTGATAGTCCAATTATTGTGATTGTTTTAAATTCATTATTCATGAAAATTCGACACATCTTATAACAATATTCATATTAATTACATTTTTATTAATGCATTTGAATGTATTGTTTAGATTCATTTTTTATATCATATCAAAATTATTGTGGTTTTTTTAAATTCATTATTCATCAAAAGTCGACACATATATATAATCTTATAACAATATTCATATGAATTAAAATATTATTAGTTCATTTGAGAACG
This sequence comes from Pinus albicaulis, assembly GCA_034641835.2. Lineage (NCBI taxonomy): Eukaryota > Viridiplantae > Streptophyta > Pinopsida > Pinales > Pinaceae > Pinus > Pinus albicaulis. Next base: position 608,347,674 of record CM076575.1, on the reverse strand, counting down.
ACAAAGGAGAACGCAATAGAATAAATTAAAACAAATATTATGATTATATATATATATATATATATATGTATCAGTCTTTATCATACAAAATGGGACAATTATTCGTATCCCTTTGTCTTTTAATTAGGACACTATGTCCATTACATTAAACAAAATGTTTGATTTCACAGATATATTTCAAAAAATAGAACGCCTTGCTTTGATATCCAAATTACATAGTGATCATCATTCTTTGCTTCAACTACTATCACTGCCAAAGCTACTTCCATGACTTGGGTTATTTTCAGGAATGTTGTGTTCATGGCGTTGATTGTTTTCTTCTTCTTCATTTTCCATATACAAACATAAAAATAAACTAAAATGAGTGTATATACATTGGTGAGAATAATGAAAATTCCAATATTAAATAATATACATCAATGTAAAGCGAAAATAAAAATGACGTACCATAGCAACAATTGACTTATAAACCATACACATTCTTTCAAAACCATGTACCATGGCATCTTTCAAAATTTCATATGTGGTCGCAGTTCCATACTTTGTTTCCTGCAAGTTTTATACCCCATAACAAATCATATATTTAATATAAAAGATGTTTTTTTTCTATTAATTATAGACGGAGCTAATTAAAACAAGATCGATAGATGCTTACAAATTCCACAATTAAATTCTGATATGCCAACATATACTCACAACCCATATTTAACCCAATTTCGATCAATTCATTTGATGATTCTTCTTTGTATGTTAGCACTTTGTTTGAAGACATTCAATGATGATTTTATGTAAAACAACTTAAAAAATACAAAAATGAAATCTAGTTAAGTTGTTGTAAGAAAGTAACAATTACTCACAAACTTAGAGATCAACGATTTTCTTCCCTGTCATCTTGTTTTATGTGCTGAATGGGTTCCATTTTCTTTTCTTTTCTGCAAGAAAGTTCTTGAAAATTAATATTTAATGCTAAATGGTTGATATTTTGTACCTAATGATCGAAAAATTCAATGATTACATATTAAATTTAAAGCACGTTGTTCTATTCGTTTCACTAGATCCCTCAAACTTTTGTAAAATTTTTTCCCCCTTTTGTTAATTTCTAGCACCACTCCAAATGAGCCAAGGAGCAATTCATTTTCATTTGCATGTTCTATTTTTTTCTTTTCTTAGAACAATATTTATTTTCTGAGTTGTTGGTCCCTGTAGAACATTAAACAAATGTGAATTAGTAGTGTTTGACACATGTTATCTAATAATTTTAAGTATATTATTAATGATAATTAAAAAAAGAAACTCATATTGGATCGATAGTATTGTTTCATTCACCTGATTCATCTTTTTGCAATTTTTCCATTAAACTTTTATGCTCTTATGGTCGTAGATAAAAAATAATCATATCGAGCTTCGTCATTTTGTGGCTCTGCATGATACATAGTAAACAATACATATTAGCTAAAGTTACATGTAGTTCACAAATAATATTTTTTATAAAGAATTTACAAAGAACTTGCCTTTTTTTCTTTTCTTGATGTGTTAACAGTATTTTTGTTACTTTATATCTTATCAGTCATTTCTTTATCAATCTGAAACCTGTAGCATATCATTCAGTAATATATTTATAAATAAATTCTCAAATTTTCAGTTAGAAAATAAATCTCGAGACACCGGTACGCCTTTCATGAAATCCGCACTGCCGCCGGTGCATGGATATACTAACAACGCACTACCAAACAGTATAACATGCGTACGGTGCGTTCGGTATTATAAATGCACCACAAAAATAGTGTAATAAACCTAACGGTGTGTGGGGTATTATAAATGCACCGCAAAAATGGTTTAATACACTGTATGGTGCTTTCCTAGTTAAAGAAAGCATAGGTGCCCCATTTTAGAATTGGCACACGGATTTAAAAAAATGTTTTCAATTTTTTACGACACAGAACTTGCACGATGCGCTGTAATAATACAGAGCACCAGTGCGGTGGAGTACACAGGGTGCACCAATAAAGAAAAATCCATTTTTTCAAAAATTCATGCAATTGTCGAATGGATTGGGATCTGACTATGCAAGTCATTCCATGGGTTGGACTTCAATCTAAAATGAAAAACCCTAATTATGAAATCATAGAAACAAGGAGAAGAAAGGGAAAAAACAAACAAATAAAGGGTTCAGGGTAAAAAGGGATAAAATTGCAGGAAAAAATAAAAAACTGCAGAAAAGTGTAAAAAAAATAATTAAATTTAATAACGAAATGGTTTAAAATTCTATGATAAAGGACTTCAATCAACAGATTTTTGGTTTCTGATTCTCTGAATACTTCTGTTGGAATGTATTTCGCCATCCACAGCGCCCTCATGCTCTCTTGCTCCAAGTCTATCTCCTGCAAAAATCTGACTGAAAATTTTTAGCAAAAATAGTGAAATAATGAAAAGCCTTTAGTATTTAAAGAATTATTTTATCAAATTATATTTTTGAAAATATTTTGTTGCCCATTTTTCAAATTGCCGCATTTTTTTAAACTTAAACAAAATAGAGTTGCGTTTTTTTTATTTACGTTTATTCGTTTCTGGTGCGAGTAAATGTGACGTACCAGTGCGTTTTATTAATACTACGCACCGGGGCCTATTAGGATAATAAGCACACCGGAATTTTTAAAGTTTTTTTATTTTTTGTCGGTAATATCATAAAAAGTAATGATAATTATAAAGTACATGAAGATATTTTCATTATTTTCTAAACTTTATGTTACGAAAATTCCTATTATTCTAGATTTGTTATTTTACAATTATTAGCAAATTTACAAATTTAAATATTTTAATAAAATCATTTCACATTAATACAATTAAAATTTTCACATCAATAGAATTAAAATTTTACAAATTAATATTTTACATACAATTACATTTACAATTTTACATATAATTACATTTACAATTACAATTACAATTTTACAAATATTTTACAAACAATTCAATTAAAATTACAATTACAAATACATTTACATTTACAATTTTACATAGAATTACATTTACAATTACAATTACAATTTTACAAATATTTTACATACAATTGAATTAAAATTACAATTAGAAATACAATTACAATTTGTGAAATTTACATACAATTAGAATTAGAATTACAATTTTACAATTTTTCATATATACAATTACAATCATTTCACAATAAATTAAATATTACAATTACAATTAAAATGTTACATTAATAAATATTTTACATACAATTACACTTGAAATTACAATTAGTACAAATACAAATACAATTTTACAATTTTACATAGAATTAAAATTTAAATTACAATTACATTCACGACATTATATTTAATAAATATCATGGTCATTTAATAATATTAAATTAATTAATAAACATCATCACGATCATGATAACCATCGTACAAACATCATATTTGACTAATAAACACATTCAATTAACATCAAATTAACATTATATATTAACATCATCACAACACAAACATCAAATATACATCTCAATATAATGTCAAATAACTCATGCACCTATGACATATACACATCTATTTGCAAGCTAAACATTAAATGAAGATATCTAACATGATTAACAATATGCGCCACATCATGATGATCATCAACATGAAAATTAAGTACAACTGCAACATGAACATAAAATATAGACTATATATATATATATATATATATATATATATATATAACTGAATAATGTTAAAAATATACAACTTTAATATAAATCATGTCATGGACCAAGCGCTGGTGGTAGTATAACAACATCAATAACAATAGTAGAAGTGGATGCGGCCTGCTCAGTAATGCTGGGTGCAGCCTCGACAGTCGATGGTCGACTAGCCTACTCATGATCATGATGATGAGTAGTACTGATGGATGCATCCGCTGGTGGTAGTACAACATGATCAATATGAGGCGCAGTAGTAGTGGAGGCAGCCTGCTCAGTCAATAGTACTGCAGCCTTGGCGGTCGATGGTCTAGCCTACTCATGATGATCATGACTAGTACTCATGGTGGATGTTGCAGGCTGCTGAATGGAAGTGGCCGATGGTCCAGCCTCATCTCCATGATGACTAATGTCAGATGCTGGCAGTGGAGCCTCATGATGATCATCAAGCGTGCCACGAGGTGAACGATCATGAGATGCATCTGAGTGGCTGCTGGTAGACTGTCCATCACGTGCCGCAACTTGACTATGCATATAGCTATGGGAAATCCTTCTCAATGGCGTAACAGCTGTTGTAGCCCCTACGACATGCTGCATCAGGCTGTACATGTCACGCGGCATGCCTCCCCACATCCGTATCAATATAGCATCGCCTTGTATCTCTCTGTAATGAGTGGTCCTGATGCCTGCATCTAAGATCAATCCACAAAGTTGGCTGCCCAACTCCATCCGGTATCTAGTCTCTGGTCTAACATGCCCAGCAAAAGGTGGTACCGGTGCACCATGAGGCACATGAGGATCAGAATGTCTCTCTGTTGTGCCACCGACCTCATCCTGATATGGCTCATCAGACATCTCCCGATCATAATCATCAAGATCGAAACCTAGACCATGTGGTGGATCCGACATGTCATTGCCATGAAAAGACCTAATGTCTGCAAAATATATACAAGTACACAAAAATAATTAGACAATTTCATTACATAATTTAATAAAAACAAGTTAAATAACATGTTAGAATAAATAAAAATAAAATATTAATATTACCTCTATCATATGGTGGCTCATCAAGAGTGAAGAGGATGTTGGGACACCCTCGCCAATCTAGTCCAGCATAAGCACATGGGACCATGATGAAGGGATGTAGCCCACCAACGCTGGCTAGTAAGTCCAGCGAATCATGTGATATCCTTGCTAGAAACATAGTGCCTCCCCTCTTGGGCATCATCTAACCCCACATGCGCGTCAGGGCCTGCAACATCGGCCTACGAGGTTGTCGAAAAAAACAAGGTCTCATCTCTGGAAACCTCTCAAAAAATAAAAAAAATAGCTCTGAAGCAAAAGGGAAGTTGACCCTCCCTTGTGCATGAGCATGAAATCTATCTAAGGCCGTACAAAACTGTCGCAAAAAAATGGCATACCACCCGAAAAGTCGTGGTTGTTGTACTAAAGAATCAACGTAATATAAAAGCGAGAAACTAATGCGTTGCCAGTCACTTGTGTCGTGTGAAATGATCAAAGCGATAATAGAGAGACATTGCATGTCCTGTCTACCAAAAGCACCTATATGTAACTGACCTCCAGGTACCTAAAACTTTGAAGGAGATAGTACATGTGCTCCAATGTATCTCTGGGAGTAAACTAACTAACTCCCTGCTACACAACCAGGTGGCACATCTAGGAATGAGGGAAAATCCCCCGCTCTCTTCAATAGTCCTGTAATAAAATAAATGTCCTCCTTAGTGGGTGTGTACCACTGGTCAGGACCGACCTAAAAATCCTATCGGTGGGCATTCCACCTGTCGATAAGATGTCTCAAAAGCACACTATGGGCCTTTAGGCTGGAAATAGCCTCCTCATAGAACTTGAGGAGGCCTACCTGCTTAAGGATCTCCTGGGTATCTGCAGTAATCAGGTGAGGGCATCCATCTCTCTCCCTCTCTCTCACCTCCCATTGGCGAATCATGCCATACTATTATGCCTGTTGTTTTTGTTGTTGCTCCTATTCTCTCTGAATCATTTCCATATTAACTATACTTTTTTTATTAAAACATAAATGTATTTATAAATATACATATATAATTTTTTTTGCAAAAAAAACATACATACAAGTCGGTGCTCCATAAAAAAATTCATGCACCGGTGCTGGTGCGTTCTAATATTTTAGCGCATCGTCCTCTGGGCCGCTAATGAAACATACCGCACCGGCTTCGGTGCCGATGTCTATTTTTCGAGCACTGAAAAACTACATATAATTTAGAATAGCGGTGTGCTAACTGAAATATATGCCCTGACGTGTATAGTCATGTCACCACACTGACTTCATGACAATGACATAGTTGAAAGTGCATTCTTTTACCCAGCTGCACCGTTGACCCTCTCGGAATGAAAAATGCGGTGCGCTGACATAAACCGGGGTGGCAAGTATAGTCAACGCACCGCACTGTGATTGTCGGGGTCAACGGTGCGTCTAGATAAATGAGCGCACCGCCTTTTTCTTTATTATTTTTAATTTAAAATTATTCACGGTGCCTTCCGACACCGCCCCGGAAACGGTGCGGTTACTGTGAGCACCGGTAGCGATGTTGCCTGTAAATTTTACAGGTAGCACTGCTATCGATGCGAGCCGAATAGCTCGAGCACACCACGTGACAATTTTTTTTTTTTAAATGGTTATTTATAAGTTTATTTCAATATCTAATCCAGTGAAAGGCTTAATTATAGAAAAAATAGAAAAATACCTGTACATTTCATGGTCAAGGAGGCATATTTGCTGTAAAATTTTCCCACTATTTTTCAAAATGCAAGCTGCAGATTGCTTGGCAATGTAGAGCAGCAGTGCATGCAATGGGTGCAATGAGAGCACCGATGGCAGGGAAACTCAGAAATAAGGATATAGCACTGAGGCTTGAGAGCTCTAGAGCACTGAGGAAAGTGAATAATGAAGTTTTTTGGCCACTATTTGTTTTTTATTAACTCTGTTCCAGTGCGTGGGGTTTTATAAGCGCACTGCTGCGGTTAAATAAAACTGCATCGGGCAGTATCAATTTTTGTTGCGTTGTTTATAATGCGCTGGGGCGTTTCCCTAACCGCACACTGGGATGTTTTAGTTTTAGCGCGAAAATTTGATGATGCACGGGGGTGACGTAATGGTAAATCACTGGTGCATAATAGTCACAAAGCACTGGTTTTTTGGCCTTAATTTTTTTTTTTTTTTTATGTAATGCTATTCCAGTGCGTGTTGTTTCTAGGGCACCGGTGCTCTTAGAGAAGAACGCACTAGTTCGTTTCTATTTTGGCAAGGTGTTTCATGATGCACCAACATAGAAGAGTATTGACACCCCGGTGCATTACAGTAATTGGATGCCTCGACGGTGTGTACTTCGCACACGCTGTCTGTTGTGCCAATGTTTGGTGCGCACTGGTGCATTCTGTGGTATCGTGCATATCGGTAATTGATAGCTCAAGAGCACTGGAAAATTGAAAAATCTGGGTTTTTTGTCATTTAATTTAACCCTTTACTAGTGCGCATTATTTATAGGTGCACTGGTATTGTTTGCTACAAATGCACCAGTCGGTTTGTGTTTTGACGCATTTTTTATGATGCACCGGTGCGGTTTCTGTCTATCACACCGCGTGGTTTCGATGTTGGCATTGTGTTTTATAATGCACCGGCGTGGATGCGTTGTGAGGCATTAGTGCTCTATTATATTATGATGCACCAGGCGTGTGTGAACGAAGTGCATGGTGTCCTGTGTGCCAATGATTTTGGCCACACTGGTGCTTTATTTTTTTGAGAGCACTGAGGCGAGTTTTAACGATAAAAGCACTGATAGGAAAACATCCACAAAACCCTCTGCCAGCCAACTTCCTCTAGTAACCTCCACTAGAAATAGATGTATGGGGTATTTTTCTTTGTGGTTCCTCAAAAACATCCGCTAGAGGGTCTTTTCCTTGTAGTGATAGTACCAATCTTTTGCAACACCTTGTAAGGACCATAGTACTTTGACGATAATTTATTATCCTTCTTAGCTTGCTTGAGGGACATTTTTTTGTATGGTTGTAGCTATAAAAATACCCACTCTCCTACATCATAACTTCTCTCACTGCGATGTTGATCTGCCTGTTGTTTCATTCAATTTTGTGCCAAATTCATGTTATCCTTTAAGAGATGGAGAACTTCTTGTTGATTCTCGATGTGATATTCCACTTCTTGAACCTTCAAATTTTCTCTTAAATATGATGTGATGGATGGTGGATGATATCCACAAAGTGCGATAAATGGGGTCATTTTTGCTGCAGTATGGAAGGAAGTGTTATACCACCATTCAGTGAGAGGTAACCACTTGACCCATTGTGTTTGTTCATCATATACAAAACAACGAAGATATCCTTCCAAACATTTATTTACTATCTCTGTTTGACCATCAGATTGAGGATGATAAGATGAGCTATGAGCTAATTGAGTACCCTAACAAGAAAATAACTCTGTCCAAAAATTTCCAGTAAAAATGTGAACTCTGTCACTCACAATAACCCTTGGGTTTCCATGTAGCTTTTGAATTGTGTCCATAAATGTAGTAGCAACTGTACTTTCTTTAAATGGATGAGATAATGCACAAAAGTCTGCATACTTGGTAAGTCTATCAACTACCACCATGATGACACTGTTTCCTTCGAACTTAGGTAAACCTATGATAAAAATCCATTGAAATCTCCTCCCAACGTTGACTTGGAATGGATAAAGGTTGTAAAAGTCCCGAGATCTTAATAGCCTCAACTTTATTCTGCTGGAAAATCAAACATTCTGCCACAAAATTTTGAATATCAGATTTAAGGCCATCCCAAAAAAAATCTTTCTTCATCCTATGGTAAGTTTTTAAAAATCCTGAGTGTCCTCCTAAAGGAGAAGTGTGCAATTCCAAAAGAATCTTTTGTTTTAGTTGGGAATTCCTACAAAGATATAAGCGATCTTTGTACCATAACGAATCATTTTTCCAACTAAATGTATCAGATGTACTAGGATCTTGCTGCAACTTTTGAATGAGTGCCCACACTTCTTCATCCTTCTTCCACTCATCCCTTGCTTCAGTTATCCAATCTGGTTGGATAATAGAAATGGCACAAAGCAATGCTTCCACCTCTTCATTCTTTCTTGAGAGTGCATTTGCAACAACATTTAGCTTCCCTTTTTTGTAGATTATTTAAAATTCATAACCTAACATCTTTCTGACCCATTTTTGTTGCTCTTCTAAAGATATTCTTTGTTCCAAAAAGTGTTTAAGACTATCATGATCAGTTTTTATTTTGAAGTTTCTTCCCATTAGGTAAGTTCTCCACTTCTTTAGTGCATATAGTATTGCTAACATTTCCTTATCATAAATAGGTTTCCGTAAATACTTTCTTCTTATTGGATGACTTTAAAAAACAATGGGTCTTCCTTCTTGCATTAAAACAACACCAATTCCATTTCCTGAGGTATCACATTCCACAATAAAGGTTTTTGGGAAGTCTGGCGTAGCTAAGACCGGTGATAGGAAGATTGCCTCTTTAAGATGTTCAAAGGCCTTAATCGCTTCAGGAGTCCATGAAAATGCATCTTTCTTCAATAATGTTGTTAGAGGTGCTGCTATTCTCCCATAATTCTTAACAAAATTGCGATAATACCCTGTTAACCTGAGAAATCCTCGCAACTTCTTTATCGTTGTGGGGACTTTCCATTCCTTAATGGCTTTAATTTTGTTAGGGTCTACCTTAACACCCTCGCGAGATACAACATGACCCAGATATTCCACCTCTTTTACTCCAAAGAAACATTTGTATGTTTTTTGCATATAATTGTTTCTCCTACAACAATTTGAGCACCATGTCAACATGTTGAACATGATCCTTCCAAGACTTGTTGTAGACTAGTATATCATCAAAAAATACTAGCAAAACATTTCTAAGGAAGGGTTTGAAAATGGAATTCATCAACCCTTGAAATGTAGAAGGTGCATTGGTAAGGCCAAAAGGCATGACCAAAAATTCATAATGACCCTCATGAGTTCAAAATGTTGTTTTGGAATATCTTCAGTCTTCATTCTAATTTGATGATATCCTGAACGAAGATCCAACTTGGTAAAATAAATTGCTCCATGTAATTCATCCAATAATTCATCAATCACAGGAATGGGAAATTTATCTCTAATGGTGAGCTTATTGAGCTCCCTATAATTTGGACACATTCACCATGATCCATCCTTCTTGTGTACCAATACTACAGGAGCAGAGAAAGAACTTTGACTAGGTTGAATTATACCCGCCTCTAACATTTCTGCAATCATACGTTCAATTTCGCTCTTTTGGACGTAAGGATATCTATAAGGCCTGATGTTTGGAGGAGCACTTCCTAGAATCAAATGAATAGCATGATCATGATCACGAATAGGTGGGAGTCCTTTGGGAGTTTCAAACACCTTGGAATGATTGTCCAAGACTTGTTGGAGATCTGCAGAAATAGATGATTTTGATGTTGGAACTTCTAGTGAGCATAATTGTGCAATTATGCCTTGTTTTTCTTTCTTTAGAAGCTTTGTCATGACATTAGAGCTTATTATCTTTCCCGGCTTCCCTGCAATACCCCGTAATTCGACTTCCTTTCCTTATGAAAAAAAATTCAAGAAAAGTTCTTGAAAATTAAAAGCTACCATCCCCAAAGATTGTAACCATTGTACTCCTAGTACAACATCAGCACCTCCCATAGGAATGGAAAGAATTGGAATATTCAATACATATTCCCCCATGGTTAGCTTGATATTATGTCATTTTCTAGAGAAATTTATATTTCATCCATTTGCAACCATCACTTGACATTCTGGTGTTGGGTATATGAAACAATTCAATTCCTTGGCTACCTTACAATGAATAAAACTATGGGTACTAATTGAATCAATCAACACTATTGCCTTTTTCTTCTTGATATGTCCTTCTATCTTGAGAGTTTTAGGAGTGGTAATTCCTGCCAATGCATTACATGATATGGTCAGACTCATTTCTTCCTCTTCTAGGGTTGGTTCCTGGTGTATATCCTCTTATTGTTCATTTTCTTCTTCCTCTTCACAATCTATGTTAAACAATTTCTTCTTAGCACACTTATGACCTTTAGTGTATTTGCTATCACAACGGTAGCAAAGCATTTTGCTCTTTCTTCTTCCAATTGTTGTGGTGTCAACCTTGTAGGTTGTGGAAATTTAGGAGTAACAACACTTCCCTCTTTATATAAGTGAGTGGTAGGCTTCCTTGTTGCCATAATTTGACATTCAATTTTTCTTGCCAACCTGAATGCCTTCTCCATTGAATCAGGTTCCAAAACACGAAGTTCCTGTTGGATGTTATCCTTTAAAGTACCTATGAAGAGATCAATCATGTGTTCCTCTGGAATATCAATTACCTTTATATTCAATTTTTGGAAGTCCTCAATCTGCCCCCCCTCTAAACCCTTTTGTTTGAGATTTATCAATTGGCTAAAGAAGGTGTTGCTCTTTGTATCCTCATAATGTGCTATAATTTCCTCCATAAAAATGAATCAAGTGAAAAAAAAATTATGGGAGAAAAGCCATCGATACCATACAAATGTATTTTGTTCTAAATGTAAAGTTGTAATGCATACCTTTTGTGTGTTTTGCACATTATTGAAATCGAAATATTGCTCCATCAATAGTATCCATGTTACAGGATCATTTCCATCAAACTTCCTCATATCCATTTTTGGAATATAGTGGTTCTTCCCCCCCAATATTAGATTTTATGAAATCATAATTAACATTTGTTTTGTTCTCATCATGAGTTTCCTCTAATATCTTTTCACCATTAGGAAAAATTTCTGGTATCAACTTTGTCAAACCTTCCATGTCTTCTTTTAGATCATTCTTCATGTTTTCCTTTTTTTCATCGACCTTAGCTTCCATGTCATCCATCTTAGATTCCATGCCAGCTTCCATGCCATCTATCTTAGCTTCCATGCCATTCTTCAAACCATCCATCTTAGATTACATGCCTCTCTTCAAACCATCCATCTTAGTTTCCATGCCTTTCTTCAAAACTTCCATGTCATTTTTTGTTGCTCTTTGCGAGAGCGAGATTTGTTGCACTTGCTCTTGTAATTTTGATATGTCATGTTGCCATTATTTGTCTTCATGAGTCACATTAGAGCCTTCTAAAGGCTTAATGGGCATTGAATTATTTTTAGGGGCCATTTTAGAATCCAATACTTATATATATTCAACAATATTCCCTTGGAATCAATTCAACTTCATTCTTCAAACAAGACTTATGAAATTCAAGAAAACAAAATACACACCTTTTACTTTCTTTTGAAGAGCTCTATATTTAAATTGAATTATCTCTATAATTGCGGATCCTAAATATCTAAAATTTGGCCTTGCAGTAGCCCTCTAATGCTTCTTTCAAATGTCACAGGTCTGACCTGATTTGGATTCTTCAAGGAAAAGTTATGTCCAATCTCCCACAATGACCCAATTATGGACTCATTCAATAGAGAGAAATTGTATGACTTGCCACGTGTCACTGTTTCCTCCTTTGCCTCTAAAATTGATAGAACGTAAACCAAATTATGTGTAATTGTGGCCACTTTTTACAACATTCAAATCTGATGCTCAGAGAGATAGTTATGAAGATTTTCCCACATAACCTCTTTGAGATGAAATTTGGGAGCCTGAAAAAGACCTAACTTACACAGATCATATCTCCTAAAATATTGTGAATCAAGATCTAAAATTTTAGGATGATCTTACTTAGGATTTCTATTTTTCTCTCTGAAAATTTTAGGTTTTGAATCTTTGTAGAAAAAAAATTATAGTGAAAATTTTGTGATGACCTGTTTAGGTTAAATTCAGGAGCCTACAAAACGCCTTAACTTCCATAGTTAATATCTTCGAAAATTATGTGAACCAAGATCTGAAATTTTGCTACAATTTTCCTCAGGATTTTGGCTTCACACTCTAAAAATTTCAGCTTCTGAACCTGTGGAGAAACAAATTTATAGCGAAAATTCCACGATGACTGGTTTGGAGCAGCGAAAACCCTAGAATGAAAAGCTTTGATACCAAATGTTGAGAAACCAACTCCAAAAATAGAAGAAAAGAGATATCAATGCCTTATAAATAAGCCACTTCGAGGGGGCAACCTCCAATATATTACATTAATAAACAATTCTTAGATGAGCCAAATTACAAAACCTCTTTTCTATATATAGGAGTCCATGGGGCCACAATGTAATCCTAGCCGACCTAACAATAATAGTTTAGGGGCACAATAATAACAATATGGGGGTTACAGGGGCACAATAATAACAATAAGGGGGTTACACTAACAACAATAAGGGACTATACTAGTAATATAGGAACCTAACAGTAGAATTTAAAATACAATCACTCAATCACATGCAAGTAAGACAAAGGAAATTATCAATCACACAACACAATATGTTATTTGGGAAATAACCTTCTCAAAGCCCCTCTATCATATATTGTACATAGTCAAAGAATTGTGAAACAATACAATGCCTTCTCACACTGAGAAAATTATGCACTACCCCGACTGTCTCATTATTATCTTGCTCAAAATTGTCTAGCAATTCTTAGGAAAAATTGACCAATAGTTAGCCAATTCTTAGCCCTTCCTTAGCCCAGCCTTACTCACCCAATCCCTAGGTAATTAATCCCTATTAAATAGGATAATAAACCTTCCTTGACTACACAATCCCTATGGAGCCTTCCTCTGATTTTATAACTGCACCTGGGCAATTCACCAGAAATACAACTGATATTTTACTTTTCTTAAACCTTTGTATCAACTAGGTCTCCATTAGAATTTACATGCATGTAACTATTAATAGTGAATCATCAGTTACTTGGTAGATCACTACTTGTGAATTAAAACTATTTTAATTCACTTGATCTTTCACTAGCTCATCAATCAATTAGAACTAGTCAAAGTGGTTTTAACTCAATTAATGTGAGTTAACTAATCCCACTCACACCACATTAGTGCTACAACTGCAACTGGACCCTCTAAATAGTAGAATCAATCTACATGCCTATCCTTTTACCCTCAACTCAAAATTCTTGAGCTAACTAGGTCTATCACACTTAGTTAACTATTACAAGTTGTTATGAGATAAGATTACAATTTACATTTAATTTAATTAAGGATAATTAAATCAAAAGCCTCACATGGTAACCATTTTCTAGATTTTGTTTCTCGATGCCAATTTCATTATTTCTTGTTTCAAATTTCTACAGTCCCTCTCAACAAGAAAGGAATCAATTTGTCCCAATCCGGTACCTTTGGAATGTTCTTGCATGCAACACTTATCTAGTGTTGTTTGCACATGAAACTCTCCTGAAACTAAATAACCTCTAGACAAGTGAATCAGTATAATGCATCTGTCACCAAAGTCTTCTAACTACTACTATTTACTGCACATGTCTATTGGACTCTCTGCACTGCTACTGACATATGCATTTGTGCTCTCTACACTGTTGCCAAATTTGATTTGCGCTCTAGTATCCGACACCTATATCTATGATTTTTTCTTTCCTGACATCTCAATATAATCGATCCTTCCCACTACTATTGTACTGTGGGCTCCTTGTAGCCAGGTTCAATCCATGAGACACACCATATCAATGGAATTTTCCCAAATTTCTTGTTGTGATTAATTCTTCACATTGCCCCACCTCACACCTAAAGCTATAGTTGCATGTAATCCCTCTTCCCATAAGGCTCGAATGGAGCCTTCTAATAGGTCTCATCTTTGCTTGTCCAATTGTGGCTGCTCCAAAAACTTCCGAGACTACTTCTAAGGTTGCATGTTGAGAGATAGTTTCTCCCTCTCAACCACAAAGTCATTAACCACTGCTTTGCTCCTTAAATCCTTACATGCATCCTCAACCTCGAGAGCTTATATGTTCTTGACTCTTAAACCGATCTGCTTCACCTATCCCATGGTTATGTGTTTAAGGAACACCTTTCCTTTTCTAAAAATCACCTCATAACCAATATCTTCCAATACCGCTATGGAGACAAGATTCTTCCTTAAGCCTAGAACATACAAAAAATCTACTAGTCTGAGAGGGGAACCAGACTCCCTCTGAAAGGTAACTGTACCTATCCCGATCACGCTATACCTCCCGTCATATCCAAAATATATGTTCTACTAGAGGTCCTTCTCCTCCAAGTCACTCAAGAGATCTCTAGTCCCCATCATATATAACGAGTCATCGCTATCTAGATACCACATGGATCCAATTGCAGTGTTGGATATGTATGCAATGAGAGTAAAATCAAGCTCAAACTTTCAACCAAATCATCACCCATTGCAATTTTCAGCTCCTTATTTATTTCCTTCTTCTGTGGATAATTCGAAGCATGGTGTCCATGCTCGCGACAGTGAAAACATTTTATCTTTGACAAGTCTCTCTTGCCCTCTTTGCCTCGGGATTTCTTTCCCTTTGCCTTCTTTTGTTTTCCCACTAATGCACAATATTCTTCTTTTTTGGTGTTGTAGGTCGCATCTCTGGTGCTCCGCATTATCTCTTCTATTATCAAACCCGACCATAGTCGCTCCCATTATGGTAACTTTTCCCTCTTGTTTACAGAGTCCTGGTAACTATGCCAGCTCTTGGGAAGGCCTAGAAGTGCTAGCCTCACCAAGTCATCATCATCTATGCTCACACCAACACTTCGAAGATCATATAGACATTGAGTGAACTTTTCTAGGTACGTTGGTACCGTATCACCCTCCTCCTTCTTGACCTTTTATGAGATTTTCCTTCAACGTCAACTTCCTTTGGTGACTGCTATCTTGAAATATATATGTCAAGGCCTTCCACATAGCAGTTGGAGTCTCCTTCCCATGGAGACTTGAGAAAATATAATATCAAACTCCCTCCAAAAATATCCTCCTCGCTTTTGCTACCTTCTTATGCCATGCATCAAGAAGTTGGGCATCTGCTGCTGCGGGCTTGGGAATATCATTATCTATGAATTCGTTCAACCCATTGTCCTCCAACATTGCCTCCATCCTATCCTTCCATGCAATATAATTTGAACTTCCCTCAAGTGCATATTAGAGTCTCAAGCCATTAAAGGACATCTTGATTTTCTTATAGCCCTAAAGAAAGTATCTGCAAATTTGAATATTGTTCAACACAAGCTCAATTTCTTCTCCACTATGGTGGTTCCTGGCACTATGATACCATGTATTAAATCTATAAAAATTCTATAATACCATGTATAAATTATATCAATGGATGCAATCTGATCATGTAATGTACTAAAACAAGATACTGAATCCTTCTACAATATTTTCGAAATATAAAATACAATCGTTCAATCTCATGCAAGTAAGAGAAAGGAAATGATCAATCACGCCACACAAGATGATCTTGGGGAAAGCGCCTGCTCAAAACCCCTCTATCATATATTTTACATAGTCAAAGAATCATGAAACAATACAATGCTTTCTCACACCAAGAAAAACCTGCACTATCCTGAATGTCTCATCCTAATCCTGCTCAAAATTGTCTAGCAATTCGTAGGCAAAATTGACCAACACTTATCCAAATCTGAGCCCTTCCTTAGCCCAGCCTTTCTTAGGAAATACCTAGGAAATTAATCCCTATTAAATATTATAATCAAACTTCCTTGAAAACCCAATCCCTATGGAGCGTTCCTCTGGATTCATAACCGTACCTAGGTAGTTGGCCAAAAATACAACTGATAGTTTACTTGTTTTAAACCTTTGTCTCAAGTGGGTCTCCATCAGAATTGAAATGCATGCAACTATTTTTAGTGAATCATCAGTTACGTGGTAGATTACTACTTGTGAATTAAATATATTTTAATTCACTTGATATTACACCAGCTCATCAATCAGTTAGAAATTGTTAAACTGATTTTAACTCAATTAATGTGAGTTAACTAATCCCGCTCACACCACTCTAGTGCTACAACTGCAACTAGACCGTGTAAATAATATAATCACTCTACATGCCTATCCTTCGACCTTCAACTCGAAATTCTTGAGATAACTAAGTCTATCACACTTATTTAACTATTAGAAGTTGTTATGAGATAATATTACAATTTAATTTTAATTTAATTAAGGATAATTAAATAAAAAACGTCACAAGGTAACAATTTTCTGGGTGCCATTTTCTAGCTTTTGTTTCTGGATGCCAATTTCACTATTCCTTGTTGCAAATTTCAGAAAAAGGACATTATGCCCATACATGAAAAAAATGAGCATAGTTATTTTCATTTGTCAAGCTCTTTAAAAAATGAAACAAATCCTCTCCAAATGAACCTTAATTCCATCCAACTATCAGTAACTAGTAATCTACCTAGGTGAATGAAATGAAGCTTGGGGGGAGTCTTCTCTTGCAGGGGGCATTCGACATGAGCTCTTGCAAGGGGCATTCAAAATATTCTTACCAATTGCACCCAATCAACAATTGAATTTCGGGGGAAAAAGCATGTTCAGAGCTCCAAAATGCAAATGGTAACTATGGAATGGTAAAAACGAATAGTAAAAACTCTTTTTAATAGTCATTTTATTGTTTGCAAATTATATTTATTGCTATGACTATGGTTTTATTATGTTTTTATCATGAAACAAGTATTTTTAATCCATTTTATGTTGTTCTAAACATGTCTTACAACTGATGAAGAGATTAGTCAGTGCAAGTTTATTTCAAGAATGATTTGACCACAAACCATACATTGTCTCCTTATTTTTCGAGCTTTGTTAAAAATGAAAAAGAATTTTAAGCACACTTTTATCTCTTTTTAGAGCTTCTATAATAGCGAAAAAGGAACCCCTGGATTCTTCTTTTAGCGCTTTTCAGATTCCGATAATGTGAAAATATTTCCAAGCACTTGTCTTTTCAAGCTTGTAAAAGTAGATGAATTGATATATACTCAGTATAAGTTTAACCCTTTTCCGGACAAAGACAGATAATTTACGAAAAAGGAATACCAGTTTATTTAGCCTAGAAAATCTCTGCTTCAAACATTGGGGGAAAACCACCCGGTCGGGACCTTAAGACAGCTCCTTTTCCGTTTGGGATGGTGGCTCCGACTGGATTTAAAGGACTAGTTTCCTTATAACTAAATGGAGTGAATTGAATGGGTGAAAATGGGACTAAATTGACAGAATAATAAAACTATCTAATCTAAAACTAAATGCTGATAAAGAAATTCTAATTTTAACCCGGGTAATAATATGTGAATACAACTTAGGATTGTTTCAATCTAATAATAACCATGAAAATGTATTATTAATTAAATTGAAATGTGCAGAAACGAATAAAGATAACTCTGTTTAATAATTTAAACAGAGTTATATTAGCATATTGCATTCATCATCATATACCATTCATATATGTATATAAATGATAATATTCCAATTATACTCAGAAATGATAATATAAAGAGGAAATATTATGAAAATCAAATATATAAATGATAGCAAATTCTTCAAACGAATACCATATAACATAGACAATTAACAATGAACAGATAAAAATACCTCATTCATATTGCAGACTGTCAAACGAAGTATGATAATCTGATCTAGTAACTCCGATGTAAAATTAACTCCAAAGGCACAAAAATGCAACACTTCAAAGATAATTTGAGCACAAAAATCACCAGATGTGATCTTTCATAGAAATATAATAAGGAATGAAGTACATAAATGTTAGCTCCAAATCCTCAAAATATTACAACTTCCGATCCTTCTCTAAATGCATGAGAGGGATTTAAATAATAAAATTACATAACAAAATCCTAAAACTATTGCTACCATCTATCAAATTAAAACTGAAATGCTATTTTGAATAAAACTGATTCATTGTTTTTCTCCTTCGCTTGATAAAGCCAAGTTGCAAATGTTCAACATATCTCGGAGTCTTGGTAGATGACTCATCTCAGTATGCAACTGTCCAGCATAGGTGGCATCAGAAAACTCTGGAATTAGACAATCAACAGCGTTTGATAGAAGTTTGATAGCTGTCTGTTGATTGTTTGGCTTGATCACATAAGTCAACATACTATCCCAGGATATAGTTTGAAGTCTGCCGATTTGTTGACTTTTCCTTTCCATTTCTTCTCTCCACCTGTCTTCAGTTTCTTTTATCTTTGGCAAACTGCCAGGAATACAGTCTGAAATGAGATTAATTTAATATAGGCTGTCATTTATGAATTGCGTGAGATTGTTCATTATATTTCTGGCCCTTGATATTGCTCTATCAGATTTCATTAATTGATGTTCCCATTCTGTAAACAGGATTTCTTTGTGTTTTTCCTCTATCCTAGGAAGATTTGCTTCTTTTCCCTTTTCTGTATCCTTCCAGGTGAGAAACTCAGAAATCTTTTCATCGGCATCATCTATTTCTTGTCTAAGAGTTATGATAGTTTGGATCAAAGATGAAGTAATCTCACAAAAGGGTTCTGCTTGTGACAGTTTTGAGCAAAATTCGATTAACTGCTGAGTCAATAATTTATTAGCCTCAAGGGCTTCCGATTTGAATTCATTTAACTTTGGATAATATTTAAACTTATCCAAAGTTGCTTGGAATTCCTTTTCTTGAGTCATTTTTGCCTTTTCCTCATTTTGTAACAGACTCTGCAGCTTAGAAATTTCTTCATTTAGCTGCTTTTGTTTGCTTAAAAGCTTTTCATCAACCTTCTTCTTTTCTTCAGCCAGCTGTTTCTCCAATTCTTTAGACCTGAATATCTGATCCTGTAGTTGTTGCTGCAATTGGCTGATCAGCTGCTGATTCTCCTTAGCTTTTTCTTCCAGTGAAGTTATGTGAAGATCTCTCTGAGTTATTAGTTGAGAAACTTCTACAACTTTATCAACTGTTGCAGCACTATAGGCTCCTGTATATTGTGACAATTTCGTAAGGTCTTCAAATGGATTCATTTCACTGTTCTTATAAACAATATTCATAAACTCCTCTGATGGAGTAGAGAATATGCCCTGTTCTGTTTTTCTTTTCTTTCTTTGTCTTTTAACAACAGCCTTATGTTTAGGGCTGTAAAATACATCCAAAGGAGGGATCTCCTCACCTTTTAATATAATATGCCCTGTAGGATGTTCAGGAATGATTTCAACATCCTGCTCTATTTGTTCTTCATCTTTATCCTGCAATCCAAGCTATTGAGCAAACTGATCATATTGTTTTAATAGCTGAGAAGAAACATCAAGATTAGTGGAAACCATAATCTCCTTAGCTATTTCTTTTCCTTTCTCTTTATCTATGCTCTGCTCAGTGCTTTTGTCATCCGATCCATCCTTTTGATTATGCACATCATCATTGATATTTGTGCATTTGTCTGTCATTTGAGCAGTGGACTTCTGGCCAAATTTTGGACTGGATTTATCATCAGTATTTACCTTTGGGACATCAGGTTTGTCAATAGTGACCACTTTTTTAGTATGTACAGTCGGATGGTTGACAGCCGATTGTGTAATGATTTTGCTGGTAGATGTTTCTACTGGCGTTTGGCCGAATGCATCTTCTGTCTCTGATTTTTGGGTTTGAGTTCTCAGTCGGTCCAGAGGAACTCTCAACAATCTCTGGCTTCTAAATAAGAGAAATTTATTTATTTCCTCCTGTTGAAATTTAGACTTGACCAAGTCAAAAATTCGAGGAAAAATATCTAATGAAACAAACAAATCATCAAACAGATCTGGTTCATGCTCAAAACGAGCAATTGAAACTGAAGCAGTGACATCAAATGCTATCTTTTTTGGATCATATTGTCTTCCAGGAATGGTTGCAAATTTACAACCTCTTATCTTGGAGACTTCTTTGTCTGCATGCTTAAAATCATTTAGAGTGAACTGACCACAATTGAGTGGAAATTGAGGCCAAATTCTCTTCTTACCGTTATTCAATGACCTAGATATTCCTTCAACGGTCAATTGATAGGAAACTTCTTGAGCAAGAAGTTTGTCTGGAACAAAAAGTGGAAGAACATGCGGCTCCACTATACTACCAAAAACCCTGATGTATGTGAATTTTTCCTCCCCAAACCAATCTCCGATTGCAGATAGGTCGGCCTTAGCTTTATCAGAAAATCTAGGAGGAAAGCGATTAAAAATGGTTTGGAAAACAGGGATGAGGAAACCATGACAGATTCTATATACATTAGCTTGGAAATGAATCTTCCAAAGCAATTTATGATAAATATGGATTGGAAGAGGGTCTTTGGGAGTCCATTTCCATCCAAATAAGGGAAATTCAGAATTGAAACAAATAGCATCAAGAATATAGGCACAAAAGAAAAAGGGAGTAGAATTTCCAGCATCTTTTTCTTGTCTGTATTCAAGGATCCTATTGGCCATTCTATCAGAAAGAATAACAGCCCAATCCATAATGTCGGAATTCACAGCTGCTAGGATTAATGGGACCATTTGTCTAGAAAACCTAGCTGAATTATCATTGCCAAATAACCTACACATCATGGCAGCTGCATAGGAATATGGAGGCAGAAGAGAATCTACAGAATACATACCGGATGCTTCATTTCGGTGCTTCTCTGGGTTTTTCCTCCAATTTCTGATAGGGTCGAATTGGACTTTGTTATCATCAGCAAATTCTTTGATAAATTCCTTGTTATACACCTTCTGTGGGTCTGGAAGGTGGTACATTGCTTTCAAGTCTTCTGCTTTAAACGAGCCGAAAGGCACTCCGGATGCTGAAATAAACATTCTATCTTTTATCTTTACACTGTCAATAATCCATCGAACTGCATCATAGTAAGGCATGATGCTTGCTCTGGCTGCAATTCGATGCAGAAACGAATTTATAAGTGTTCTTTCGTTGATGTCAGAATCGGAATCCGAGCTATCCTCGTCTGGAACTGATGCCTTCTCCACTGTGACCTTGGGGTCTAATTTTTCCAACAGGTTGTAGACTGTGTCCCATGTCATTTTCCCAAGACCTTGGCATGATGTATCTGTGACTAGCCTTAGCTTTACAGGCTTTTCTTTTGAGACTGTAGGAGTCTCGGCAAACTTCACTGGTAGAACAGTCTTATTTCTTCTTCCTCTTTTTGACATTTCTACGTCTGCTACCGCTTCTCTTTGTCTGTGAATGAAAGAACTTGGTGTTCTTTGGCTCTGCAAGACAATAAAATCTCAGTCGTGCTCAACAAGTCATTCAAACGGAATGATTTATGAATTTATGGTTTTCATTCATTTGTTTCGTATATTGCGTAAATGCTCCTTTTGGGTCACACTTAAGTATTTAAAACCAAATCATAAACCATATTCATTTGATTCGTTATTGAATGCCTTCGTACCAATAAAGATTTGGCGCTTGTGATATATTAATATATTCACTCATTCTAAAAATCTTCGTATGCAAATAGATGAATCGCATTGGAAGTTTTCGAATGGCAAATGAAGATCACAATATGTTTATCCCGATTGATCGATTGCGATTGCAGATCTTTCCGATCTCTAATGGTGGGGTCTACCATATATTTTAAACAAATGTTCGATTTTTCTTTTAAAAGTGTTTATTATCAAATGCACATCGGATCGGGGAATTTCAACTAAGCGTAAAGAGTTTCTTGAAGACTGTCCCGATTAATCGATTGTGATTGACCGCATCGCATCAGAAGTTATAATTAACTGTTTTAAACTCTTAGCGATTGAAATTTTTCCGATTGGACTAATCGCATCGGAAGATTTGAAATGGGCATATGAAATTTCTTTTAAAGGTTATCTCCGATTCTCCGATTGCGATTGAACTTTTAACTTTTATTTGTTTTTATGGTAAGGCCTTGTATATTAGATCGGACCATAAATTTTTTGAATGTTGAATCTGTTTAGTAACAATATGAAATTTTCCAAAACAATGAATTTTATTTCTAAGTGTTTTATTTCTAAAAAGAAAGGGACCCTATTTCTAAATTTTGTTTCTAAAATTTAGAAAAAGGGAGGGTTGTTGTATAGTACAACAATTGGCGATTCACTTGAAAGAACCAGTTATCTCTGAAAAATAGAATGAATACTATATCTTAAGTAAGTAAAGATTTTTAAAGGTAAATAAAAATTATCCTAGGATGATCAAAAATAAAATCTAACTTTATGAAAAAGAATAAAAATTATTAACAATCTCTTTCTAGTTTCTTGAGAAAAAACATTTTGAGTTGTCTTAAGCTTTGATTGGTATTAATAATGAAGTAAGTGGATTTCTTCAAGCTTGGTTTTGATAATATACTCTATTGTCATAGGCATTGCCTCTGCTTCCCGCAAACGTTCATAGTCTCGACAGGGTTACCTTTTAACCATTAACTGTTCATTGTCCCATTCAACTAAGATTATGACTTTTTAAAAGATAAATTCATAAGATATGTTATCTCATGTTTTTGTCTTTTATTTATTTTTTTATTTATTTTTTAAGAGCCATTGTTCTGGTTTGGTAGCCAGTTGTTAACAATGCCATTCAATAGTTATAATTAAAACTGGACAAGCTGGCTCGTGATGAGACCCCTTGTCTTATATTAATAAGCCATTACCCTGTTTTGATAGGCAGTATTGGTAATGTCAGCTTTATTATTTCTTATGAATATGGTAAGTCGGCTCGTGATGAGACCTCTTATCTCTTAAAAAATGTTTTTCAATAATTTCTTAGAATTATATTCTAAAAAAAATCACAACCTAAATGAATGGGGTGAACTAGTCTTATCCTTAAAAATCAATGGATGACAATTTTCTGAGTTTTTGAGTACCAAGACTTGAATAATCTTTACTTTTATAGATAACTTCTCTCTGCTTAATAAACTTGTAATGATTTACATTTTCCTCAAGTTTTTCCAAAAAGATTATGCAAATAATTGGTATAATCTTTCAAAGCTTAACATCTTATTTAAAACTATCAAGGGAATATAATCATTTCTTTTAAAAATTCTTATTTACATTAAAATAAATATTTATAATATTTTCCTTAAGAATTTTCTATCAAGTAAACAGTCAATTAGAGACTTATTAACAACCTTTATTTATAAAAAACAAATAAAAGACTTTGCAAAAAGGAATATGTACAGTTTAAGAAGGGGTTACCTCATTATGAAAAGAATTTCTTCAAGATAAGCCCATTTACAGGAAGAGATTCTCTCTTACCTGTTAGATCTTGGAGCATGAATGTATTTGAGCCTATCTTTTCAATGATCTGAAATGGTCCAAGTCACATCTTTTGAAATTTGGTATGTTTACCTTTTTCTTCATGTGCCTTATCCCATTTTAGAACAAGATCACCAATTGACAAAAATTTTGGGCCGGTAGAACTTGCATCAAAAGAAGATTTCACAAGTTGTTGATGTTTTTCATGAACAATTCTAGCTTTATCTCTCTCTTCTTCTAGTTTAAGGATTTGATCATACCTCAATTGAACAGATGAAGAAGGATTTTCTTCAATAAATTGTACTAGGGCTAATGATGGAAGAGTTAAATTTGATGGTATCACAGCTTCTTTTCCATAAACTAAATTAAAAGGTGAAGTTCCGATTGAAGCTTTCTCTGTAATACGATCAGCCCATAGTGCAAAGATTAAAGATTTATGCCAATTCTTTTGATTTTGATCAATAGTCCTTTTAATAATCTTGATGAGATTTTTATTAGTGGATTCAGCTAATCCATTACCTTGTGGGTAATAATTTGCTGAATATTTGAGTTTAAAACCTCTTTTAACTGCAAATTCTATTAAACTGTTTCCTGAAAAATAAGATGCATTATCAAAGACAAGAGCTTGAGGTACACCAAACCTGGTTATGATAAATTGATCTATGAAATCAATAATTGCATCAGAATTGGCTACCTTTAAAGGGATTGCCTCTACCCATTTTGTAAAATAATCGGTTGCAGTAAGAATGTACTTGTGCTGCTTGGAAGAATGAGGTACTATCTCACCAATAATGTCAAGTCCCCATTGTTCAAATGGTTGCTCAATATTTACTGGTTGCAAAGGAAAAGCTGGTTTCCTTTGCCTTCCACTTGCAGTTTGGCAGATTCTGCACTTTCTTACATATTCATGTGTATCTTTAAAAAGGGCAGGCCAATAATAGCCAGCACGAATTATTTTGTGAGCTGTGGTATCACCTCCAAAATGACCTCCTGCTGGTCCATCATGCAACTCCTGCAAAACCTTTTCAGCTTCAGTCTTTTCTAGACATCTCAACAAAATTGAATCATAATTTTTTCTAAACAACACATTATCAATGATCTCATATTTAACAGCTTTTAATCTTAAAGCACGTTTTTTCTTATAACTGAGATCAGAAGGAGCATACCCATTTTTTAAGTAATAGATGAGATCAGAATACTGAGACTCAGAATCCGTAACACTTATCTGATTTACTTCAATATCTTGATTTGAATGATCATTCTCTGGTATGTTATGAGCTCCTGCTAATAATCTGCAAAAACCTTGTCCTCTAACAATCTTAGCTGGTTTAATATCAACATCATATTCTTGTAGGGCTGTCACCCAGTTAGCTCGTTTTTCTCCTACTTCTATCTGAATTAATAATTGCCTCACTGCAGAGAATGGGACAATAATTTTTGTATGAGTTTTTAAGAGAAAAGGTCTAAAATGCTTGATTGATTTGAACACAGCAAAGGCTTGTTTTTCAACATCGGAATAATTCAATTCAGCTCCTTGCAGATTTGAACTGAAGAATGAAATTGGTGCTTCAATTTTCTGATCATTAATTTGTGTTAAAACAGCTGCATAAGATGTCTCTGTGGCTAAAGTATACAAAATAAAATCTTTAGAAAAATCCGGAGTACTTAATGCTGGTGCATTAATGATTGCCTGTTTGATTACCTCAAAGGCTTCTTTCTCTTTATGCCCCCATTTGAATACTAAATTCTTCTTGATCATATTTTGCATAGGTAAAACAATTAAAGAAAAATCGGGAATGAATCTTTTTACAAAATTGATCTGTCCAAGAAATGATTGCATGGATTTTTTGTTATGAGGTAAAGAAATATCAGAGATCTCTTTAACTCTGTCTGGATCAATGGATATACCATCTTTTGATACAATAAATCCTAAAAGTTTTCCTTCACCTAAAGCAAAGAAAGATTTTTTCGGATTTAATGAAATACCAAACCTTCTACATCTTTCAAATATTTGTTTAAGATCATGTAGATGATTGGTTCTGTTTTTAGAGAATACTGTTATATCATCGAGATAAACAACAACCGATTTATTGATCAGACCTTTAAATGCTATGTCCATGGCTCTTTGGAAAGTTGCTCCTGCATTTATTAATCCAAAAGGCATTTTTTGATAAGCATAAGTTCCCCATTTCGTTCTGAAAGTTGTTTTCAATCTGTCATCTGGATGAACTAAGAATTGATTATAGCCTGAGAATCCATCAAGAAAGGACATAATTTCAGAACCAGCTACTTTTTGGAGTATCTGCTCCATGGTTGGCAATGGGAAATTGTCTTTCAAAGATGCCTTGTTTAAATTTCTGAAATCAATACAGATTCTTATATCACCATTTTTCTTCCTTACAGGTACCATATTGGAAACCCAATTGGAATGTCTGACAGGAAAAATGATTTTGGCTTTCAAAAGTTTATTAAGTTCTGATTTGATTTGATCTTCAAGATTTGGATGAACTTTCCTTAGCTTTTGTTGAACAGGTTTAATATCGGGAAGCATTGGAATTGTGTGCTGAATAACTGAAGTATCATATGTTTTTAAATCATCATAATTCCAAGCGAAAACATTTTTGTATTTGTTCAATAGTTTAATGAAGGCATCCCTTTCCTCTGATGTTAAATTAAGTCCTAAATTAACATTTTCAGGTTTTGAATCAGAACCAAGATTCACTAATTCAAATTTCAAAGTAGAACTTTGAAGCTTGGTATTAGTGACTTTCTTGAATCTGTCTTTAATATCATACAAGTCCTCTAATCTAACAACAGATTTCGGAATGGGATTTTAATTACTTTTTGAAGAAATTTGTAAATCATGCTCTTCTTCATCAATAATTTGATCATCATATGATTTCTCAGAAGTCATGAAGTTCAAGATATCTTGATCATGGTAAAAAACTCTCCAATTTGTAACATTGTCTGGGACAGATGGCCTAAAAAGTAATTCTATTGAAAATATATCTGGGCTAAAATCTTCAGAAGGTATGAGTCTGGAAGCAACATTGGCTAGCAAGTCCGCTGCTGAATTTTGAGACCTAGGGATGGAAGAAATATTGAATGCAGAAAAGTGTGTGGTGAGTTCTTGAACCAGCGATTGATAATGTTTGAGGTGATTTGAAAGACGGTGAATTGTATTTCTCACCTGTTTGACAATAATTTCAGAATCGCCGAATACTTTCAAATATTGCACTTTAAGGCCAATTGCTTTATACAAACCTTGGACTAGAGCTTCATACTCAGCTGTATTGTTCGTGCATTCAAATTCTAACCTACAGGACAGCATTGTATTTTCACCTTGCGGGCTAACCAAGATACACCCTGCTCCTGAACCTTCGTTAGATTTAGAGCCGTCAAAATATAAAGACCAAAATAAAGAAGTATTAACAAGATTATTTACAGTTTCCCCAGTATTACTAAAACATCTTGATCTATCAGTTTGTGAATAGTTTTCAATCTGTGATGTTAAACTGTTTACTGAGAAAGGGGATGGTTGGGCAGTGAGATTTCCAAAAAATGAATCTGATGAATAATTTCCCAAGATGTTGTTATTAAATGCAATTGGTTGATTTTCCTGCTCAAAATCTGTTACAGTATGGGTCATGTGTTTCTCTCGATTGATTTTTATTTGATTTGGCTTTCCTCCATAAGGTAACCACATGTGAGACCAATCGGTAGAAATATATCCGTGGAGCTTTTCAGACCAATCTCTACTTAAAATCAACCCATAAAATTCAGGTCTATCAGCTATTAAGATATCAATTCGTTGAACTACCCGTGGATCAGCTGCTAACCTGATAGTTACGGAGTTAATCTCTCCTAAAACCTGGACCTTGCTTCTGTCTAACCGTACAATGTGTATGGAAGACTTTTGGGGTTCTATGTTCAGTTTAGAACAAACTGAAGCTGGCATTATATTGGATGATGCCCCTGAGTCAATCAAACAAGTGTGTAGGTTTCTGTTGTAGATTTCAAAAGTCAAAAGGAAGGGTGGAGTGTGAGAATTTGATCTATCCCCAATCAGGACTGAATCAGTAGCTTCTATCATACCAGAAAGTGGTTGACCAGAATCATTTGCAGCTTTAGCACTGGGAAGAGGTGAACAGGGAACAGCATTCAATTCTTTGAGAAGCAATTTCTGTTGATGTTTTAATTTGCTAAGTTCAAACATAGTTATGTTTGCCTTAGTTTTCTTCATATAATCAACAATATTGTAATCCATTGAATCGGATACTACTAATGTTTTGGATGTTGGAAGAGTATTTGAAGTTGAAGGTGGGTTTTGGGGAACTGCTGCGGGTGATTTCTTTGTAGGTACTTTTTCTTTTGTTGTAGCAGCACCTGCACTCCGCTTCTTTGAAGTTGTCTGAACAGGTTCAGGAGTACCTTTACTCCTAGTAGAGACAGGTAAAGCTTCTTCATCATTATCTGTATCGGAGTTGGGCAGTATGAAATCCCACATACCATGACATTCAACAATTTCTTCTTCATTATCAGTTGATGAGATTGTTTCCTCTTCTTCCTCTTCTTGATCTGATTCTGCATAAGATACGATATTTGGCGGTTTTGATTTGGTTTTCTTATAATTCTTGAAGGGCCTCTTGGTTGAAGTTTCAGCTACTTGTTTCTTAATTTCAATCATTTCATTTGACATAGTCTTGAGAACTTTTTTGAGGCCTTCCATATCATATGGATCTTTTGAGATTTTCTTCTTTGAGTCTTCTTTGAATGAAACTTTTTTGGTTTTTCTTTCCTCAAGAGCTGCTTTCTTTTCTAGAGCTTTAATACGTTTTTCCACAGCAAGTGCTTCTTTCATGTTTTCAGCAAGTGTTGGTTTTGCGGCCCTGTCTACAAAAATAGCTATATTGGCAGGTAGGGCAGTAATATACCACTCACTTCTGATTTGTTCACTGGGTTTGGAAGTCGTTGGGATTTTATTCAAAAGTTTATTGAAACGAGCATTAAATTCTTTAATGGGTTCCCTATGCTCTATCCTAAGATTGGAGAGATCATTTCTTAATGTAGCTAAAGATCTATCGTCTCCATACTTAGTGAGAAACTGTTCTTGGCAAATATCCCAACTGGTAATAGAATCAGAAGGCAGGGAAAAATACCAGGATCCTGCTGATCCTTGCAATGTATAAGGAAAAAGCCTAACAACTACATCTTGCTCAGTCACTCCCTTCAAATTAACTGCTAACATGAAGTTATTGATATGTTCCTCAGCTTGGGTTCCATTTTCTGGATTAAACTTGGGTAGCCATTTTTCAGGAGCATCGGGTAATGCATGTAATGGTGCGGGCATATTGACTGCACCCGGTCTGGTCCATGGATCTGCCATTGTAATACCAGTGGTGGATGATACTGCTGTTGAGATTCCAGATGTCTGGGAAGGAATTAATATTGAGGAGTGAGCAGGTTGAGATGTTGAAGTTCGCAATTCCTGGTGAAAAATGATATGTAATGAGGAAGTGGATGGTTGACTTCGCACTGGGGAAGATGAGATGGAAGATGTGGATGAAAGTGCTTCACTGTCAGAATATTCAGTATTTTTCTTTGCCTTTTTCCTTTTAGGTAAAGGAAATTCAGTAGGTTCAATACCGAGCTTTTCACTCTGAAGTCTAGTAAGAGGGTGAGGTAGATTGAATTGCGAAGTCTCACTGCTTTGAGATAGCTCAGACTTCTGTGGTGAAATCGAGAAGCTCTGAAGTTTCTGGATGAGAGACTGAACTTCAGGAGATTCAAGACTTAATTTTTCTGAAGTATGGTGGGTTTGATCAGTGATAGTAGATACCTCTTCTTCTTGCTTGGATGCTGGGGAATCAGCGGGCAATTTGGAAGTACGAGGTGATGTGGAGGGAGAATTACTCTTAGAATGGTTTGTAGATTTGGGTTTGCTTGCCATTCACAGTTGGTGGCCCTCTTTCTAGCGCCAAAAATGTTGAAGCCTAGAAAATCTCTGCTTCAAACATTGGGGGAAAACCACCCGGTCGGGACCTTAAGACAGCTCCTTTTCCGTTTGGGATGGTGGCTCCGACTGGATTTAAAGGACCAGTTTCCTTATAACTAAATGGATTGAATTGAATGGGTGAAAATGGGACTAAATTGACAGAATAATAAAACTATCTAATCTAAAACTAAATGCTGATAAAGAAATTCTAATTTTAACTCGGGTAATAATATGTGAATACAACTTAGGATTGTTTCAATCTAATAATAACCATGAAAATGTATTATTAGTTAAATTGAAATGTGCAGAAACGAATAAAGATAACTCTGTTTAATAAATTAAACAGAGTTATATTAGCATATTGCATTCATTATCATATACCATTCATATATGTATCTAAATGATAATATTCCAATTATACTCAGAAATGATAATATAAAGAGGAAATATTATGAAAATCAAATATATAAATGATAGCAAATTCTTCAAACGAATACCATATAACAGAGACAATTAACAATGAACAGATAAAAATAACTTCATTCATATTGCAGATCGTTTAAACTAAGTAGTATGATACTTGATCTAGTAACTCCGATGTATATTAACTGTATGCACAAAATTAGAACACTTCAAAGATTAATTTGAGCACACAAATCGTGATCTGATCTTTCATAGAAATATAATAAGGAATGAAGTACAGAAATGTTAGCTCCAAATCCAAAAAATATTACACCTTCCGATCCTTCTCTAAATGCATGAGAGGGATTTAAATAATAAAATTACATAACAAAATCCTAAAACTATTGCTACAATCTATCAAATTAAAACTGAAATGCTATTTTGGATAAAACTGATTCATTGTTTTTCTCCTTCGCTTAATGAAGCCAAGTTGCAAATGTTCAACATATCTCGGAGTCTTGGTGGATGACTCATCTCAGTATGCAACTGTCCAGCATAGGTGGCATCACAAAATTCTGGAATTAGACAATCGATAGCGTTTGATAGAATTTTGATAGCTGTCTGTTGATTGTTTGGCTTGATCACATGAGTCCACATACTATCCCAGGATATAGTTTGAAGTCTGCCGATTTGTTGACTTTCCCTTTCCATTTCTTCTCTCCACCTGTCTTCAGTTTCTTTTATCTTTGGCAAACTGCCAGGAATACAGTCTGAAATGAGATTAATTGAATATAGGTTGTCATTTATGAATTGCGTGAGATTGTTCATTATATTTCAAATCTTGATATCGCTCTATCGATTTCATTAATCGATGTTCCCATTCTCAGAACAAACATTTCTTTGTGTTTTTTCTATCCCCAGAAGATTTGGCTCTTTTTCCTTTTCAGATCCCCCCGCCAGTAGGAGAACCTCGTAAATCTTTTCATCTAAGATCATCTATTTTGTCTAAGAGTTATGATAGTTTGATCAAAGATGAAGTAATCTCACAAAAAGGGTTCCCGTTGTGACAGCTTTGCTGTGAATTCAATTAACTGCCGAGTCAATAATTTATTAGCCTCAAGGGCTTCTGATTTGAATTCATTTAACTTTGGATAATCTTTAAACTTATCCAAAGTTGCTTGAAATTCCTTTTCTTGAATCATTTTTGCCTTTTCCTCATTTTGTAACAGACTCTGTAACTTAGAAATTTCTTCATTTAGCCGCTTTTGTTTGCCTAAAAGCTTTTCATCAACCTTCTTCTTTTCTTCAGCAAGCTGTTTCTCCAATTCTTTAGACCTGAATGTCTGATCCTGTAGTTGTTGTTGCAATTGGCTGATCAGTTGCTGATTCTCCTTAGCTTGTTCTTCCAGTGAAACTATGTGAAGATCTTTCTGAGTTATTAGTTGAGAAACTTCTACAACTTTATCCACTGTTGCAGCACTATAAGCTCCTGTATACTGGGACAATTTCGTAAGGTCTTAAAATGGATTCATTTCATTGTTCTTATAAACAATATTCATAAACTCCTCTGATGGAGTAGAAAATATACCCTGTTCTGTTTTTCTTTTCTTTCTTTGTCTTTTGACAACAGCCTTATGTTTAGGGCTGTAAAATACATCCAAAGGAGGGATCTCTTCACCTTTTAATACAATATGCCCTGTAGAATGTTCAGGAATGATTTCAACATCCTGCTCCATTTGTTCTTCATCTTTATCCTGCAATCCAAGCTGTTGAGCAAACTGATCATATTGTTTTAATAGCTGAGAAGAAACATCAAGATTAGTGGAAACCATAATCTCCTTGGCTATTTCTTTTCCTTTTTCTTTATCTATGCTTTGCTCAGTGCTTTTGTCATCCGATCCATCCTTTTGATTATGCACATCATCATTGATATTTGTGCATATGTCTGTCATTTGAGCAAGATTCCCTTTTGGGGCATCGTGTTTGTCAATAGTGACCATTTTTTGAGAGCCACCTACTGTCAATGTTCCCCATTGTGTAATGATTTTGCTGGTAGATGTTTCCACTAGCGTTTGGCCGGATGTACCTTCTATCTCTGATTTTTGGATTTGAGTTCTCAGCTGGTCCAGAGGTACTCTCAACAGTCTCTGGCTTCTAAATAAGAGAAATTTATTTATTTCCTCCTGTTGAAATTTAGACTTGACTAAGTCAAAAATTCGAGGAAAATTATCTAATGAAACAAACAAATCATCGAACATATCTGGTTCATGCTCAAAACGAGCAATTGAAACTGAAGCAGTGACATCAAATGCTATCTTTTTTGGATCATATTGTCTTCCAGGAATGGTTGCAAATTTACAACCTCTTATCTTGAAGACTTCCTTTTCTGCATGCTTGAAATCATTTAGAGTGAAATGACCACAATTGAGTGGGAATTGAGGCCACATTTTCTTCTCACTGTTGTTCAAAGACCTAGATATACCTTCAATTGTCAATTGATAAGAAACTTCTTGAGCGAGAAGTTTGTCTGGAACAAAAAGCGGAAGAACATGCGGCTCCACTATACTACCAAAAACCCTGATGTAAGTAAATTTTTCCTTCCCAAACCAATCTCCGATTGCAGACAGGTCGGCTTTAGCTTTATCAGAAATCCTAGGGGGAAAGCGATTAAAAATGGTTTGGAAAACGGGAATGAGGAAGCCATGACAGATTCTATATACATTAGCTTGGAAATGACTCTTCCAAAGCAATTTATGATAAATATGGATTGGAAGGGGGTTATCGGGAGTCCATTTCCATCCAAATAAGGGAAATTCAAAATTGAAACAAATAGCATCAAGAATATAGGCACAAAAGAAAAAGGGGGTAGAATTTCCAGCATCCTTTTCTTGTCTGTACTCAAGGATCCTATTGGCCATTCTATCAGAAAGAATAACAGCCCAATCCATAATGTCGAAATTCACAGCTGCTAGGATTAAGGGGACCATTTGTATAGAAAACCTAGCTGAATTATCATTTCCAAATAACCTACACATCATGGCAGCTGCATAGGAATATGGAGGCAGAAGAGAATCTACAGAATACATACCGGATGCTTCATTTCGGTGCTTCTCTGGGTTTTTCCTCCAATTTCTGATAGGGTCGGATTGGACTTTGTTATCATCAGAAAATTCTTTGATAAATTCCTTGTTATACACCTTCTGTGGGTCTGGAAGGTGGTACATTGCTTTCAAGTCTTCTGCTTTAAACGAGCCGAAAGGCACTCCGGATGCTGAAATAAACATTCTATCTTTTATCTTTACACTGTCAATAATCCATCGAACTGCATCATAGTAAGGCATGATGCTTGCTCTGGCTGCAATTCGACGCAGAAATGAATTTGCAAGTGTTCTTTCGTTGATGTCAGAATCGGAATCCGAGCTATCCTCGTCTGGAACTGATGCCTTCTCCACTGTGACCTTGGGGTCTAATTTTTCCAACAGGTTGTAGACTGTGTCCCATGTCATTTTTCCAAGACCTTGGCATGATGTATCTGTGACTAGCCTTAGCTTTACGGGCTTTTCTTTTGAGACTGTAGGAGTCTCGGCAAACTTCACTGATAGAACAATCTTATTTCTTCTTCCTCTTTTTGACATTTCTACGTCTGCTACCGCTTCTCTTTGTCTGTGAATGAAAGAACTTGGTGTTCTTTGGCTCTGCAAGACAATAAACTCTCAGTCGTGCTCAACAAGTCATTCAAACGGAATGATTTATGAATTTATGGTTTTCATTCATTTGTTTCATATATTGCGTAAATGCTCCTTTTGGGTCACACTTAAGTATTTAACACCAAATCACAAACCATATTCATTTGATTCGTTATTGAATGCCTTTCGTACCAATAAAGATTTGGCGCTTGTGATATATTAATATATTCAACAAAAATCTTCGTATGCAAAATAGATGAATCGCATCGGAAGTTTTCGAATGGCAAATGAGTATCACAATACGTTTATTCCGATTGATCGATTGCGATTGCAGATATTTCCGATCTCTGATGGTGGGGTCTACCATATTTTTTAAAACAAATGTTCGATTTTCTTTTAAAAGCGCTTATTTATCAAATGCACATCGGATCGGGAAATTTCAACTAAGCGTAAAGAGTTTTTTTTAAAGATTGTCCCGATTGATCGATTGCGATTGACCGTATCGCATCGGAAGCTTTGTTTAATTGTTTTAAACTCTCAGCGATTAGAATTTTCCGATTGGACTAATCGCATCGGAAGATTTGTAATGGGCATATGATATTTCTAATGAGTGTTATCTCCGATTCTCCGATTGTGATTGAGCTTTTAACTTTGATTTGTTTTTATGATAATGCCTTTTATATTAGATCGGACTATAAGTTTTTTGAATGTTGAATATGAAATTTCAAAACAATGAATTTTATTCCTAAATGTTTTATTTCTAAAAAGAAAGGGACCCTATTTCTAAATTTTATTTCTAAAATTTAGAAAAAGGGAGGGTTGTTGTATAGTACAACACTGGTCAAACATGACCAAAGAGGTTCTCTCAGATATTATTTTACACTTTTTTTGATTTCCGCGACAAATTTACGAAAAAGTACTTATGGAGTTTTCTTTCATCCTCTTTTTCAAACTCTCTAAATATGAAAAAGGACTGGGATATCACTATCATTAAGCTCATTAAAACATAAAATAGCGACGGTCTTGTCAATCATGGCAAGAATCAAGTTTCATTCATCGCTAGACCTGTTAAATTATTAAATAGCGATACATTATTCACCCAAAGAGTTGAATTATAGATCAAGCAAATGTTATCCTTCTCAAGCTTGTTAAAAAATAAAGAGGTACTAGTCGACAAATGACCGGGGAAAATTTGGGAAAGTGAACAGAAATTTTTACGGTAGTAGGTCGCTCTTGAACATGACACTTCACTCCATCACCATGAATGTTTGGGTTCGGTAATCTTCTTGATGGTTCATTCATACCTATGGTTCATCATACCTTCAATTCGGTTTTGGGTCAATGCTACCAACTCATCTCAGTGTCGCCGATATGTTCAAGATAAGTCATCCAGTGAATACTCATCCTTCTACAATACTCATAAACCTTCATTCTCATGATCGTCATCCCTAAAAATTGCTATATCAAGTCATACCTTTTGTCTCTGAAATCAGTAACTCCTGTTTCGCAATAAGGTGGCTTCCTTTCGACGACAAATCATTATCCAGGAAGTTCACTTAGAAACATTATTTTCTAGTATCATGAGGCTTGTTACAACATCGACAAGATCCTCGCTTCGGGACTTTTGACCAAAATATTTTGTTTGGCGTTTGACATCAAATCATCTATTCACGCCTTACGAAATGTACTACAGTACCTTGAGGGCCATTTACATCAATGGTTGTTCTCTTGTGTTTGTTAACAACTCACATCATTGGCTGGTAATCAAACAATGTCTTTCCATGCTTGACCACAAATCATATATTCACATGGCTAGACTTGTACCCGAATGATCGAGTGAACGAGATAAGAAGACCCCGGATCTAGTTTCAGCCATCTGGGCTGTGATTTCAGGATTGTTGTATACATCATCTGTACGGTGACCTTACATACAGATCGTCATCCGAACATGGGCCTATATCTGTAGGCATGTCTATATTGGGAAACATTCCAATGTAGACGACTTTCTGAATTATGTACATGTTATTAGATTGTTTATGTGTTGAACATGGGAATGCCTGCCCTCAGAAATTATGATCAATAGGATATATCATGATGTAATGTATTGTAATATTTATGCATGTCACCACTCCACTTCATCTCCAGCCCATCACAGTGTAAAGCATCTCAATCAAAATATTGTTATTATTATTCTAACTTCATGTTTTAGGGGGGAATTTGTTATAGGTCAATTTAGGCATCATTGCCAATGTCCTGGTTAACTGGACATCATCTCCAAGACCAATTAATAGGCTCTATCATCCCCTATCATTTCAGTTGCTACATGCCCTAAGACAAAGAACAAGACAAATCATCCATGACTTTCATCTAAAAAGGTTTCCAAGATTTGAAGTTTATGATATATCATGTGAGAGCCCACCAACGTCGCCGAAAGGGTCTAAGTGCATTGCATATGTAAGTAACCCCACTTAAGGGTGCTCTGAAAAGCACTTCCCCGACATTCAAGGGCAAGCACAAATTGGTGGCAGATGTCTCATTGTTCCGAATTCCACTTCTCCACAATGCCTCTTCTAGAAGAGTTCACATGTGTCAAAATTCGAATCCATGTGTCCATTTGACATCTACAAGATTGGGAAAATGCCTTGCCTATTATTAGAAAGTCATTAATTGTAAAACTACCTTCATCTCATCTATAAATTGAGCACAGATCCTAGTGCTTGCTAAGGAAGAATTTGAGTAGAGAAATGCTGGTGGAATTTCAATTGAGGAGTTGATTTTCGTGACATGTTGCTGAATATATCTGCATTGTGATGAGGACGGGATGCTGTTGGAGATGGTGACACTAAATCAATCACTGGGTTGTAACCTCCCCTTCTATCCATTAATAAATAATTTTGCTTACTTTCCCACATATGTATCTATATAAGCTCATGTTTTCCATATTATGAATTATTATCTGATGCATATGGCTTATGTTGCATTGATTTAACTAAATAAATTGAATATACATATGTATTATTGTGTTAGGTCCCTATATCACTAGTATAGTCCCTTATTATTGTTAGTGTAACCCCCTTATTGTTATTATTGAACCCTTGTAACCCCCATTTTGTTATTATTGTGCCCTTAAATTAGTATTGTTAGGTCAGCTAGGATTACATTGTGGCCCACTAGGATTACATTATGGCTCCATGGACTCCTATATATAGAAAGGAGGTTCTGTAAATTGTATCATCCAAGAGTTGTTCATTTATGTAATGTATTGGAGGTTTTCCCCTCGAAGTGGCTCATTTCTAAGGCGTTTATATCTCTTTTCTTCTATTTTTGGAGCTGGTTACAGAACATTTGGTATCAGAGCTTTGGATTCTAGGGTTTCGCTGCTCCAAACAGGTCATCGTGGCATTTTTGCTATAACGTTTTTTCTACGAAGCTTTAGAAGCTGAAATTTTTAGGGTGCGAAGCTGAAATCTTGAGGAAGTTTTTCTAAAAATTTCAGAGCTTGGTTCGCAATATTTTCGGAGATATGATCTGTGGAAGTTAGGTCTTTTTTCAGGCTCCTAAACAGGTCATCGTGGCATTTGCGCTATAACGTTTTTTTCTACGAAGGTTCAGAATCTGAAATTCGTATGGTGTGAAGCTAAAAGCCTGAGGAAATTCGTCAAAAAAATTCAGAGCTTGGTTCGCAATATTTTTGGAGATATGATCTGTGGAATGTAGTTATGTTTCGTGCTCTATAATTGCATCTCAAAGAGGTTATCGTGGGAAAATTTCAATAACCCTCTCTCTGAGCATCGGATTGGAGTGTCGTAAAAAGTGTTCACACGTACACAGACTGTAGTTTCTTGGCTATCAATTTCAGAGGCAAAGGACAAAATAGTGACACGTGGAAATTCATACAAGTTCACTCTACTGAACCAGTCCATAATTAGGTCATTGTGGGAGATTGGAAATAACTTTGTCTTGAAGAATCCAAATCAGATCAGACCTGTGGCATTTGAAAGAAGATTTAGAGGGCTGCTATAGGGCTGAATTTTAGATATTGAAGATCCCCAATTACAGAGAAAATTCAATTTTCATATCGAGCTCCTCAAAAGAAAGTAAAAGGTGTGTATTTTTTTTCCAAATTGCATAAGTCTTGTTTGAATAATCAAGTTGAATTGATTCCAAGGACATATTGTAGAATAGATATTAGTATTGGATTCTAAAATGGCCCCTAAAAATAATTCAACTCCCACTAAGCCTTTAGAAGGCTCTACTATGACTCATGAAGACGAAGAATGGCAACATGACATATCAAAATTACAAGAGCAAGTGCAACAAATTTCACTCTCGCAAAGAACAACAAAAAATGAAATGGAAGTTTTGAAGAAAGGCGTGGAAGCTAAGATGAATGGTTTGGAAGCTAAGATGGATGACATGAAAGACAACATGGAAAACATGAAGAATGATCTAAAATCATACATGGAAGGCTTGATGACAAGA
The DNA here is from genome assembly GCA_034641835.2 of Pinus albicaulis. Classification (NCBI taxonomy): domain Eukaryota; kingdom Viridiplantae; phylum Streptophyta; class Pinopsida; order Pinales; family Pinaceae; genus Pinus; species Pinus albicaulis. Next base: position 608,309,215 of record CM076575.1, on the reverse strand, counting down.
TTAAAACAAGAAATGATTCCTAATGGCGGAAATATAGTAGAAGAACCTCATGATGAGAACAAAATAAATGTTAATCGTGATTTCATAAACTCTAATGTTGGCGGGAAGAACCACCATATTCCAAAAATGGACATGAGGAAGTTTGATGGAAAGGATCCTGTAACATGGATACTACAGATGGAGCAATATTTTGATCTCCATAACGTGAAAAACACGCAAAAGGTACGCATTGAAACTTTACATTTAGAACAAAATACATTTGTATGGTATCAATGGCTTTGCTCCCGTAAAAAAATTGTCACTTGGTCAATTTTTACGGAGGAAATGATAGCACATTATGAGGATACAAAGAGCAACACCTTTTTTACCCAATTGATAAATCTCAAACAAAAGGGTTTAGTGGGGCAGCACATTGAGGACTTCCAAAAATTGAATATAAGGGTAACTGATATTCCAGAGGGACACAGGATTGATCTCTTCCTAGGCACTTTAAAGGATAACATCCAACATGAAGTTCGCGTTTTGGAACCTGATTCATCGGAGAAGGCATTCAGGTTGGCAAGAAAAGTTCAATGTAAAATAATGGCGACAAGGAAGCCTACCACTCAATTCTATAAAGAAGGAAGTGTTGCTACGCCTAGATTTCCACAACCTACAAGGTTGACACCACAAAAATTGGAAGAAAAAAGGGCGAAAGGGCTTTGCTACAGTTGTGATAGCAAATACACTAAAGGTCATAAGTGTGCTGAGAAGAAATTATTTTACATAGATTGTGAAGAGGAAGAAGAAAATGAACAGGAAGAGGATATACACCAGGAACCAACCCTAGAAGAGGAAGAAATGAATCCGACCATATCGTGTAATGCACTGGCAGGAATTACCACTCCTCAAACTCTCAAGATACAAGGACAAATCAAGAAGAAAAAGGTAATAGTGTTGATTGATTCAGGTAGAACCCATAATTTTATTCATTGTAAGGTAGCCAAGGAATTAAATTGTTTCCTATACCCAGCACCAGAATGTCAAGTGATGGTTGCAAATGGAGGAACTATAAATTTCTCTCGAAAATGCCATAATATCAAGCTAACCATGGGGGAATATGTATTGACTAGTCCAATGCTTTCCATTCCTATGGGAGGTGCTGATGTTGTACTAGGAGTACAATGGTTACAATCTTTGGGGATGGTAACTTTTAATTTTCAAGAACTTTTCTTGAATTTTTTTTAGAAGGAAAGGAAGTTGAATTATGGGGTATTGCGGGGAAGCTAGGAAGGATAATAAGCTCTAATGTCATGACAAAGCTTCTAAAGAAAGAACAATGAAGAGTAATTGCACAATTATGCTCACTAGAAGTTCCAACATCAAAGTCATCTATTTCTGCAGATCTCCAACAAGTCTTGGACAATCATTCCAAGGTGTTTGAAACTCCCAAAGGACTCCCACCTATTCATGATCAAGATCATGCTATTCATTTGATTCCAGGAAGTGTTCCTCCAAACATCAGGCCTTATAGATATCCTTACGTCCAAAAGAGCGAAATTGAACGTATGATTGCAGAAATGTTAGAGGTGGGTATAATTCAACCTAGTCAAAGTTTTTTCTCTGCTCCTGTAGTATTGGTACACAAGAAGGATGGATCATGGAAAATGTGTCTGGATTATAGGGAGCGCAATAATCTCACCATTAAATATAAATTTCCCATTCCTATGATTGATGAATTATTGGATGAATTACATGGCGCAATTTATTTTACCAAGTTCGATCTTCGATCAGGATATCATCAAATCAGGATTACATGGTCATGCCTTTTGGCCTTACCAATGCACCTTCTAAATTTCAAGGGTTGATGAATTCCATTTTCAAACCCTTCCTTACAAAATTTTTGCTAGTATTTTTTGATGATATACTAATCTACAGTAGGTCTTGGAAGGATCATGTTGAACATGTTGACAGGGTGCTCAAACTATTGCAGGAGAAACAATTATATGTAAAAACATCCAAATGTTTCTTTGGAGTACAAGAGGTGGAATATTTGGTTCATATTGTATCTCACGAGGGTGTTAAAGTAGACCCTAACAAAATTAAAGCCATTAAGGAATGGAAATTCCCCACAACCATAAAGCAGTTGGGAGGATTTCTCGGGTTAACAGGGTATTATCGCAAGTTTGTTAAGAATTATGGGAAAATAGCAACACCTCTAACAACATTATTGAAGAAAGATGCATTTTCATGGACTGATGAAGCAACTAAGGCCTTTGAAAATCTTAAAGAGGCAATGTGCCTAGCACCGGTCTTAGCTATGCCAGACTTCAAAAAAACCTTTATTGTGGAATGTGATGCCTCAGGAAATGGAATTGGTGTTGTTTTAATGCAGGAAGGAAGACCCATTGCTTTTGAAAGTCGTCCAATCAAAGAAAAGTATTTACAGAAACCCATTTATGAGAAGGAAATGTTAGCAATACTGCATGCACTAAAGAAATGGAGAACTTACCTAATGGGAAGACACTTCAAGGTAAAAACTGATCATGATAGTCTTAAACACTTTTTGGAACAAAGACTATCTTCAGAAGAGCATAAAAAATGGGTCACAAAGATGTTGGGTTATGACTTTGAAATAATCTACAAAAAAGGAAAGCTTAATGTTGTTGCAGATGCACTGTCAAGAAAGAATGAAGAGGTGGAAGCATTGCTTTGTGCCATTTCTATTATCCAACCAGATTGGATAACCGAAGCAAGAGATGAATGGAAGAAGGAAAAAGATGGATGGACACTCATTCAATAGTTGTAGCAAGATCCTAGTACATCTGATACATTTAGTTCGAAAAATGATTCCTTATGGTACAAATATTGCTTATATCTTTGTAAGAATTCGCAACTAAAACAAAATATTCTTCTGGAATTGCACACTTCTCCTTTAGGAGGACACTCAAGATTTTTAAAAACTTACCATAGTGTGAAGAAAGAATTTTTTTGGGATGGCCTTAAATCTGATATTCAAAAGTTTGTGGCGGAATTTTTGGGTTGCCAGCAGAATAAAGTTGAGACAATTAAGATCCCATGACTTCTACAACCTTTATCCATTCCAAGTCAACGTTGGGAGGAGATTTCAATGGATTTTATCACAATTTTACCTAAGTCTGAAGGAAAGAGTGTCATCATGCTGGTAGTTGATAGAATTACCAAGTATGCACACTTTTGTGCATTATCTCATCCATTTAAAGCAAGTACAGTTGCTAGTAGATTTATGGATAGAATTCAAAAGCTACATGGAAGCCCAAGAGTTATTGTGAGTGACAAAGATCCCATTTTTACTAGAAATTTTTGGACGGAGTTATTTTCTTGTTTGGGTACTCAATTAGCTCATAGCTCATCTTATCATCCTCAATATGATGGTCAAACTGAGATATTAAATAAATGTTTGGAAGGATATCTTCGTTGTTTTGTATCTGATAAACAAACACAATGCGTCAAGTGGTTACCTCTCACTGAATGGTGGTATAACACTTCCTTCCATACTGCAGCAAAAATAACCCCATTTATGGCACTTTATGGATATCATCCACCATCCATCACATCATCTTTAAGGGAAAATTCGAAGGTTCAAGCCGTGGAATATCACATCGAGCATCAGCAAGAATTTCTCCAACTCTTAAAGGATAACCTGAATTTGGCACAAAATCGAATGAAACAACAGGCAGATCAACATCGTAGCGAGAGAAGTTTTGATGTAGGAGATTGGGTATTTTTACGGATACAACCATACAAACAAATGTCCCTCAAGCAAGCTAATAAGGATAATAAATTATCGCCAAAGTACTATGGTCCTTACAAGGTGTTGCAAAAGATTGGTACTATGGCATACAAATTGGAGCTTCCTGCTTCTTCACGAGTACATCATGTTTTCCATGTTTCATGCTTAAAGAAGGTTATAGGTAAAAATCTTCCAGTTCAAACAATATTGCCAGCACTTGATGAGGAAGGAAAAATCATATTGGAACCTGAAGCGGTCATGGAAACAAGAACTCGACAACTACGGAATCGATCAATTTCAGAGTATCTCATCAAGTGGAAGAACTTACCCACTGAAGATTCTACATGGGAGGATGAGAATTTTATACAGAAGCACCCAGAGCTACTCAAGCGTTGAGAACAACACTTTTTTGAAGGAGAGGGGCATGTTAGGTCCCTATATTACTAGTATAGTCCCTTATTGTTGTTAGTGTAACCCCCTTATTGTTATTATTGTACCCTTGTAGCCCCCATTTTATTATTATTGTGCCCTTAAATTATTATTGTTAGGTCGGCTAGGATTACATTGTGGCCCACTAGGATTACATTATGGCCCCATGGACTCCTATATATAGAAAGGAGGTTTTGTAAATTGTATCATCCAAGAATTTTTCATTCATGTAATGTATTGGAGTTTTCCCCCTCAAAGTGGCTTATTTCTAAGGCATTGATATCTCTTTTCTTCTATTTTTGGAGCTGGTTTCACAACATATTGCTATCTTTTTTTGTTTAGTGTTCATTCTTGCAGGAAATATTTTCGGACATCAAGCTTGGATTTAAACCTATAACAAGAGCAACAGAAGGAGAATAGGAAGCACTTGGACTCCTAGTAAGTTCTTTGATCTGTTCTATGTGTCTATTTATAGTTGGGAAAAAGTAGTTGCAAATATTTTAACCTGTTGTTCTAGATGAGCACTACATCTAGGGAAGAATGTTTTATCTATAATCCATAATTCCGCATAACAAATTGGTGACTCCACTAGGGAGTTTACCCTTCATCCTTAGTGTATTTGCTTCTGATTTTCTCTGTTTAATCACCCAGTAGCATTTACTCATAAATATTAGGATTTTTGAAATCCATATTTGCATTAGAAATGTGTTAAACAGTTGTATTTTGCATTATACACTGCACCCAATGCACTGTTGGACAGGACATAGTGCTTTTCATAGCATTGTCTCCCTTTCAGACCTATGTTGCAACGCACTGTCTCTCTTTAGAGAATGTGTTTCCTCCTAAAACCATCCAAATTCCATTGAATTTATCATTGCATTTTGTGTTTCAGTTTTTTTTCTGTTGTGTTTTAAAGAGCCCGATACCTCAGATTGACCAGTGACCTTACTTACTCCTTCCTCCTTTCAAAGAAACATTTGTTCACTGTTTATTTCAAGTGTTTTTCTTTATCATTGATGAATTCATTTCAAATTATTTTCATTGCTACATTAGATCCATTTTCTTTTGAAAAGGAAATTGTCGTAAATTCTTTGTTTCCCAATAGGAGAAATTGTTGTTCAATTCCTCATTTCTCCTTCAAAAGAGAAATTGTTGTTCAATTCTTCATTTCTCAAAATTAAAGGAATTTTTTTTATTGATTTAATGAATTTAGTTTCTTTTCTACATTCATAACATTAAAGGAACTGAAAATAAAAACCTACATTTGCATGTAGTGGATTGTGTGTTTTGCAAAAGGAAAAATTAGGAAAGATGCATTTAGTTTGTGCTATTTGATTTGTTTTCTCTCAAATTTATTGCTCTTTCCCTCTAGTAGCTATGATTTTCATTGAAAAACTAAAAGTGAAATATTTCTTATCATTTTAGTTTTCATTTTAGGAATTTCCAATACATCATCGCAGTGAACCTTGAAAGGAAAATTGATAAACAAGATCAACTTAGAATTTATCTCAATTTATGTAACAAAGCATTGGAACCATAACGATAATATTTAGAAGGTCTAGGCTAGAGATGTCTTCCAGCGTCATAAAACATAGCAACTTTCATTAATTATCTGCGATAAATTCTAAGTACGATACCTCACTCCACGTACGTAAGTATATCATAGCTCATCCACGTACTTTTGAGTATATCGGTCAGTCTTATAGTATGAAAGTATAAAGGGGTTCTCTCACTATTTGGTTTTGCATTAGACAATGCTAATACGGACTTGGGCCTCCATGTACCTTTGGGTATATTTGGGAGGAAAAATTTAGGTGCTATCCATCCATAGTGAACCGAGTCGGCTGCCTTGTAAATTGTGATGCACCGAACACAACATTCGGGGAGATTTCTTTCCCATACTGCTTGGTTCGCCAGGAGGTATTCTGCAGTTCACAGTTTCTTGGTAAACATTTTTTCCTAGAAATACCCTTTTATTTTGTTTATTTATTTTTGGTTAAAATAAATCATTCATTGTGGAAGAACAAAATCCTTTTCCCAATCGTTCCCGTAGACTAGCATTGAAACCACCTTTACCACCAGAAGTTGCTTCTGGACAGTGACGACAACATCACTCTGTCGAAACCAGTACTATTAGTACCTCTGGTGAAGTGCACAATTTGTTTCTACACATATTTTTCCATATACTATTGTTGAGAGAGAGTCCTCATAGCTAGTCGTGGTCACAATCCATCCAATCTATGAGACCATACCTCCTGAATTCGACGTTGTTCAACTGGAAGTTTATCTGAATCCCATTGTGATTTAGGGAGAAACTATTATTGGTTAAACTGGACATCATCCCTAGGACCAATGAAATAGGATCTATCATCCCCTTATATTTCAGTTGCTATATTCCCTAAGTGGAGAAAATCTTGATCCCAAAGTGGAAAAACCAGAAGTTGTTCCTGTATTGGTCACTCCGTAATCTATTGTAGCCATTAAGTCTCCCATATCGTCCAGTCAACCACCTAAAATATACTTCCAGATTGACGACAAAGTTCTTCCACCTGGTTTGATTTTGATTGAAGAAATACCAGAAGACGAGACACCATTAACTCCAACTCATTTTCGGTAGGAGCTTCACCTATACAAGTCTTTTCCTCAATCACCTCCCTCTACTTTTGTTGATCCTATTTAAATTTTATTTCCCATAGATTATATAAGGTATACATTGGGTCATTTGACCATGACCGAGATAGCATCCAAGACTGAACCATCTATTTCAGATGCAACAACATCTATTGTTGCTTCATCTTTGATGTTTTTTCCATTGACTTCACCCATGTCATCATCCAGAATCCTATCTGGTTCCTCCCTTATGAGTATTGAACGGTTTGATCTTTTAATCCAATATTCGGTGCAATATCAAGCTGATCCCATCAGTTATTATCCTTGGTGGTTGGTGATACCATAGAAATTACCCTCAGAAATTCCAAAATTCAATGGAAACCCTGGAGTAGACTCGTCAACGCATGTTATAACTTATCATTTTTGGTGCTCATCAAACTTCTTAAATGATGACTCTGTTAGAATACGCCTTTTCTAGTACACACTCACTAGTCCAACTGCATAATGAGGATGGTTCTTTTATTGTTTCAACCTTGTTAAAAAATGAAACAAGTGCCTATGAAGAAAGTTCTTTTTACTGTGTCAACCTTGTTAAAAAATGAAACAGATAATGAGCATAGTTATTTTCATATATCAAGCTCTCCTCTCTAAATGAAACGTCATTCCATCCAACTATCAGTAACTAGTAATCTAATTAGGTGAATCAAATGAAGCTTGGGGGGAATCTTCTCTTGCAAGGGGCATTCAACATGAGCTCTTGCATGGGCATTCAAAACATTCTTACCAATTTCACCCAATCAACAGTTGAAGTTCGGGGGAAAAAACAGGTTCAGAGCTCCAAAATGCAAATGGTAACTATGGAATGGTAAAAATGAATAGTACAAATTTTTATTAATAGTCATTTAATTGTTTAAAAATTAAATTTATTGCTATGAATATGGTTTTATTATGTCTTTATCATGAAACATGTATTTTTAATCCATTTGATGTTGTTCTGAACAGGTCTTACAACTGATGAACATATTACTCAATGCAGATTTATTTCAAGAATGATTTGACTATAAAGCATACTTTTTCTCCTTAATTTTTGAGCTTTGTTAAAAATGAAAAAGGATTTGAAGCTCAATTTTATCTATTTTTTGAGCTTCTAGAATAGCAAAAATTCAACCCCTGGAGTCTTCTTTCAACTCTTTTCAGACTCTAATGATGTGAAAATATTTCCAAGCACTTCTCTTTTCGAGCTCGTAAAAGTAAATGAATTGATATCTACTCAGTATAAATTTAACCATTTTTTGGACTAAGATAGATTATTTACGAAAAAGGAATACCTTGGTCAAAAATGACTAAAGAGGTTGTCTCAGATATTATTTTACACTTTTTCAGATTTGAGCGACAAATTTACGAAAAAGTACTTATGATGTTTTCTTTCGGCCTCTTTTTCAAACTCTCTAAATGTGAATAATGACCGGGCTATCACCGTCTTTAAGCTTGTTGAAACATAAAATAGAAACGAGCTTGTTGATCATAGTAATAATCAATTTTCATTCATCACTAGACTCGTTAAATTATTAAATAGCGATAGTTTATTTGCATGAAGGGTTGAATTATAGATCAAGCAAATGTTATCCTCCTAAATCTTGTTAAAAATAAAGAGGTACTGGTCGAAAAATAATCGAGGAAAATTTGGGAAAGTGAACATAAATTTTACGGTAGCAAGTTGCTCTTGAACATGACACTTGCTCCATCACCGTGATTGTTTGGGTCAGGTAATATTCTTGACAGTTCATTCATACCTATGGATCATCAGACCTTCACTTCAGTTTTGGGTCATGCTGCCAACTCATCTCAGTGTTGTTGATATGTTCAAGAGAATTCATCCAATGAATACTCATCCTTCTGCAATACTCATAAACCTTCATTCTCATGACAGTCATCCTTGAAAATTTCTATATCAAGTCGTATCTTTGTCTACAAAATCAGTAACTCCTGTTTCGAAATAATGTGGATTCTTGTCGACAACAAATCATTATCCAGTAATTTCACTTAGAAACATCAGATTCCAGTACCATGAGGTTTTTTACAGCATCGAAAAGATCCTCGCTTTTGGATTTTTGACCAAAATATTTTATTTGGTGTTCGACATCAAATCATCTATTCATGCCTTACGAAACATACTGCAGTACTTTGAGGGCCATTGACATCAATGGTGGTTCTCTCACGTTTTTTAACAGCTCACATCATTGGCTGGTAATCAAACGATGTCTTTCCATGTTAGACTACAAATCATATATTCACATGACTAGACCTATACCCGAAATATCGAGTGAATGAGATAAGAAGACCCCGGATCTAGTTCCAGCCATCCGGGCTGCGATTTCGGGATTTTTGTACACATCGTTTGTACGGTGACCTTACATATAGATCATCATCCGAACATGGGACTATATCTGTAGCCATGTTAGCATTGGGCAACATTCCAATGAAGACGACTTTCTACACTATGTACATCTGATTAGAAAGCTTATGTGCTGAGCATGGGAATGCCTTCCCTCAGAAATTATGATTAAGAGGATATATCATGATGTAATATATTGTAATATTGATGCAGGTCGCCACTCTTCTTCATCTCCAGCCCATCATAGTGTAAAGCATCTCAATCAAAATATTGTTATTATTATTCTGACTTCATGCTTTAGGGGGAAATTTGTTATAGGTAAATGTAGGCACAATTCCCAATGACATGGTTAATTAGACATCATCTCCAGCACTAATGAATAGGGTCTATCATACTTTATCATTTCAGTTGTTATATTCCCTAAGACAAAGAATAAGACAAATCATCCATGACTTTCATCTGCAAAGGTTTCCAAGATTTGAAGTTTGTAATATGTCATATGAGAGCTCACCAATGCTACCTCTAAAGGGACTAAGTGCATTAGATATTCAAGTAACCCCACTCAAGGGTGCTCTGCAAAGTAGTTCCCGACATTCAAGGGTGTGTTGGTCACATTGGAAGCGAAATTCTCATTGTTCCGAAATCTCCACTTGGCCAGTGCCTTCTAGAAGAGTTCACATGTGTCCAACTTCGAATCCATGTGTCCATTTGACATCTGAAATATTGGGAACATGCCTTGCCTATTATTATAAAATCATTGATTGTAAAACTACCTTCAGCTCATCTATAAATTGAGCATAGATCCTAGTGCTTGAGAAGGAAATATTTGAGTAGAGAAATGCTGATGGAATTTCAATTGAGGAATTGATTTGAATGACATGCTGCTAGAGATATGTGCATTGTGATGAGGCTGGGATGCTGCAGGAGATAGTGACACTAAATCAATCACTAAGTTGTAGCCTCCCCTTCTATCCATTAATAAATATTGTTGCTTACTTTCCCACATATGTCTCTGTATAAGCTCATGTTTTCCATATTATGAGTTCTTATCTGATGTATATGGTTTATGTTTTGTTGATTTAACTAAATAACTTGAATAGAAATTTGTATCATTGCTATCTTTTGTTTTTTAGTGTTCATTCTTGCAGGAAATATTTTTCAACATTAAGCCTGGATATGAAGCTACAGCAACAGAAACAGAAGGAGAATAGGAAGCACTTGGACTCCAAGTAATTTCTTTGATATATTCTATGTGTCTATTTACAATTAGTGAAAGTAGTTGCAAAGTCTTTAACCTATTTTTCTAGATGAGCACTACATCTAGGGAAGAATGTTTTATCTGTAATCCATAATTACGCATAACAAGAAGGTCAAGTCTCACTAGCATTATCAAGTGATGGATCCATTTTTCAAGCAACATTTTGAAACATTCCAAGTCCCTTAACAGATTTTTCCACAAGGGTTTATTCTTCAAATATCAACAAGGATATCACAACAATTTTTTCATCAACCAAATATCATATATGAGTCATAAAATCAACAACAAATGCATACAAGCAAGAAGATGGAAGGGTTATTGAAATAACACATAAAATATCCCATTGATGACCAAAAACCTTAAGGGAATATGTTGGTTGTTTTGTGGATTAATGAGAGCAGGTACCCAAAGTTTTGAATGTAGTTTTAGGGATCAAAAATCATAATAATATCATGGTCAAATAGAGGTATTAACCCTAAGATTAATTCAGGAGGTCAAGATGACAAACTTTGAAGAAGAACTATTACTTTAGGTCAACGTAGGGTTTTCATAATGTGATATCATTCTACAAAGAGATATGCTTAGTCAACATTGATTTATCAACATTTGGCCGCAATCATTCTTTCAGATTTAACACAGTTTAAGAAGTTTTCTACAAGTTAATATAATCTTTTCCAAATTATAACCAAAATACATTTATAAGATAATCCATCGACATATTCGATGCTAAAACCAAATATAATTTTTATGTGATTCATTGCTTCAGAGAAGGCGATATGTAAGGAATATGAGATCCCTCAAACCATTGCTATTCAAAAGAAGGGAAATGAGCCCACAATAGCCATGCAAAGATAATTCACCAAATCCAAAAAAATAATCTCATGATTCTACCTTTGCATCACTCCAAAACCTCTGAAGGAAACATTCTTTTCGATGCCTTCAAGACCTGTAAAGACAAAAGTGTGAAACCCCTGAATCTAAAATAAATAAATCCAAAAACCTCATATCCATATTTTTGAACTCTTTTCTTAGTACCGGAATCACATTTCAGAAGAAAAAATTATTTTCTTTCCTTTTATTAGAAATAGTGAGAAGGAGGGGGGGGGGGAAGTGAATCAATACATCATTCCCAAATTAAGCTTCACTTAATTTTATTTACAATTCACAATTGTATTTAAATCCTTACTTCATTAGGAGATCACAATGTCATATATAATTTATTTTTTTAATCATGTGAAATATTCAATCAACCATGAGCATATAAAGCACATGACACATCAATAGATCAATCACAGACAAAGACACCATGATTTTAGGTGGAAAACTAATGTGCGAGAAAACCACCATCGTTTTCGCTATGTCTTCTTCTCTTATTATAATGAAAAATCATCCATTACATCATGGTCTTGTACTGGCACAGACTATTGCTAGCACGTAGTCTCCTACCTGCAGGAGGATCCAACCTCTACTCATTCTCTAGCACCCATTGGAATGGAGATACAACCCCATAATCTTGTTTACTGGCTCCTTTCGGAAGGGAGATCTTACACCCTCACTGAAGGCTACAAAACTAAACACCTTGTGGACCATGTTTTGCAATGTTTCATACTGGATCCACCTGTCAAAAAACCGTTGAACATAGAAAGGCAACCTTTCCCCAATTTTCAAACTTGACCCACACCCTACAATAAGCTCAAAAGAACTAAATACTAAACACTAAAATGCTGAAGCTCTATAAACCAACTAATTCATTGAATCATCAAACCACTCAACCAAACCAACACCAACATATTGAGGCATTGAAAACCAATCACCGAATCACAACTGAGCCAATGCTAATGAACCAATCAATACTATGCCAACCACTTGAATCATCGAAGAAACCAAACCAATATACCAGATCTAAAAAACCAATATGTCATTGTTCCAAAGATTAAAATTACTCATCATCAAACCAATACTACTCATAATACACTAATTTTCCAAGTTTAGGAAAGAACAACAACCTAATATTGCTCATGTATCAATCATTACTAAGTACCAAAGTATAGTTCCAATCAAATCATCTGAGTGCCAAAAAATGTACAACACCAACATTGTCAAAAATCATTCATCACAATCATAAGCCCTTGTAAATATCATGTCAATATTTATATATCATTTTATTCAATATGTAACATCACTATTAACGTTACTTCATCAAGAAACACCATATATTTCAACATGGTGTATCCATTTAACACCACAATAAATTATTTCAACTAGATGCCATGCTAGGATAACCTATTCAAAGCCCTTATAACATTTACCATACAATATCAAATCATTCTCACAAGTCTAGAAGAGGAGAACGATCGACAAAAAATGTAAGGTATATTTGTTTATCAACAAGCCATACCATATTCATCATTACAAAGATGTATCATGGTCCTCCAACAGAATTTGTTCTAGATATCAAGAGACAAGAATGGCCTATACAAATTTATATCTCTACAACATACAAGGAATCAAGGCATACTTTTTCTAAGAAAATCATCATTCCTCAAGAAACCAACACATAACTTTGCAAACAATGGTTATAAAGGCATCATTATTTCATATGGATGTCTGTCAGCATACTATAATGCCTTCTCACTACTAAAAATCATGTGTATCATAGAGACATAATAATTCCAATTATTATTTGCATACTCGAGGAAAAATTTTGATCTTTGTAAACACAATATTCAATCACAAATATCCATATACTAGTTGATTAGATATTAAAAATAATCCTCAAAGAACGATCGATCCATATGTTGTCTGAAATGTATTGCATATAAAACACTTTGTATATGGACCAAGTCTCTTTATCATTCACAAATTATTCAATATCTTCCACATACTTTAAGATAACCAAGCGATCTAATCACTAAATTTCTAGATAAGTCATTCATGGAACTCTTAAATTCATATTCTGGAAAAAGGCATCAACATAGTTCATTTGCTGATCTCTACATATTCTAGACAAAGGCACCGAGGCAAGTTATCAACATCAATAAAGTAACTCATATATATTTTCTCAACAATATTCATTAATCTACAAATCAATAAAAGGATCAAGTCATTATTAGATATTTGCATAGATAAAAAAAATTCATTAGACATGAATCTATTTCGTAAAAAAATAAAGAATTCATTGAAGATCCATCATGCAATAAAAAACAAATCAAATAATATCTGCTTTCCTTCAGATCTAAGCTTCTTATTCCCTGGTGTGCACCTACATCAAAACTATATCACAAAAATTCTCATCGAAGGCACACCATTTTCTCATGATTGATCATCCTTTTATAGAATTTTGATCTTCTGAATACCTAAGGAAAGTACCAAAATTTTAAAATACCATAGGTAGAACAAACCAATTCAAATGTTTGACCAAATCAAAAATGACCCCGCACACAAAATTTAATTAGAAAAACCTTGGTTTTTTGGTAGAAGACTGTGGTTTTTTGGTGCAAGACTGTGGTTTTTTCCTCTACAGGCGCCACCACACCCACAAAACTACTTGATCATGGATGAAACCCATGGAAACTTTTAGGGGCTAATATTCGCAAGGGAGATAATTTTCAATGATATTTCCAAAAAAAATGGTTCGTCAATTTCAATTTCTTCTAAAAATGTTTTGCCCAAATTTTATAGTATAAAATTATTTTACCCTAAAAATAGCCAAAATTATATGGACTCTACCTATAAAGTAATTAAAAAAAATTCTATTTTTATAAATACATCAACAAAAAATTTATAGTTTTCATATTAGACACTAGTGACATTCTCCAAGATTGATTAACTTTAAACTAATTTTCCATCCTCAAAATTTTCCCTGATGCAACCCGACACGCAATATTTTCTACTAGCGGTTGAAACCCTTCAACTGTAGGAACAAGCCTGCATCCCTATGGTTGGGGAAAATAATAAGGAAAAAAAACAAACCCTTAGCTCAGAACCTCTGCCACTTGATTAGTAACTTTCTCTAGCTCTTGTACATGCCACCAAACCTTTATCACAACCTTTGACACCTGTGCAAATGGATCAAACTTGTCTCCTACGTGTCACAATTAATTTGACCTAAAGGCCAACAAAAAGGGATTTTCATGATTTCCAAAATGTCCTCTTCTCACCTATGACATTTTCCCAAGCTCCAACACATTTGTAACACATCTTTAACACATTGAAACACATCTCCATCACCATCATAAAACCATCATACTACTGCAACAAGTCACATACTCCATTAACCATACGATCTTGCTCTAATCCATGAAGGCATAAATCATCAATATAGGGTATATATGATTGTAGGTTTCCATCAAGGACAACAACAAAGCCATAACGCCAACACCTTTTTGTAGAGAGTATATGTTTTCTTATATATATATTTGATGGTAATTGATAGAAGGAAACCAACTTCATAATTTAGGAGGGAAAAACATTTACCTTTTAATTTTAATTTAAAATTTAATTATTTGGAGGCACAATGAAAAGTTTATTCTAAATTATGAGCTATTAAAATTACTTTTTGGAACATGGAAATTTAAATATTCTTTTGGTGTTTTTCTCCAAAAATTGTTTTGACCATGTTAAATTAAATTTAATTATTTCCTTATTATTTTAATGAACTATTCCATCAATTAGAAAATTTTATATTGCCACATAATTAATTATTTTCCACATCTATCAAATTAAATATGATGCTACCTCAAAAACCCATTGGAGTTTTAGACCACAATTTGGGGCTTCAACTTTGTCTGAGTGTATCTCTAAGAACATGCAGCCAGTTGAGACACTCTTCATATCAACAGAATCAAAATGAAAAAAAGAATCCAATGGAAATGATATCCAAGAAAAAAATGAAAATATTCTACTTCAAAAACCTCAAAGAAGTGTGGGGTATATCCATCATCTAGAAAGACCAAACCCTAGAGCTAGGGTTTCAACACTTTAACATGTTTTTTCATGGCCTCTGAAATATCATGGAAATCAATGTCCTCACTCACACTACATCCTGTACTTACTCAACATCTGGCATCTTCTTGACATCCTATACCTGCTCAATATCCTACACCTGCTCGACATCCAGCACCTACTTCTACTTTAAAATCAATGAAAACATACTCATCAGGGTTTCCAAAGAAGATGGGAATAAATTTATGTTGAATTTTTAGGTTTCATAGCTCATGGTAGAAGAACCTCCCAGGGGGATAGGACTTTCTGTGCACGAGACCTCAATATACGATGCCAATTTTTTCACATATAGAAGAGAAGAAAGTTGGATTGTCTATTTTTATGATGGTCATGTTAGTGTTGAAGCAAGTGAATTGGAAACTACACTTCTCCTTCAGTACTGTCTCCTTCATTTTGGTAACTCTTCTATTGGATTAAAGAAAATTTATGGAGAGTTGCTAAAAGTATGGGAACTATCTTGAATGGAGTAAAGAAGTATGTCATTGACTAGATGTAAGTATTGTTTTGAGGATGTATATATTACTAGGGATGATCCCTAGTATTGCAACAATTATTCTACAACTCCCAAGATTATCAAATTAAATTATCAACTCAAGGTTCATAAAAACTTATGAGGTGTCAACAGTATATGTGCAACATGTGGTGTGTCCTTCCTTCATTGATATGATTTAATGGAGCCGATGTCATGAAATAAAAGCCTAACCTAACTTCAGAAATGGAAATGTTACTATATTTGCAAGAAATGTAAATGTTTCTTTCTCAAATGTAAATGATAATCCTAATTGCAGAAATGTAAAGGCTATACTACTTGCAAAAATGTAATCATTAAGCTAGTACTTGCAAAATGTAAATGTTGCCTTGAAAGGAAACCTAGTCTATGGAATGGAAATAATATTGCTTGAAATAGAAGCCATAGCTTGAGAATAAAGAAATAAAAATAATCTAACTTGCATGAAGGAAATAGCATGTAATAAATCACTAAATTCCAAATAGTTTAGACCCATTGGCAAAGTTAATTAGGCGTGGAAATCAAGAAAATCCTTATTGTTCTATCCAATTCATAAATGTGTCCACTAACCCAAATTTCATCGATGAATTGAAATGGAAAATATGAAAATATTAATAAGTCTTTCATCTTACAAAATCATGGATTCATAGCCTAGGGTTCATTATTCAAGTCTAAGAGGAAAAAACCAAGCTTTTGGAGCAAATATGGTCAAGTTTGCACATGCTATAGGACTGCTGCTCCTCGAGATATCTTGTCAAATTCCTAATAAAATAAAATTAAAATGAGATGGGAGAATTTTTTTTTATTAATTAGGATTCCCTAGGACTCAATTACAAGTGGAATAACTCAAAAATACCTTGTTAAAATGTCCAAAAAAATAGCTAAAAATTACTACTCCAAAAACTAGAAAGTAAAAAATGAGCGAGCTAGTTAATGTACAAAATTCCTACCTTAATAAAGTGAAAATTCTATGGGTTAATTTTTTTATTAACTTGAATTTTTTTATTAATTAATATAAGTGGAATCAAATCAAAATAGGCTCTTTAAGATGTGCTAAAAAATAACAAAAAATTACTACTATTTTGCTACAAGAGACTTCCACATTAGAGACCTTTTAAGGTCTAAAATGGGCCTCCTAAGAAAAATGTACAACCAGAATAAACTTTATAAGAACCAAGAGGATTCAAGGTGATAATTTCAACCATGGGGGTTGATTCACCATTTTTGTGGTAAAAATGTAAAGAGATTAAAAATTAATAAAATAACAAAACTACTTTTTCTACTTTTATTTTCAACTTATCTCCCTAAGGTTTTAGTCAAATTTCAAGTTGGATTACTCGTTGAATGGAAAATTTAATTCCTCATCCAATGTGTACCCATTTTGCATACTTTTGATTAACCCTTCTACACGAAAAATAAGAAATACATCAAAAAATGTGATTGAAATCACATTTTTCATGTATTTATCTTTTTTCGTGTAGCAAGGTCCATTCAAAGTATGCAACATGGGTACTCTTTGGACGAGGAATCAAATTTTGCATCCAATGTGTGTTCCCACTTGAATTTTTAGTAAATCCATAGGGATATAAGTTAAAAATACGAGTTGAAAAATTAGTTTTTTCTTTTTTCCCTCTAATATTTGATGATGTAATCTAATCTTATTTTATTATTTCCACTATTATTTTATAATTTCCTTAGAAGACCCATTTTAGACCTCTAAATTCACCTAATGAAATTTTAGATTTGTGAACTAGTAAACCAATCCAAGTGGAACAATTATGAATACAACCTTTAAAAGTTATTATAAGGATGAATCATGCTTGTGAATTTATAAATAAATTGAAAAACAACTCACTTCAATCATTTAACCAATATGACCTGCAACAAAAGAAACATCAATAGTAAATGCAGAAATAATACATATAGGTGGAAAAGAAATTTAATGAAAATAAAGAAATTGTACAAGAGGGATCTGAGGCTCCTGGGATGGGAAATCCCAAGGATACTCAGATTCATGTGAAGGAAAATAATATTTAGAAGCTAAAAATGGCACCAAACTCCATTATGTGAATCAATCAAAGTACATCCCTAAGAGAAATGAATGTGGACTTGCTATATAGAAACTTTTCTCGACAAGAAGACTAAGAAATACATACCCCTAGAGTAAAATTAAAATTTTTTACTTATACAAAGTGATGAGGAAGCATTCTCCTTGAAAGGGAGCAACTTTCCCCTCCAAAATCCCTCAAAAAGTGGATCTAGTTCCCAACACTAGGAATGTGCATTAAATGACAAGGAGCACATTTCTAGATTTTCTCAAGAAATAGAGCTCCATAATTTGTGCAAGAAATTTCATAATATCTTGTTCATTTATTATCCAATATTGGCCCATCGAATATCAGGGATCAATTCCCTATATTATATCATCCTCCAATTCTTCATAATCTGGCTAATATTCTCACCTTATTCTACAAAATAAATCATATTAGTCACCTAATATGCAATTATATATAAACCTTCCTAATGAACATATTAAAGCTAAAAATACGTCATCTAATGAAAAAAAAGAGATTTAATATGCCGAAGGATGGTAATATGGGCATTAATTTATTTCTAATTTGGAGGCCCATCAAATAGAAATAATGTTAAACAAGGAGAATATTATGGCCCACCCAAAACTTGATTTGGGAAATAATTTTCAGGAAAATTCCTCCAACATCTATCAGATCATAGCAATAACATGGTGGGTGTTATGTCTGAATCAAGGCAAATGGATTAGATTTTATGACAAGACATAGTAGGAGATGAAATAGGTTGTAGCAATATTAGGATAGGGATATTATGTATTTTAACAAGATTATTATCACTCAAGTATAGACGTGAGTTAAGTATAATAGATAATGGAGAATAGGAAAACCATGATGACGATCCCTATGTGGGGAATGAGAATAAAGATTTTATAAGCCTTCGCTCACCAATAAATTATAAAAATATTATATGAGATGAATGTAGGATGTGCTTTGGTGAACATGAAATAATTTTGTGTAGTATATGCATACACATAGAATATGTATGAACATGTTTGTAATGTATGAATAATGAGAGATAGAAATATTATGTAATAACTATGCAATAATCGACATGTGATGAAAATCATACTTGTTGTTCAAGACAACATTTGCATCTTATGCACCATGCACACCTTACTCCTTTATCTTATGAATGCATGTGTGATGAATTATGAACCCTTAGGAATAGTATATCTACAAATAGCCTACTAGTTTTATGGGCATGTTTTTGTAGTCATTTATCATAGCATTTGGATTGGATTTGGTAAATACGACATCGATAATGTTGACAGTTGCTCCAAAACATGAGGTAAATACTATGGAAATTAATGTAACCACATAAAACCACAGGGGGATATTAGATAGGTAGCATCCTTGAATGCATCACAGGATCATGTATAGGATCTATATAAGATATGATGGTTTCATGATAGGTATTATGCATAAGAAGAACAATAACTAATGTTGTGATGAATTAGATGTAAGAAATTTATGCAGGTTCTGTCTAGGTTTTCTCGCACGGAATAATGAATTTATAAATTGATATATAGTTGGGTTAAAGGATGGTATACAAAAAAAAAGGATTGAATCCAGGTATCTAGGCAGAGAGTATATACAAGTTTTGGTATAGGTAGTATAAATAGCTATAGGTGGTATAACCAAGACACAAATTATATAAAAAAAATTTCCGTAGGTATATTACAAGATATATAATAGGTTTCCAAATACAAGACATAACATTATATAAGGTATCCAACAATTTAAAGAAAGCCTAAAATAGATAGGTTAGAAATTGTTTTCATGTTAAATATAGATTAGGGGAAGTTAGGATCAATAAGATAACATGATTAGGTATAGGTTTTGTTACAAACGTATAGGTGGTCTGTCAGATTATCAGACATAGAAAAATGGATTGATAACAAGTTATAGAAGCTTGGTCATAGGTAAGAAATAGCTATATTGTAGGTAATGGCAGGATGTCGCTAATATATTAGTCCCATACAATTTCGAGTTCTTATAGGTTGTAATCCTTTTATGACAACTTATACATGATTTTATGTTGGGTATCACAAAAATATTATAATAAGTACAACATGCATATTATCGATTATTGGCATATTAATGGTAGGTGATCATCAGGTTTTTCCCAAAATAAGTGAAAATACTATTATAGGTTACCACAAACAAATCAGTCAGAGGTGATGATAGTTTTCCTAAAAGATTTTATGATAAGTTCAAAAGGATCTTATGTGTGGGAAATAATTATAGTAAGTTTATGACAGAGTTTAAAAGGTGTTGTGACCAGTATATCTCAACATGATGATAGGCTGCAGCGGTTCTGGAACAAGATTATGATTGGTTTATGGAAAATTGTGACAAATATTTGGAAAAATCTTGTTAGTTATGATAGCACAAACAATAGGACTAATAGGCATATGAAAATTTATAGTGATTGATAACATATTTGGTAAAAATTTGGAAACATAATTGAATAATGTTCAATTAGCATTTCAAGCTCTAATTAATCACCGAAATGTAGAAAATAGGAAACCTAATAGGGATTTGGATAGACAAATGCTTGAACTTGAGAAGAAGTGTGAAGAATAAGACCGAGGAGAAGCACAAAACGATTTTGAAAAGATGGAAGATGAAAGGAAAAAAATTTATATCAAGAAAGAAGGCTTGCAAATAGATAATGAAATATAGAAGTAGGATGAATAAAAAAAATATTACTTGAATTACATGAGAAAAAAATTGGCACTCGCTCATTCAAGTACACCAACAATAGAATGATACTATTTTTGTAGGAAGTTCATTGCATGGCTATTGCTTATAATTAAAGCATCTAAAAGAAAGCTTTAACTATGTCCTTTTTATATGATGATTTTATTCTTCATAGATGCTTTCATTTATGATTAGATACACTTAATTGTTGGTTTCCCTTACTAAAAAATGAAAATATTTATATACATATTTTTGTATATATATAATTATATGAGGATTGATTGTGCTTGACATTGATGCTATTTTTCTGACATCTTTTAGGTGTAATAATATTGATAATGTGGAGACTACATGCTTTTCAGCTTGGGGTAACAATATTCAGATCTCGTTTATGTGCATATGGCACCGAAATCATAGAGGGTGCCCGAGGATGACATAATACATGAAGACATGAAATTTTTGCAGTGGGTTCAACTTATGCACTTAAGAGGCAATGAGGAGAGTGCATGAAAATAAGGAGGGTAGGATGTATTACCCCCAAACCGTGTATGATGTAAATATATGCACTTGTTATTAGGTTGGCAATCCAAATGTATATTAGTAGCCTATGTACCTATGTGCTTATGATATGTGGCCTATGTTCCCATATGGATATGTTATATCTTATGGGGCTAACATGCCCCGACATGGGTGTCGGTGTTGGTTAAGTGTCCAAACAACATGGAGTGTAATACAAGTATTTGTTAATATTTTAATAATAATAAAATAGATTAGCGGCAGAATCCACTCCAGGATAAGAGTATGAGGGTTAGTTTGAATCCATTAGGAACACAATAAAGTGTTTAATGATAAATTTCAGTATGAAAGGGAACTTGGGGCCCACGTGTCTTTAATATCACCATTTGGTAGATCAAATTCATGTAGTGTGAAATTCTATATATTGGCCTAGGGAATTATTTGTTTACTCATTTTCACTATAATGGAGGATAACTATGATGAATCTTATGGTTTTGTACTTCTTGGTTGGCTGTAAGGCACCTAAAAGGTGGGGATAGAAAAGTGATTATTGGGTCCTAAAGAATGATGCGGCACTTGGGTACATGTACAGGGGAAGTAGAATTTGGTTGTTAATAAATATTTGGTTGGCCATAAGGTGCCACCTGGGGCGTAGGTCTGGGAAAATTAGTTGAGATTTTCCTTTTTGGTTGTACGATGGCACCTATATATTGGTTTGGAGGAAGAAACTAAAATATTCCTAGCTATTCAAAAGGAATCATTTTGGCCACAAGTTCGAGAGAAGTAGAGATGTTTCAGTTTGATGGCATGGAAGGTGCCTAGAGCCCTAGGAAAACATGGTTGTGGGATGGCACCTTCTCTATGGATGAATGGTTATTTTCAGTTACTATTACTCGTCGAGTTGCAGCCTCGGCTTGGGAGTGACCCATGGTTTAAATTATTTAACTACGCGGTTTATGGTAGGGTAGAACGTGGAGAGCCCGTCGTCAGCCAAACATTTTACTCAAATACGTACTCTTGTATTTATGTTGTGACAATTTACTTTTATGTGTAGTGTTGTGCCTAAAACCCTGGTTAGGGTTCAACACCATGATTATGTATACTTATGTAATTCATTGTTCCATGTGTGTATGGGTCATATTTTTATATTTATGGGTAGTTTTATTATAAACCTTATGTGGGGGTTCCATGTTAATTCACCATTAATTTTGTTGTGTATATACGTGTTTTCATAAGTGGAATATGTTATAATTGTATATATTTACTGCAAACCTTACTATGATTTCATAGTTCATTATCGAATGTGGTAGGCTACAATTTCAAGGCTCTGTGTTTAAAATAGTTGACTATTGTGTAGTTTTTTCTATGCATAATAATTAAATAATGTCTCTAGTGATTGCAATTGTGTCACATGATGCAAATTTATTATTTGAACAACCCTTAATTATATCAATTCTATTTATATTCCACTCGCAATTAATGAACTCAATGTTGTGGTTTAATTATGGAAATTGCAACATTATGTTCTTTCACTCAATTATTTGATCATTGAATTGGTGAATTTTTGGTTTGGTTGAGTAGTGTTGCCCAACTGGAGGCTAGGGACATTACACAATGGATCGTATAAGGACCTATCGTTGGATTGTTTAGAAATCTACTCTTAGGGATAAAAGTCAAATACCATGGCTAAAAATTCTTCTTCTTTATGCACCTATCATGTCAAACTTTCTCGTGATCTTTCTGAACATTCTAATGCAATCTCACCATTGCATGATCTTCCTCTAATTATAATAGTTTTGAAAATATCTTTCTATTATTTCCGAATAAATTAAATTAGCTAATGAAACACACACAAGCATAGTGCTATTAATTTCATAGGAATTAGCTCCTCCTATCCATATACCAACTTGAAGGGTGTCTATCCTGTTAGTTTCTTGTATATAGTCATGTATGCCCATAGAACTACTAGAACTTGTAAATCCCAATCATCTCTCTTTGCATTAAATATCTTTGTGAGTGTTTTCTAGAATTTTGTTAAAATATTTGACAATGCCATTTTATTGTGGATGATAAGAGGTACTCTTCTGATAATAAATTTGAAATTATTTAGTCAGTGCAACAATTGTCCTGTTCAGAAAATGAGTACCTTGATCGCTCATTAGTATTTTGGGACTTCCAAATATCATAACTATGTTTTCAAATATAAACCATGTGGCTATCTCTCTGCCACATTCATAGATATGTTCTACTTCCTCCCATTAGGTAAGGTAATCCATGGTAGTTATTATGTACCTATTGTGGCCACAACCCGCCCATATTTTTTTACAAAACATAGGGCGACCCTCTAAATTTTGGCCATATGAATTCTTTCATGCTTTGATTTTGTTGATTTTACGAGATTTTTAGTTTTCTCAGTTTTCCTCTTTGATCACTTCATTATGTGTGGTTTCTTGCGACCTTCTCAATGCCTCTAATTTTGCTGAGTTTAAACTAGTGATTTGAAACTAGCGTTTGTTCAAACTTTGAATGATTTTCACGACTTAAGCTTAAAATGTATTTTACTTTTGTTTGTAAATTTAATTAATTTAAAAATATGTAAATAAAATTATTTATTTAATTTG
Source organism: Pinus albicaulis (assembly GCA_034641835.2). NCBI lineage: Eukaryota > Viridiplantae > Streptophyta > Pinopsida > Pinales > Pinaceae > Pinus > Pinus albicaulis. The sequence goes on along the minus strand of CM076575.1, from coordinate 608,285,330 downwards.
CTTAATTAATTTTGATTAATTTAACTAATTATAATTTATTTAATCTATTTATAAAAATTATTATTTTATTTAACTAATCTAGATTAGTTAAATAAAAAATAAATTATTCAATTTATTGGTAAATATTATATTTTAATTATTAATTAATTAATTTTTATTAACTAATACACGTACCCACCACAACGAGAACTTGTGTATACTTATATTATTTACTATATAACAAAACTTTATATATATATATATATATATATATATATATATATATATATTATTAAAAAAAACATACCATATGGCATCATCCGACTCCTGGCCCTTTTCATTTCCTAGAGGTTTAAACTACGCATTTTTCATTACATTATGGATTGACTAGGCCATGGGATGACGTAAAATAAAAGCAAAGGGTTGTGAGTAGGAGGAGCTATTATATGGCATACGTTTATATTGTGAAATGGGGAAGCGACTCCACTTTCCACATGGGCCCCTTCTCCCTGTTAGGGTCCCATGATTTAGTAGATTGGTAGACTAAATGTAGAGGGTAACATCAGACCAGTCTTTAGAGTCCCAGGACCTAACCTTCCTAGACTCAGAGATGGCTCTCTCTATTTTATGCAAAGGATGTGAACTTGTTTGCTTCTAGGGTTTTTATTTTAGGGTAGTTGTTAAGTGTAGGGTTTGTGGTTTGTTTTGGTTGGGTAAGATGATCAAGTAGAATAGGTAGAGAGAGAGGTCTTCAAATCATTGGGCTATGAAGTATATGAAAGTCATGGATATCTCAACAATGACACCAGATGCATAATAGGGCAAATCTATCATGGTCAAATAGATGTATAAGGCATGTGTGAAGTGAAATGAACATTAAGTGGGTGAGAATAGTAGGTGTGTAAGGGCAGTTAAGAATATTTAAACAAGTACTTTTAAACAATATGGTCTCAAATACTGATAAAAATAAGGACATAATCATAAGATAGTGCAAAACAATAGCTTTTTTATTATACTTAAGTAAACAAAGCATTCAAGATGAATAATTGAGTGAGGCATAGAAAGCAAGAAAACTATATAACTTCTAGTGATTTCACCTTCACTGTTTAGAAAACATACAAGATAACATATAGCTTTAATCAAGGAAGAGGGAACTCCTAAGCATCTATGATCAAGCTACAAAGAACTTTAAGGAAAATTCTCAAGCATGGACAAAGGGCATGATCAGAGCATGGCCTCTTTGGCTAAAACCTAACAAGTAATACTTCAAAGAGAGATTCCAAAACATATTTTAAGTAGCATCAAATAAGCAAGGCTAACCATGAAACATATTTGAAAACTACTATATTGGACCATTTATGGAATAAAAAAGCATAGGTAGGTCTAATAAGCAGCTAAAAATTCCTTAAACTAACCCAGCAGAGGAAAAAATAAAGACAATAGACAACAGGAAACACTAAGGTGCCTCCAACAACATTTCTTAGCCTATAATCTTTTGTTATACTGCAACACAGAAGGATGAAACGTGAGAAAACAATAACATGAAAGAGAAGCACTTCACCAATAACCAAGCTCAGGGATACTGCAAGCTAGCCTCCTTCATCATCAATCAAAGCAAGCCATTCAGAAACTCCACAAGACCAATTTCTTCTTCAAACAAGAGAAAACCATGTATTTCTCTCAAAACTCATCAAACTCAAACATCTAAAATGAAACCCTCATGATCTATTTATCTTAGAAAGAGAGGGAAAAAACCCTAGATAGGGTTGGAAAATGTCAAAATCACTCATAAATGTTATAAATGCCCAAGAGACCATGCAAGGCCCAAGGCACAAAATATCCCATAAAATTAATGCCAAAATAACTTCTAGCACCTAATTCTAGATTTTCTTGCCCGAAAAAACACTAAAATATGATTGTGTAATAAATGAGTGTGTTTTGTTGACTTTTGGCCAAAAACACACAGTTTTGTCTATAAGCGCAATGCCAAAATAAGTCTTGTTGTAGCCAAGTCTTAGGGACTCTCCCGATGTCGGATTTTGATCCGTGATGGCCCGTTGGAAAGCCTAATGAGTCTTATTTGTAGATATACCTTTATTTTTCTGATTGAGCCTCAGTAACCTATCCAAAATTTCAAATTTTCAACACTTCTCTAAGCGCAGCACCAGGCCTGAAAAGGAGGTAGAATGGTGAAAATTGAGGTGTTTTTTGACCTTTTGAGGGGTCAAAAATGCTCCAAATGATCTGAAATTTTGTGAGAATAATGTAATAGGCATGAAAATAAAAAAAATTTAGAGTTTTCCCTCTGAGGATTCCTGAGGGAAAATCCTAACACCAGTGGTGTTGTGCTTATAGGCCTCCAAATTCTCAAAAAACAAAAACTTGTCCAAATTTCTCAAAAATTGGTGGATGTCTCCCTCATGGGATTTGAGAGACCTGTAGAGAAGGTTGTGAAAAAATTCCAAGTCTAGCTTGACCTTTTGCTTCTTTATTTTCCTGGATATTTACTTGCGCCTTCTTCAATTTTGCCCTTGCTACTTGGTTTCTCCGAGCATAATGCTTAGTCATCCTTCTTTGGAGGTCAATATTCTTGTTAGCCTTCTCCAATTTAGCCTCTACATTCTTGTTGGCTCTTTCAAACCAAGGCTCCTAATCCTGTGCTATCTCAATGGCCAACAATTCATCTAGGGGGAGTTGTTCCGCTTGGGCTGCTTCTTGTTATTTTTGTTTTTCCAATGCCTTCTTCAACCCCATGGTTCTAGGCCTCCTCCTAGATTGACCTTAATCCTCCTCACTCTCTTCATAAGTTCCCATGAACTCTTCTAATTTCACCTCTGCCCTTTGGGCTTCTTTCCGGGCCTTAATGGCTTTAGCCTCATAGATAGCAATTTGTGCTCCTAGCTGCCTATTTTCCAAGTCAAGGGTATCAATCACACTTTATTCCCTATTCAAATTGGCTTGGAGGTCTTCAATGAGTAAATTTTTGTTTTGGATGAGCAAGTTTGAGATCTTTGCCTATTCCTCCTCATCACTGTCCACCTGAATGATTTCAAAATCCCTTTCTACCTCATGATCATCTTCCTATTGTTTTACCTTTTGTTTTCCTTTGTCTAGTGGCTGAACTAAGGTAGATGGCATGGTACCTTGCCTTTTGGAGGCAACAAACACAAGCCTTGACCCTATCTGTTATGTGAGTGAAAAGGGTATTATTGTGGTCTGGTTGGTGTATTTATCATGACTCTGCTCCTTGCTGCTGTCATCCACTTATTTGTCTTCATTATTGGTATCATCAGTCATCATATTTTTTGCCTCACCATTGTCTTCTACATCATCAGCACTTTCATCCTCTTCATTGTTTTCTGCATTGTCATTTTTCTCTTTATTTGAGCTGATGTCCTCTTCCTTGCTGTGATCATCATTTATACTATGAGCCTCTTCCCCTTTTTCACTGTCATCATGACTAGGAATGCTTTCATCTTCGTCTTCTGCATTGTCATTATTCTCATTACCACTGAGGAGCTGACTATTGTCATGACTGTTGTTAGTATGAATTCTTTGTCGAAGCGTACGAAAAAGAACCACTTTAGCTACGCATAACTAATAGCCCTAACAACAATAATGGCTGCAAAACATCTTCAGATCTGCAATTAGTAGTTAAAGTGCTGCAACAAACGGATCTATAAATGGAAAGACATTAAGCAGTAAAGTAAAGAGTTTGCTCCATGCATCCAACAGACAAGACAAGAACACGATTTTTGAATGAATTTTTATATTACAGGGCACCTGGGAGGAAACAAGAAGGTGTATCCGGATCTCCTCAATGGGATGGGTTCTTTGTAGTCCTCAGCACTTCAGATCTAAGCTTTCTCTCTCTTGTAGATGTAGAAAACCCAATGTAGAAGGTAAAGCTCAATGGGAGCAACAATGGCAGAAAATGAGACCGAGTGTATAGATCCGGAGTGATCTAGTATGCAACAAAAGGTGAAGAATGATGGGGAAAACCCTCCTATTTATAACAAAATATTGGGTCCTTCTAGATCTTGGTGCATGATTAAAATAATGTTAATCACATCTAGATCCACCTCTATGAAATATTTTATTATTATTTGTTGGAGGGAAAGGGTGTTTGACTTGGGTCAAATCCCTTGATTAGTGAAAAATAAATAAATAAATGATTTATTTGTCTTTTTAAGGAAGTGGTTGGGATATAATCAAATAAATAATGATTTAGTTGATTAATGGTGGTTGATTTGGTCATATTTAACAAGGAATATTATTTAAATAATTGTTCCTAGAAAATAATAAGATAACTATGGGTTTATCTCATTAATTTCTTTGTTTTTGGGTTAAACATGACTGGGAATAATAATTAAATTATGGTTTAATTAATTATTCCTTTTGGGGGTTCCTAATTAACATAGTGAAAGCAGTTTTACTTGGGGTAAAACTGGTCTTACATGGTGTACTTGGGTCCATCTAATGATGAAGAGTTAGATGACCAAAAAATGGTGTAACAACTGTCATGACTGTTTTCATGACTTTCATGACTATTTTCTTCTTTGTTGTCTTGTCCCTCACTGTCTTCTTGATCATATTCCTCTTTGTCACTGTTTTTTACCTCTTCCTGACTGTGGTATGTTTCAATGGTATCACTCTTGCCTTCAATTTCTGCATTCTCCTCACTGTCATCCTCTTTGGCATTATCATCTTCTTCCATATCTTCATTATCTATCTATGCCTCATCATAATTTTATGTTGCAACCTCATCATGTTACTCTTCATTCTCTGCCTCTGTGTCCTCGGTTTTATTGCTGGCATCCTCTCCATCAATGCTCATTTCATTCTTAATGTCAACATCCTCATCTTCTTCATCATCCTCTTCCATATTGTCACTATTTTGTTCACTGTCATGCTCATTGTTTTCACCTTCATCACAGTCATGCTCGCTGCCCCTTTCTTCATCATCATTTCCTTCTTCTTCTTCCTGATCATTTTCCTCTTCCTCATCATCTTCCTCTTCCTCACTTTGGACTGATTTATTGTCACTCTCACCATCTTCATTTTGATTTGACTCATTATCATTATCTCCCTCATTTTCACATAATTCATCATTGCCACTTCCTTCTTCATTTGATGCATCAAGAGAAGGGGAGGAGGGGAGGTTTTCTTGAGGTGAGGATGCTTGTGTAGATGATAAGGGAAAATTAGGTTAATGAGGGGGTTGTGGGCTTCTGAAGACTTCATGTGCTATGAATACCTCCCAAGGTATGCCCTTCTATTCCAACTGATGTAAAACCACCATCTTGATCAAGGAATGGTGAAAAAAAATTTGCATTTGTTGGGAAGGAATCCTTCTCCAGACAACATAAGACATTTTGTCCATACTTATATACAATTAGTAAGGCAAGTTGAGCATTTTGACCCTTGTGAAATGCATGAGGAGTCTAACATGGTAGGAATAAATTCTGGAGTACCTACCTTCACAGGTAAAGTATTTCATGATAACCCTCATCAAGGGTGAAAATCCCTATTTTAGGTGTGAGAAAGGGAAGATAGCCCTGCAGCCTACTCTGTACCTAGTTTTGAAAAATGGCTCATAATGGTTCTTATCCAATTTGGCTTTCTTAAACCACTTTTGACCAACAACAAGAATACCTGTAGCATTAGAGATGGCATCTGCTAATAGTTCAAAGTCCACTCCTGAAAGGCTTGATTGTTTGTTGTGCAGGTTAAGAATGAAAATCCTTGTAAGATCTGGGTGGATTTGTATTTGTTTGACTCTCTCAAAAAATTGGAAACATCCCACATTCTGGAAACATGAGAGGATCATGGGAGATGAGGTGATATCTACTGTGCTCTGGGATTCAAATGTATTCACTTTTCCTCCTTTGTGATTTTGCCTCATAGACCGTTGGCCTCTGTCCCTGATGCTGTTAGCTCCCTGTAATTTGCTAGATTGATTGAGATACAAATTGACAAGGGTAACATCAAACCATGCTTTAGAGTTCTAGGATCTAGCCCTCCTAGTCTCAGAGAGGGATCTCTCAATATTTTTGTAAGGATATATATTGAAGCTTTTAAGAGGTTTATTTTAGGCTAGTTATTAAGTGAAAGTTTGTTTGTTTGGGTTTGGTTCAGCATGATACTTTGATAGATTTTAGATAGGAAACATGTAAGATTGTTAAGTCATTGGGAAATGGAGTCTAACAAGGTCAAGATGAGTTCGTCAATGGTTTTAAGATTATTTTCAGGGAAATTTTACTTGGTTGGAGGATATTTTAAGGTTATGATGGATTTATGAAATGGACATAAAGATTGAGAATAACAAACTAATAAAGGGCTAAAACAGAATCCTTTATATACTTGTAAACCGAGGGAGTTAGGAAATTGATAAGAATAGAAATAGAATCAAAGGCATAATAAGAACCTAATACCTTTGATTTCAGACGGAAAATAGATAATTAACCAAGACAAACATTCAGATAAAACACAGAAAGGTAAGAAACTTACCCAACTTTCAGAGCTTTTATCATCAAGAGCAGAAAAAAATTTAAGATATACAAGTAACTATAACCATAGAAGGAGAGAAACTCTAACATCCAAGATTACAACTATAAGGTTTCCTTAAAACAATTTTAGCTAATTAAAAGGAAAGATCATGATTTTACACAAACTTCTTTGTCAAACCTAGACAAAGCTGCTTTAAAGAGATGATTCCAAGAACAAAATATTTTAGTGCCGACAATATGCAAGGCTAACTATAAATCATAATTGATGCTAACTGATATAATATTATCCAAGAAATGGACGAGCCAAGAACTTTTTAGAGAGAAAAAAGATGAATTCTCTAATATATCCTAGTAGAAGAAAACGTTAAAGAAGTGAAGGACAAACAAATTTAAGGCGCCATTAGAAACATTTCTTAATCTAAATTCTTTGTCCTACTGCAACTTAGAAAGATGGAAAACAAAATGAAAAACTTAGAAAAACATAAATAGAAGAACACTTCACCTTCAACCAAGCCTATGGATCCTGCAAACAATCCTTCTCCATCAACAAGCAAATCAGATCATGCATGAGTTCGAAGACATCAAATTTCTCTTCAAGAGCTTCAAAGGACTATTTATTATTCTAGCACCAGTCATCAACATACAACATTTACAATGAGTTCCAGTGAAGTATTTATACTGTAAATGAGGAGGTGGAACTATGTTTTAGGGTTCAAATGTTATTTATGACAGAGTAAATACGTTCCTGACCTTAATAACCATGCAAGGCATAAGGTAGGAACATCTGTAGATACCTCTCTATTTTAATAACTATGTATTTACTCTCTAAGATAAAGATAAGTGGAAAATATTGACTTTAAGGCTTTATCTTATCTTTTACAATAACTGTCCTGACAGTTTAAAATATCTTCTTTAGTGTAATAACTGCCAATTTTCCCTTTGGGATAGAAAGTGGGTCAAAGGTGTCAGTTTGATATATTAAGGGAATAACTGCCCCTTTTGATGTATTTGAGGCTCTTTAAGCCTAACTTGCCTTAATTTAATCATTAAAAATCTATCTAAAGCCTGATCTATTTAGTCTTCATAATCCATTATATTGTTTTTATCTCCTTTTTAAAATTCTTTAAACTTCTTTTCATCCTTTGTTAATTGTGTTCTTAACCACTCTAATATTCATTTGAGCTTTAGCCTTTGTCTTTAATTATTGCTTCTTTGAAAAGCTAATTTATGCTTTATCAACCTTAACCTTTAATTAACCTGCCTCGCTGTCCTTCCTCTGTTTTTGTTAAAACATTTGTTTTATTCTTTAATCCTTTGGCCTTTATCTTTAGCCCTTTGTTTTAAGGCTCTAATTTCGCCTTAAGCCTTTATAATCATCTTCGAGATTTTCGTCCTTTATGAACTGTTTTATCCTTTAAACTATGTATTTATCCTTAATCCAATGACTTAGCTTTTGATCCTTTGTCTCTAATCTTCACTATCTTTTCCGTTTTTTTGTGGACAGGTATCTTTGGTGTGCTGGAGGGTTTGATTTGAGAAACCAGTGTCTATGAAACATTGATTAACACCTCGAAGTTTACACCCTAAAAGCTTCTTTTCTGCATCATTTGGGCCTCAGCGGTGGTCACCTTCGGCCTTGTTGCTTTAAGGAATGTGGGAAAGGTTTTAGGCCTTAGAACTGCCATTGAAACTGCATAAAACAAAAAAACATTATAAAACCCTATGCATTGGAATTGACTGCTTAAAGAGGTTGTGTGGGGGCGGGAGGAGCAGTGAGGAGGAAAAAATGCATGTAGGAGGAGGTTCCATGGCGGAATCCTGAAGAAACAGAGTTTAATTTTTATTTTTGGCATGAAATAGTGGACAGGTGGTTTTGCGAAACCACGAATGGTTTTCGCGCACACAAAGGGTAATAAGAAGTTTAGCACGAAACAAAAGCGATATTGTTTATTGCGCGACATGTGTCCTCCCAAAACCACTGATTTCTCGTTAAAGTTGCATTATGGAGGGGTTTGGTGATTGGAATGCGTCAGCTGTCCAATCTGTGGGGATGCAGATCAATGGTGGAAAACGTGCACGATGGATTAAATTTGTGTGGTGAAAATGTATGGTGGGGTCGGGGTGACATCACCTATTTTGTCGCGGGGTGAAATCCCATCGGGCATGGTAAGAGAGGTGGGTTTTAACAAGGGTCATTGAATGATATGGATCAACGGTTGAGATGTGTTTGCGTAGATGTATGAGGAGGTTGGGTGTTTGGAGGATGCAAGGGGGGTGCGGAGCCGTTAGATCAATGATATCTATAGTGGGGATCGACCAGGACGAATGCATAGCGCAGAGAAATAAGCCTAAGAAAAGGAGTTGGAGGAAGAAATGAGGAAAGGTGTGGTCTTATGGAAGAAGAAGGCTGGGGTAGAGATAAGGAGCTAGAGAGAGCAAATTCATGAAGGAACGGGGCTTGATAATCGTCAGACCTACGAGATCAACGGTGGAGAATTTTATTTAACCGAGAGGTAGAGAAGGATAAGAATTCATCGGTACGAGTAGGTAATGGGAAGGGAAATAGTCACTTGCGTCATATCTATAAGATCTATGATTGATTTTGATTCAAAGGGGGAAGGATAAGAGACAGAGGACCCATCTTTATACAAAGGTTTTGGGGTTATTCACTTAGGAAAAGGGTTTTATAAGAGTGGCGGAGGGGATCAGTGGGAACCGTTAGATCAGCAGGATCAATGGTTGTGATTTCATCAACGAATCTGAGATTTGAGGATAAAATGTTCCAGGAACAAGGTTTGTTTGATTTATGATGGTATATGGCCAATAAGAGGGGAAATTGCGATGGGGAAGCGCCGAAGCGATGAAGTACGATGGATCGAGGGCCATCCGATCAAGATTAGGATCGACGACGGAGATCTTATCGGCAAGGGACCATCGGTGGAGAACCAAAAGGGTTGCCAAGGAAAACACCGAAGTGTGATGCAGCACAGACCATCAGATCTGAGGAAGATTGATGGTCCAGATTTGATTGGCGGGAAACAAAAAGCGGAAGGGAAAAGGGGAATGTGTCGATGTGATGGAGTGGTAGGCGTTGGATCTGAGGAAGATCAACAGTCCATATTTCATCAGCGGATCAGCATATCGGTGGAGGAAGGGTCTGGGAACAAAAGGAATGGGGAATGCCGATATGCAATGGCTGAAGCGATGGAACAATCGAGGCTTTGCATCGGCGGAAAACATTTTACAAAGGAAAAAGGTTGCGGGGAAAAGAAAAAGGCCAAAATGTCGATGGGCTTAGGGCTTTGGTCATGGAGCTGGGTCACATGGAAAAAAAAGGGGCTTGTGCTTAAGAAAAAGGGGCTTAAAGCCTTAGTATAAAAAATGAAGGTTTTTGGACTAAAAACAAAGGTTTTTGGACTAAAAACGAAGGTTTTTTGAGGATTTTTGAGTTTCCAATAAGGGAGAAAAAGGGTTTTAAACCAAAATAAAGGGATTTTATCAAGTTCAAAGGGGTTTTTGAAGAAAATAAAGGGTAAAATGATGAAAATGGGGGGTTTTTTTGTAGAAGGATTTATGAAGGGGAAAATATGGGGAAGTGGCCTAAAAACAGTCATTTTTATAACAGCATGGTTACTATGAAGGTTTTTGAAGTGAAAATATTAGTGGAGTGGAATTGATATTTTGGAAAAGGGATAGCAAGGCTTCAAGAACTCACATTTTTTGCTTTAAAACTTTTTTCTTGAAGACTGAAGACCTGTTTTAGCCATCATTAGTTATAAAAAAAATTTTATTGATGCCTAACAGTGGCTCCACTTGGGGATGGCAGCTCCTTGGAGGTGTCAAGAATCTTAGAGATAAATCTCTAGAAAGTAGACTAGTGCCTTGATGTTGTGATGCACTTTGAAAACCTCTTCCTTCTTTGATCATTCTTCTTAAAAAGATGATCAGTATTTGTATTAACAAAATGAATTTTTCAAAAAAAATTCTACCTACATAGCCTGCTTCCTAACATTTTTTCTTCATACGGTGCACTTGGACTTGCAAACCCTTTGAAATCAACATTTTATTCTTTTATTGAAAGGAGGAAAATAATCTAAATATACCCTTATTTCTTCCATGAGTTTATATTAAACATTTGAACTCAAAAGCTTCTCTACCTAACTAGTATCTGTCAGGATTAAGCTCTCTGACAGATTTTATTTTCTACATTCTAAGACAAAAAATTAAAACACATCCAAACATGATTAAGCTGTCTGATTTTCTGTTGTGTCTATGGCTATATGTAAAAGCTGCACATAGACTCTATCTGCAGAAAATTTAAAACAAAACTGTGAAGGCTTAAGATCTGAAAATTTAAAACATCCTTCATTCTTCTCATGACTCAGATTTTGATCTGTTTTGAGTCATCCTTTTTCTTTTCTCTTGGTTCAGATTTTGAGCATGTTTGAACCCCTTTTTTTTTCTATCCTAATATATCTTAATGATGATCCAAGATTATACAGTTTCACAAATATTGTTCACTAACCTATCAACGTGAAATTCAAATGTAATCAATCATGTTTAGTATGTATGATTGAATAATTACAAGTAGTGGCATTTGAGTTTGTACAAAAAAATTATTGAGTTTGGAAAAGATGCATGTAGGAGGAGGTTCCGTGGTGGAATCCTGAAGAAACGGAGTTTAATTTTTATTTTTGGCATGAAATAGTGGACAGGTGGTTTTGCGAAACCACGAATGGTTTTCGCGCACACAAAGGGTAGTAAGAAGTTTAGCACGAAACAAAAGCGATATTGTTTATTGCGCGACATGTGTCCTCCCAAAACCACTGATTTCTCGTTAAAGTTGCATTATGGAGGGGTTTGGTGATTGGAATGCGTCAGCTGTCGAATCTGTGGGGATGCAGATCAATGGTGGAAAACGTGCACGATGGATTAAATTTGTGTGGTGAAAATGTATGGTGGGGTCGGGGTGACATCACCTATTTTGTCGCGGGGTGAAATCCCATCAGGCGTGGTAAGAGAGGTGGGTTTTAACAAGGGTCATTGAATGATATGGATCAACGGTTGAGATGTGTTTGCATAGATGTATGAGGAGGTTGGGTGTTTGGAGGATGCAAGGGGGGTGCGGAGCCGTTAGATCAATGATATCTATAGTGGGGATCGACCAGGACGAATGCATAGCGCAGAGAAATAAAGATAAGAAAAGGGCTGGAGGGAAGGCAAGGAAAGGTGTGGTCTTATGGAAGAAAGAGGAACTGGGAGCGGAGAGATAAGGGGCTGGAGAGAGCAAGAATTCATGAAGGAATGGGGCTTGATAATCGTCAGATCTCCCAGATCAACGGTGGAGATTTGTTGTCGAGGAGGTGAAGGATAAGAGATTCATCGGTACGATGGGTAATGGGAGGGAAATGATCACCGTCAGATCTATAAGATCTATGATTGATTTTGATTCAAAGGGGGAAGGATAAGAGACAGAGGACCCATCTTTATACAAAGGTTTTGGGGTTATTCACTTAGGAAAAGGGTTTTATAAGAGTGGCGGAGGGGATCAGTGGGAACCGTTAGATCAGCAGGATCAATGGTTGTGATCGCATCAATGAATCTGAGATTTGAGGATAAAATGTTCCAGGAACAAGGTTTGTTTGATTTACGATGGTAGATGGCCAATAAGAGGGGAAATTGCGATGGGGAAGCGTCGAAGCGATGAAGTGCGATGGATGGAGGGCCATCCGATCAAGATTAGGATCGACGGCGGAGATCTTATCGGCAAGGGACCATCGGTGGAGAACCAAAAGGGTTGCCAAGGAAAACACCAAAGTGTGATGCAGCACAGACCATCAGATCTGAGGAAGATCGATGGTCCAGATTTGATTGGCGGGAAACAAAAAGCGGAAGGGAAAAGGGGAATGTGTCGATGTGATGGAGTGGTAGGCGTTGGATCTGAGGAAGATCAACAGTCCATATTTCATCAGCGGATCAGCATATCGGTGGAGGAAGGGTCTGGGAACAAAAGGAATGGGGAATGCCGATATGCGATGGCTGAAGCGATGGAACAATCGAGGCTTTGCATCGGCGGAAAACATTTTACAAAGGAAAAAGGTTGCGGGGAAAAGAAAAAGGCCAAAATGTCGATGGGCTTAGGGCTTTGGTCGTGGAGCTGGGTCACATGGCGAAAAAAGGGGCTTGTGCTTAAGAAAAAGGGGCTTAAAGCCTTAGTATAAAAAATGAATGTTTTTGGACTAAAAACAAAGGTTTTTGGACTAAAAACGAAGGTTTTTTGAGGATTTTGGAGTTTCCAATAAGGGAGAAAAACGGTTTTAAACCAAAATAAAGGGATTTTATCAGGTTCAAAGGGGTTTTTGAAGAAAATAAAGTGTAAAATGATGAAAATGGGGGGTTTTTTGCAGAAGGATTTATGAAGGGGAAAATATGGGGAAGTGGCCTAAAAACAGTCATTTTTATAACAGCATGGTTACTCTGAAGGTTTTTGAAGTGAAAATATTAGTGGAGTGGAATTGATCTTTTGGAAAAGGGATAGCAAGGCTTCAAGAACTCACATTTTTTGCTTTAAAACTTGTTTCTTGAAGACTAAAGACCTGTTTTAGCCATCATTAGTTATGAAAAATTTTATTGATGCCTAACAGTGGCTCCACTTGGGGATGGCAGCTCCTTGGAGGTGTCAAGAATCTTAGAGATAAATCTCTAGAAAGTAGACCAGTGCCTTGATGTTGTGATGCACTTTGAAAACCTCTTCCTTCTTTGATCATTCTTCTTAAAAAGATGATCAGTATTTGTATTAACAAAATGAATTTTTCCCAAAAATTCTACCTACATATCCTACTTCCTAACATTTTTTCTTCATACGGTGCACTTGGACTTGCAAACCCTTTGAAATCAACATTTTATTCTTTTATTGAAAGGAGGAAATTAATCTAAATATACCCTTATTTCTTCCATGAGTTTATATTAAACATTTGAACTCAAAAGCTTCTCTACCTAACTAGTATCTGTCAGGATTAAGCTCTCTGACAGATTTTATTTTCTACATTCTAAGACAAAAAATTAAAACACATCCAAATAGGATTAAGCTGTCTGATTTGCTGTTGTGTCTATGGCTATATGTAACAGCTACACATAGACTCTATTTGCAGAAAATTTAAAACAAAACTGTGAAGGCTTAAGATCTGAAAATTTAAAACATCCTTCATTCTTCTCATGACTCAGATTTTGATCTGTTTTGAGTCATCCTTTTGATTTTCTCTTGGTTCAGATTTTGAGCATGTTTGAACCCCTTTTTTTTTCTATCCTAATATATCTTAATGATGATCCAAGATTATACAGTTTCACAAATATTGTTCGCTAACCTATCAAAATGAACTTCAAATCTAATCAATCATGTTTAGTATGTATGATTGAATAATTACAAGTAGTGGCATTTGAGTTTGTACAAAAAAATTATTTTGCATAAAAGTAAATCAGAAATATAAGGCCATGATTTACCTTTAGTGAGGAATATTTATCTATCTCTTTGGTTTTGTTTTAAGCATGTGGAACCAGTATCTTTTCAATCTCCTAATCTATCTTTCTTTGAATAAGTTAAGTCTGAAATAATGTTTTATCAATCAAAGTTTCTACTAACGTATAAACATAAATTTAAATCATGTTCAGCCATGATTAGGCTAGATGATTGAACAAGAAATCATTTCGAAACAGTAGTCACATTTGGACTTGCACACTTTCAGAAAATTCTCTTTTTTGGGTGGGGTTGTACCTTTTCTGAATCTGCCCTCTTTTGATTTTCTTTTATTTTTATTTTTCTTGTATTTTGTATAATTTCCTTTTAACTGTGTTATGTACAATGAATACAACTTTGAAACTAAGACTCTTGACAAAAATAGTGTTTGAGCATCCTGCCATTGACAGGACCTCCAAACATTTCAATTCCATCAAGTTCCTTCAAAAAGAAAGCATTGTTGTCTCTCACTAAATCTATGATATAGGGGCCTTTCCACATATTCTAAAACTTACCATGTTTGCCTTTGTCTTCCCTTCTAGAATCCCATTTTAGAACCACATTTCCAACTTGGAAATAATTTTCTTTAGTCCCTTTTTCAAATAGTCTCTTGATGTTCTCTTGGAATATTTGTGTTCTGTTGTACACTTCCTCTCTTGACTGCTGTAAATGAATGGTTTGATTGATCCTTCTCTGCATATAATTCTCTTCACATTGTACTTCTTGAAGAAGTTTCATGACTAGAACTCCTAAGGATGTTGGGAAGACTACATACATACCATAAACCAACTGATAGGGAGACATATTTATTGACATTTTGGTGGTTGATCTATCAGCCCATAAAGCATCAATAAGCTTACTATGCCATGATTTCTGATTCTTCTACAATAGCTTTTTGATGATATTGATAGGGCTTTTGTTGGAGGATTCAGCTAGACCATTTCCTTGGGGATAGTAGGCAATAAAATGGCCTAATGTGATCTGATATTTATGGTAGAAATCTACCATCCTCTTGGAACTAAAGGTAGCAGCATTTTCTATGATTATTTTTCTAGGACAACCAAATCTGGATAGTATGTTAGTTTCAAGGAACTTGATAATGACAGAGTCAGTAACATTCCTAGAAGGTATGGTTTCTATCCACTTGGTAAAATAATCAGTGGAAGTGAGGATCCATTTATGTTGGGCTGAAGATGATGGGCGAATTTCCCCAATGAAGTCTAAACCCGATTGTTGAAAGGGGGTGTCAACACTAATAAGATGCAAAGGTAGTGGTAAGAGTTTTTCCTGCCCTTAAAGATTTGGCACTTGTGGCAGGACATGACTAACTTATGGGTGTCTAGGAAAAGGGTGGGCCAATAGTATCCAGACCTAAGGATCTTGTTTGTTGTGGTCTTCCAGTTAATATGTCCCCCACATTCTCCCTTATGCAGCTCATGCATGATTTTTATTGCATCAACCTCAAGTAAAAATTTAAGTAAAATCCCCACAACATTTTTCTAATACAAAAATCCATCTAATATGCAATAATTTAAAGCATTTTGTTTGAAAAATATAGCTTTTGTTTTTGACAAAGAAGGAGGAGCATTCAGATAAAGCAACACATATATGATGTCAGCATACCAGGGAGAGTTCATGAATGTTTCTTCAATGAATGGTGTTGTGCATTCTTCTATCTCTTCCAAAACATAAACCATGTTCATATCTAAGGCTTGGAAGTTTGACTCAGCCATGAGTTTTGCAATTCCTTGTCCTTTAATCAATTTAGTGGGTCTGACTTCAAAATTATATTCTAAAATGGTAGCAATCCACTTTCCCCTTTTACCATCAGGGTCTTGATTAAGTATATCTTTGACAACCGTGTTCGGGACAAAGGCTATGATATGTGAATGCAAAATATAAACTCTAAAATCCTTCAAAGCTTTGATTAAGGCAAAGGCTTGTTTCTCCATAATGTTATACTTTAGAGGGGCATCTCTTAAGGCTTTGGTGAAGAAAGCTATGGGATATTCTTGCCCCATGATGTTCTTTTGCAAAAATACTGCTGCCACAATATGTTCAGAGGAAAAGGAGAAAATGTAAGAGTTCTTGGTGAAGTCAGGGCTGATTAAGACTGGTGTTTGTGTGAGTGCTTGTTTTACCAGCTCAAAATATTGTTTTGCTTCCATATTCCACTTCACTCCTACTTCCTTTTTCAACATATTAGTGATATTTCTGAGGAGCTCAGCAAGGTTAGGGATGAATCTTCTTAGGAAGTTAATCTTTCCAATGAAAGATTGCAGCTCTTTAATGTTCCTAGGATGGATGATTTGTAAGATGCCTTCTATTCTTTTGGGATATATCTTGATTCCTTCCTCAGAGATGATGTGACCTAAGAGTTTTCCTTCCTGAAGGCCAAACAAAATTTTCATAGGATTTAGGGATAGGCCATACTTTCTGCACTTTTCTAAGACTTTTCTCAAGTGGACAAAGTGCTCCTCATCAGTCTTAGAGTAGACACTGATGTCATCCAGGTATATGACTATGAAGTAACCTATGTCTTCTAAAAAAGCTATGTCCATTGCCTTTTGAAAGTAGCCCCTACTTTCATTAAACCAAATTTCATTTTAACATACACGAACGTACCCCAAGGTGTAGTGAAAGAAATTTTAAGTTGGTCACTTGGAAAGACTAGTACTTGGTTATAACCTGAGAAGCCATCTAGTAATGAGATTCTTTGTGAACCAACTACCTTTGGAGTATGTGATCCATTTTAGGCAAGGGTTAATTGTCTTTCAAAGAGGATTTGTTCAAATTTCTGAAATCAATACAAAGCCTAATTTCCACGGTCTTCTTCCTAACTGAAACAAGGTTGGACACCCATTCTGAGTATCGGAAAGGGACTATGATCCCGACATCGTGCATATTTTTTATTTCTTTCTCAACTGAGGGTAACAAGAGGGGGTTTATTCTTCTCAACTTTTGTTTAAATGGTTTCTAATTTTATTTGAGAGGAATTTTATGTTGGATGATTTTGGTGTCATATGATTTTAAGTCTTCATACCCCCAAGCAAACACATCTTTAAATTCTCTAAAAAGCTCAATGTATTTCTGTTTTGTGTGATATGGGAGAGTTTTGGACAACTTTATCATTTTGGACTCTATCATCCCTCCAATTTTACACTCTTCTACATTTGTTTCAATGGGTTCCATCTTGGGTTTTTTAGCTACATCGTTAAAATCAAACAACTCCTCTAGTGGTGTAAGGCCTCTTGGCAAGGTGTCATCTTTGTACTGCAGAATTTCAAGTTCTCTTTGATCTGATTTATCAAATACTTTTGCAACACAAGGGTTTTGAAGGTGTTTTATATTATCATCAAAGGGTAGCTCTATTTTTGGAGTTTCTTTTTTAGCATAAATATTTCTTCAAATCTCAAACTCTGTTTTGTGCTTGAAAAGTCATTTCTGGATTGCAGAAAATCATCTATTTGGTCATAATTGTCAAACACTTGCCAATGGTTCAAGTTGTCTAGTACAGTAGGCCTATTCTTTATGTTTATGAGGCACTGATTTTATTCATAAGGTAAAGAGAAATTGCTGGTGGCAAGGGCAAGCTCATTGGCAAGACAGTTTTGATCCCTAGGGATGAAAGTAAGCTCATATTTCTCAAAGGTTTTGAGAAGATCTAAGGAAAAATTTCTATATTCCATTAACCTAGGGTTCTTGGCTGAATATTCTCCCTTAATTTGATTGATGATTAGTTCAGAATCTCCTTGGATCAAGATTTTCTTGGCTTTGAGATTTTTAAGTAAGTATAGACCAATGAGGAGAGCCTAATACTTTGCAACATTATTAGTGCATTGAAAATATAACCTATAGGAATGGCCTTCATTTGTGTCGTGAATCCAAATACCAGCCCCTGATCTGGCCTTACCATAAGATCCATCAAAACGCATATGCCAAAGGGTGTCATTTTCAGTTTTGTCAATGTTCTGTACCTCAGGGCTACTAGAGTTTTGGGAGTCATTTTCTTGATTAGAGAGCTAGTTTGATTGTTCTAGAGGACTTATTTCTCTCTCATTTTCATTCACTTGTTCATTTATGTCATTTTCATTTTACAGGATGAAGGAATCAAGGTCTAAGTGAATGGAATAAATTGGTGTGTTATTTGGCCTATCGATGTTACTCACCATGTATTTCATGTGGGATTCTCGGTACAATCTTCTTGTTCGATTGAAGACTGGGATGGTGGCATAGGTCATATCCATTTGAAGGTTGCCCTAGAGTTTTCCCCCCTATGATCTAGATAAAATCATGCCATACTTTGTGGAGATTTCAGTCACAACTATATCCATGACTAGACTCTTATCGGGGATTTGTGCCATATTGACACACAAATACTTGATTAGGCCTAGACACTTAACCCTACTGGAATCAAAAGAATACAAGTATTTGTAGGGCTTTGTGATTTCTAATCTCAATCTCTCTATCACAACTGTTGGCATGATATTGTGCGAGGCACTGGATTCTAGCATAGCGTTATGCAGAATTTTGTCATGTATGTTTAGACTGACATAGAAAGGAGGGATTTCTCCTTCTTGATATCTTCCTTCTACTTTAGGACCAAACAACATTTCTGGTTTATCATCAGTTAAGTTCAAGGTATCAATATCCTTGCCTATGTTTAACACTTTAAAAATCTGGGATCTATATACCTCTTGGGTTACCAATTCAGTGAGGGGTAGAGTGATCTTGATTTTGGCAATATCCCCCTCAAAACTGAAAGGCGCAGGTGTCTTTATTGCATTTACATTAGTTTTATTAGCCATGAACTTTTCTAGATTTTTAATTTGTTGATTCTAATTTGATGGTTTGGACAGTAAGGTTTTTTCAGGGCCACTATTTGAAGTACTAGGGCAACTTGAATCATTACTAGGCTGGCTAGTCTTTTGCTTGTTTAGTTCAGTCTTTTTAGCCATAGTATTTTTGTTTTCCGCTGTTTTTTTAGGGATAGGTTTAGAGGTTTTTCTAACAACAGTGTTTGGCTGATATATTTTAGGAACATCTTGATTCTTCTTCCTCTTGAGGTTATACTACCTATGGACTTCCATTATGGCATTCTCAAATCCTAATCTATAGTCTTCAGAATCTTCATATGATTTCTCATTTGGTTTTGAAGAAAACATCCTTCATTATTCTTCAGTAAGGAATGTGTTATCCTCATCATCCGAACCTATGACACTTACATGGTCTTCTTCCAACTACTTAGACTCTCTTTCTTCTTCATCTACATAGTTTTCTTGGAAAGGGGGTCTGATTTGTCGGTCAATCTCTCTTTGTTTGATTTGAGGTTAATTTCTCTTGAAGTTCTGATTTTGATTATGGGATTGGTTTCTATTTTGAGGAGGTGTTAAGTTTTCTCTAGATTGATCTCTTTCATATATGCTCATCCTCTTCATCATCTCCTCCATCATCCTTTCCATTTTTGAGTCAGATGTGGAAGATGCAGCTTCATCCCTAAATGATACCCTCTTCTTAGTCTTCATTCTAGCTCTCTTCTTAATCAAATTTTCTTCTACACTAAGAGCTCCTTTCTACATGTCTTCTAAAGTTAAGGGGTCCCTTTATATTAGCTGATAGGCCATTTAGGGATCAAATCCTTTAGGGAATTTGGCCAAAGCTGAGCCTTGTGGAGGTTTCAAATCTGGGGGTAGTGCGTTATAAACACTATTAAATCTGGTGCAATAATTTTGAACACTTTCCCTAGTGTTTCTCTTGAGGTTGTTGTAATTTGAAAGTATTTGGAGAGCGTTCTTTCTAACTTCCCATTTTTTTATGAATGTTTGAAGTAAATAAGGGAGATCATTTATACTATTAGGAGTTAAGTTCTTGAACCATTTTATTGCTTCTCGCCCGAAACTTTGAGTAAACAATCTGAGTTTAATGGTTTCATCATCTATCTCATTTCTATCAAAATAGTCATTCATCTTGTCCACATGTTGTGAAGCAGTAATAGAACTATTAGCATCATATAATGGAATGTTGGACTGATAGTCCTATGGAAAATTTTCTAAAGGTAAAGGAAGGACCAGAGGGGCATACCATGTTGCCATGATAGGAGGTTGTGGGAAAAATGGGGGGTTTAAAAGTGGAGGGCTTATGAAAGGAGGGGCAGGATGGAATGGAGTAGTTTGAACAGTGGGTGTATGGGTAACATAAATTCTTGGATCATCAAGAGACTGTTGAGTAGATCTAGGATGAAAGAAACCAAAGTTATGAATGAAATGAAGATCAGGTGGAGTGGTTTCTCTACTATCAATATGTTCACCACTATGTTGGGGTGAGTGTGGAGACTCAAAGTCTATATAATCTATATCAATAAGTGATTTAGTTCTGAATGGGTTTCCTACAAATGGTAAGTCAACTTGTGTATCTTGCAGAGCTGAGAGATTTTCGAGGGCAGAATTAGCTCTATGAATTGGTCTAAAAAAAGTTGAAGTCTTGGATTTAGGATATTTCCTAAGGATACTTTATGGATTATCAACTATCTCAGGAGAATTGGGTCTGGATGTGATCTGGTATAGGTCCTTCGTGGAGCCAAATCTCTTTATTCTCACAAGGTATAACTAGGCCTTAAAAAATTGTTTAGGACTGATTTGACACAATCCTAGAACAACCTATGGCACTAGTGGAAAGAGGAAGGCCTACTGGAGGCTAGTGGAGTCGCCAGGTGGAAATTTTTATATTTTCTAAAGGTAAAATGTTTTATGGTCCACCACCAAATTCTTGATAAAATATCAATCTAGGGAGTACTTTTGTGTTTGCAGTTTCTTTATGCAGCCTTAAGGTTAATGAGTATCCCCTAAATAAGTCATTATCTTCCTAGGATGATGAAGTAATTAGTTTCTACTCTGGCTATGGGTTGGTTTTTTAAGTCAAACTAGGGATGTATATGAGTCTATAAGGACTTACTAGGAAACTATGAACTCAGAAGTCCCACCATGGTTGCCACTATGTTAGCTCCCTGTAATTTGCTAGATTGATTGAGATACAAATTGACAAGGGTGACATCAAACCAAGCTTTAGAGTTCTAGGATATAGCACTCCTAGTCTCAGAGAGGGATCTCTCAATATGTTTGTAAGGATATAGCTTGATGCTTTTAAGAGGTTGATTTTAGGCTAGTTATTAAGTGCAAGTTTGTTTGTTTTGGTTTGGTTGGGCATGATACTTTGATAGATTTTAGATAGGAAACATGGAATATTCTTAAGTCATTGGGCAATGGAGTCTAACAAGGTCTAGATGACTTCATCAATTTTTTTAAGAGAATATGCAGGGCAAGTTTACTTGGTTGGAGGATATTTGAAGGTTATGATGGATTTATGAAATGGACATAAAGATTGAGAATAAAAAACTAATAAAGGGCTGAAAAAGAATCCTTTATATACTTGTAAACTGAGGGAGTTATAAAATTTATAAGAACAACAAGATAATCAATGGAATAAGAAGAAAATAATACATTTGATTTCAGAATGAAAATAGATATTTAACCAAGACAAACATTCAGATAAAACACAGAAAGGTAAGAAACTTGCCCAACTTTTGGAGCTTTTATCATCAAGAGCAGAAAAAAAATTAAGATATACAAGTAACTATAGCCATAGAAGGAGAGAAAATCTAACATCCAAGATTACAGCTATAAGGTTTCCTTAAAACAATTTTAGCTAAGTAAAGGCATAGAGCATGATTTTACACAGACTTCTTTGACAAACCTAGACAAAGCTACTTTAAAGAGATGATTCCAAGAATAGAATATTTCAGTGGAAAAAATGTGCAGGGCTAACCATAAATCATAATTGATGCTAACTGATCTAATATTATCCAAGAAATGGATGAGCCAAGAACTTGTTAGAGAGAAAAAATATGAATTCTCTAATATATCCTAGCAAAAGAAAACATTAAGGTAGTGAAGGAAAAATAGATTTAAGGTTCCATTAGAAACATTTCTTAATCTAAATTCTTTGTCCTACTATAACTAAGCAAGATTGAAAACAAAATGGAAAACTTAGAAAAACATAAACAAAAGAACACTTCACCATCAACCAAGCCTATGGATCCTGCAAGAAATCCTTCTCCATCAACAAGTAAATCAGATCATGCATGAGTTCCAAGACATCAAATTTATCTTCAAGAACTTCAAAGGACTATGTATTATTCCAGCATCAGTCATCAAAATCCAACATTTACAATGAGTTCCAGTGCAGTGTTTATACTGCAAATGAGGAGGTGGAACTATGTTTTAGGGTTCAAATGTCATTTATGATAGATTAAATACGTTCCTGACCTTGATAACCATGCAAGGCATAAGGTAGGAACATCTGTAGATACCTCTCTATTTTAATAACTCTGTCTTTACTCTCTAAGATAAAGATAAGTGGGAAAGATTTACTTTAAGGCTTTATATTATCTTTTAGAATAACTGTCCTGACAGTTTAAATATCTTCTTTAGTGTAATAACTGCCAATTTTCCCTCTGGGATAGAAAGTGGGCCAAAGGTGTCAGTTTGATATATTAAGGGAATAAATGCTCCTTTTGATGTATTCGAGGCTCTTTAGGCCTAACTTGCCTTAATTTAATCATTAAAAATGTGTTTAAAGCCTTATCTGTTTAGCCTTCATAATCTATTATATCTCCTTTCATACATTCTTTAAACTTCTTTTCATCCTTTGTTAATTGTGTTCTTAACCACTCTAATATTTATTTTAGCTTTAGCCTCTATCTTTAATCAATGCTTCTTTGAAAAGCTAATTTCTGCTTATCAACCTTAACCTTTAATTAACCTACCTCATTGTCCTTCCTCTGCTTTTGTTAAAACATTTGTTTTATTCTTTAATCCTTTGGCCTTTATATTTAACCCTCTGTTTTAAGGCTCTAATTTCGCCTTAAGCCTTTATAATCATCTTTGGGATTTTCGTCCTTTCTCAATTGTTTTATCCTTTAAACTGTGTATTTATCCTTAATCCATTGACTTAGCTTTTGATCCTTTGTCTCTAATCTTCACTGTCTTTTCTTTTTGTTGTGGACAGGTATCTTTGGCACGCTGGAGGGTTTGATTTGAGCAACCAATGTCTATGAAACATTGATTAACACCCCAAATTTTACACCTTGAAATCTCCTTTTCTGCGTCATTTGGGCCTTAGAGGTGGTCACCTTTGGCCCTATCCCTTTATGGACTATGGGAGGGGTTTTTGGCCTTAGAACTGCCATTGAACCTGCATAAAACAAAAAAACATTATAAAAACCTACCCATTGTAATTGACTGCTTACAGAGGTTGTGTGGGGGTAGGAGGAGTAGTGAGGAGGTGAAAATGCATGTAGGAGGAGGTTCCATGGCAGAATCCTGAAGAAACAGAGTTTAATTTTGACTTTTGGTGTGAAATAGTGGATAGGTGGTTTTGCGAAACCATGAATGGTTTTCACGAATGCAAAGGTTGGTAAGCAGTTTAGCATGAAACGAACACGATATCGTTTATTGTGTGACACGTGTCCTTCCAAAACCACTAATTTCGCATTAAAGTTGTGCGATGGAGGGGTTTTGTGATTGGAATGTGTCAGCCCTCCGATCTGCGGGGATGCGGATCAATGGTGGAAAACACATGCGATGGATTGAAGTTGTGTGGTGAAAACGTATGGTGGGGCCGAGGTGACGTCACCTATTTTGTCACGGGGTCAAATCTCATTGGGCGGGGTTAAAGAGGTGGGTTTTAACAAGGGTTTTTGGATGAGATGGATCAACGATTGAGATGTGTTTGCATAGATGTATGAGGAGGGATGGTCGGGTGTTTGGAGGATGCGAGGGGGGTGCGGAGCTGTTATATCAATGAGATCTACGGTGGGGATCAACCAGGACGAATTCATAGAGCGGAGAAATAAAGATAAGAAAAGGGTAGGAGGGAAGGCGAGGAAAGGTGTGGTCTTATGGAAGAAAAAGGAACTGCGAGCGAAGAGATAAGGAGCTGGAGATAACGAGAATTCATGAAGGAACGGTGCTTGATAACCATCGGATCTCCCAGATCAATGGTGGAGATCTGCTGTCGAGGAGGCGAAGGATAAGAGATTGGTCGGTAGGATGGGTAATGGGAGGGAAATGATCACCGTTGGATCTATAAGATCTATGGTTGAGATTGATTCAGAGGGGGAAGGATAAGAGATGGAGGGCCCATGTTTATACAAAGGTTTTGGGGTTATTTACTTAGGAAAAGGGTTTTATAAGAGCGGCGGAGGGGGTCAGTGGGAACTGTTAGATCAGCAGGATCAACGGTTGCGATTGCATCGAGGAATCAGAGATTTGAGGAGAAAAGGATCTAGGAACAAGGTTTGTTAGATTTGTGATGGCCGATGGCCGATAAGAGGGGAAATTGCAATGGGGAAGTGTCGATGCAATGAAGTGCAATGGATGGAGGGTTGTCCGATCAAGATCGGGATTGATGGCTAAGATCTTGTCGGTAGGGTACCATCGGCGAAGAATGAAAAGGGTTTCTAAGGAAAATGCCGAAGTGCGATGCAGCGTGGACCGTCAGATCTGAGGAAGATCGACGGTCCAGATTTGATCTGCGGGAAACCAAAAGCGGAAGGGAAAAGGGGAATGCGACGATGCGATGGAGCAGTAGCAGTCGGATCTGAGGAAGATCGATGGTATAGATTTCATCGGCAGATCAGCATATCGGCAGAGTAAGGGTCTGTGGACAAAAGGAATGGGGAATGCCGATATGCAATGGCTGAAGCGATGGAACGATCGGGGCTTTGCATCGGCGAAAAACATTTTACAAAGGAAGAAGGTCGTGGGGAAAAGAAAAAGGCCAAAATGCCGATGGGCTTAGTGCTTTGCTCACGGATTCGGGTCACATGGCAGAAAAAGGGGCTTGTGCTTAAGCGAAATGGGCTTAAAGCCTTAACATCAAAAATGAAGGTTTTTGGACTAAAAACGAAGGTTTTTTGAGGATTTTGGAGTTTTCAATAAGGGAGAAAAAGGGTTTTAAACCAAAATAAAGGGATTTTATCAGGTTCAAAGGGGTTTCTGAAGAAAATAAATGGTAAAATGAGGAAAATGGGGGGTTTTTTGCAGAAGGATTTATGAAGGTGGAAATATGGGGAAGTGGCCTAAAAACAGTCTTTTTTATAACATCAGGGTTACTTTGAAGGTTTTTGAAGTGAAAATATCAGTGGAGTGGAATGGATCTTTTCGACAAGGGACAAAAAGGCTTCAATAACTCACAATTTTTCCTTTAAAACTTGTTTCTTCAAGACTAAAGACCTGTTTTAGCCATCATTAGTTATGACAAAATTTTAATGATGGCTAACAGATGCTACTGTCTTCTGCCCCTGGCATGGTAATTAGGGTTTTTTGTGGACAAACTTGTGTAAAAGGAGTAAAATGAAAACGATGGTGGCCAGCTCTTCCAAATGGGTCGTATGGAGGTGAGGTATAAGATTGAGTTCCTTTGAGCTTGATGAGGGCTTTTACATGAAATGGTTAGAGGTTACCCTAGTTCACTCCCATTTAAATGAAAATCAATTTCTCATAGGTCAAAACATAGGCTTTCTTACTATGATGACCTAGGGTTAGAAAATACAAGGGTTTAATCATCCATTTAACCTACCAAATGATAAACATTACTTGGAGGGAAAGGAGGAAAAAAATACTTACCAAATTGAACTTGCTTGCAAGGTCTTGAAACTAATTTGGAGGACTTTCTTTGAATCCTTGGCACCTTCTCAGCAATTTGGAGGGTTTTTGTCTGAGTGAAGTGCCCTGCCTGCATAGTCGGGTCACCCTCTGTGCACAGCATCGGGCGGTTCAGGCATCTGTCTGAGCGCAGTGCCAGTGACTTGGCCCAGGATTTGTCCAAAAACTCATAAATTTCTCCAGCAGGGTTTTTCTATTTTGCAAATGACAAGTGAGCTGGAAAATGACCACTAAGATGCCTTTATACTTTTGAAAAAATAAATTGAAATAAAAAAACCCACTTTGCTAATTTTTTGTCACTTTTATGATTTTGACTTATATCTTTGACCCCTTTTTTGCAGGTGATTTGAAACTTTTCAAAGTGATTATAATTTCCTTGGTGATGGCTTGCTGGAGCTCGATGAAGAGGTCCCTTTTATCCTTGAGGGCCTTAGCATTACCAAACCAATTTTTTCTTGCACTAATAAACTAAAAACATGTTTTAATCCCTTTTGGCATCTCTGAGTGTTAGCGAATCTAAAAACATGTTTCTCTTACCCTCTTACTGATCTTGATAGTGATGTATCCATTGTGATAGAGATTATAAATTATACCTGCTATGTCTCTTCTTGGCCACTCCTGATTTGTTGCAGGTGCCATGACACAGATGTTTTTGGTCTTCTTTTTCATTCTTTGGAGTTTGAAAACCTTCAATCATATAACAACAAACTCATGCTCAACTTGGTCCTCCATTTTGAATCTTAACCCTATTTCATTCTTTCCTTTAACCATTTTGAGGGCAATTGACTGCATAATGGAGGCTTGATCTCCTTCACACTGAGACTCTTTGCATTTTATCCCTTTGATTTAGTGAAGCACCATTGCCTTGGCCAACCCTAGGAATTAACTTCAATCACTTCTTGGAAACTTTTTGTTGTATTGATGGAGGCCCATCATCTTCATTTCACCTACTTTTCCTATCTTCCCAAAACTTTAGGTTTTAGGGATGTTAGAGAAAAATAATTATTGTTGTCCTCTAAGTTCTCTATAGCCCTTTCAAGTTCATTCATCTCTATTTAGTTCACCTCACCTTTTTCCCTTGTTCATTTATAACTTCTAAAAATATTCAATTTGTGCTTGGTTGTGCTGATGTGCCTTCTGTCCTTGTGGTTTTATGCATTGGCTCCTTGGTTGGTAACATTGTTTAGCGAATCAATCCCAAAAACCCTAATTTCTCTTTGAACATAGGCATGCTTCCTTTTCTTTTCTGTGGATTTCCTTTAGTGGGGAGCTGGTGTTATAGTGTCATTTATCACCTTCATGTACTTGATGATTTACACTTAGGCCTTGGGCACACTTTTCCCTCAAAATTGAACATTTTCACAAAAGAACAGTATCTTAAAACCCATACACGACTCTGCCCAGACTTTCATCTGTATGCACGCAAGTCCATTCATAGAGATCCACATATACCTTTTTAATTATTAAAATATATATATTTTTCCTATTTTTGAGGCAAGTTTGATGGTTATTCCAGTAATTCAACTACCCCAACCTATGGCCTAACTGTTCCTAACTATAGAAACTAATTTGAGGGAGTATAAAACCCCTCAAAGGAATGGCCTAAGGGGAGAGAGAAAATATATAGATATTATACTCTATTGGAGCCCTATTTAATTCTAATATTCCTGTGCCTTTGGCACTTCCTAGGTATATTCAGGAAACCCTTGTTGCCTTGAGATGTTCATCACCCCATATGACATCTATTGTGTACACATCTTGGAAGAATTCTTGCAAGACTAGGGCTGGACGGATCTAGAGGATGGTATGATCGAAGGTCATGACGCGATTCAGGTGATCTCTCCACGTTTTGATTATTGTACGTATCATTCATAATAAGAAGAGCCATCTTGTTCCTGATATTTATGTGTTTACGTTTCTTTATACATGTGTAATAATCATTAATTGAACATTTCATATTGTTTTTATGATACTATGCATGATTTTTACTGACATCTAGGAACTATATATGTTGTACAACCAGGTTTTTGTGTTCATTCTCTGTGGATTTACATGTTTTGGAGCACAAAGTGTGGCAGAGGGTTTGCACCCCCCGGGATCTACATCAACTGAGGGACTTTCGGGTAAGTTCTGCAACCATTAGTATCTAGTTTTCAGTATAAAAGTTGATTAAGTGAGTCCTTCTTGAATGGCATGCCCCTGATATGTGAAGCTTGTCAATGCAAGACCTTTAGGGTATTATTTCCTGAAACAGAAATGGCGACTCCGCTAGGGATCACATTATTTTGATTTCCCATTTTGGTTGTTTCATCTGTCTTGTAGGTTCCCAAAAGTTTTTATCACTTTTTGAAGTCTAGCAAGTATTTTTTCAATCGGAAAGAAGACCTGGTCTCTTGATCAGGCTTGATTTTTTGTTTTTTCCTTATCTTTATTTCCATACGCAGTTTTTTCTTTGCACAGTCACGTATACACGTTGTTTTTTGAAAAGGGACCTGCATATACATGAGTTTCATTTGTTATAGTCTCATATGCATGCTTGTTGCTCACTGCAAAAGAACGTATGCCTGGGAAAATTTGAATTTTTAATTTTTGGCCCTTGTGGTCTTGTCTGTTTGTGTTGAGCCATTACTGTAGTATCTAGAAGGCCTTTGTCCTGTGTTCAATGTGATTTTGTATCTGTTTCTCTCTTGCTTGTATGAAAACCTAGCCATTTGGTGAAATACTTTTTTTGTGTATTTGCAATCGTGGTTTGAGCATGAAGATCTTTCCCTGAATATTCTTGGTTGTCCTGAACATTCATAACATCGAGCTTTTACTCATTTTCTCTTCTTGGCCTTACGCGTTGCTGTGTATTGGATTTTTTCCTTCTTGGTGTAGTTTGGTTTTCTTGATTTCGTAGACTTGTCTTGTTGCAAAATTTGAAAGATCTCTTTCTGATGTTTTTTGGAGTTTCTATTCGCTGCAAGATTATGCTATTGTACTGAGTTAATTGATTGAATTTCTTGCTTCTTCTTTCTTGTATAAGTCCCACTACGAAAGTATCACGCTTGGCTTGAGATCTTTGATGCCTGTGGTTGGAATTCATATTTTCTTGATTCAGTTCTTGGGTAGTTTTTATTTGTCTTCTCGAAATATATTTTCTTTCTTTCATAAGTCGAACAACCCAAAAACATTTTGTGTTTTCCATTTCTTTTTTCTTTCAATTTTGTTTACGGTTTCTTTTCATATTTTGAATCTTTTGGTTCAGTTTATAGTATTCAGTTCTTGACTTGATTTGGGAGGAAGTCTTCTCTTGATTTCTCTCTTTTATGTCAAGTGCATTTTGGCATTTTTATACATAGGAGTTATGATTTGGAACTAGCTTTGTTGTCTGTCAAATAGTGATTGAACCTTTGTTTTTCTAGAGACTTCTTTTGCTTTTTTAGATTTAGCATCTTAGGATTTGCATTTCATTGGTAGTTTTCATTAAGTGCATTTGAGAATTTTTAGTTTTTTCGTAATTTTTTGTGTTATGGGAAGTATGAGTGTCTGAAAAGAAAACAAAGTTCTTGTTTGTTAGTTTCGTAGAACTTGTGTAGAAATCACTCTTCATCGAAAGGAAATCATTGCATTTTCATGTAGTTTCGTTTTCATTGGTTTCTTCTGTGTCATAAAACACCATCAGTTTCATTTCCATGCACCCTTGACTTAAATAACAACCAATCTAAAATAAGCGATATAGTTAAAAGCAACTAGTAGTTTTGTATTATTGTCATTAATTATACACCAACTGGGTAGGTTATAGGGCCTTGGATTAGGTGAGTGGAGAGTTAACTCTCCAACACCGCTCAAAATATTAAACATAGAAGTTTATTAACGAGTGAAATCCAACACCGTTAAGTGGACCACGAAATCTCTCCTCCAGAGAGTCAAGTGTGAGGAATAGTGTAGGTAGAGAAGAGAGATACCCCCTCTCCTATTTGTTGAATCTTGACCTAAGACCGTTCTGCCCAGCTGCCGATACGAATTGGTGCCCATAGTTGCCTATCCTAGGGACCACATAGGTGACTGCGGGGGGGAATACTCGTGGTACCTGAGGCAGATGTTGCATCACTTTCATCAGTACTTCTGGAGGTGCCCTTGCGAAGCTTGGGGACTTGCACCGGTAGAGGTTGTTGTTAGGAGGTCAGCGTAACTATTTTTGTTACCTTCTCTAGTAGGCCCAGGTCGTAATTACCTCAGACTACTTTCGGTAGGTCCTATTATTTCGCTTTCTTGTATGTTGGAGTTCAGTCCTCATCACCTAGAGTGGAAATACCTGAGAGTTGCTTGTCTGGCTATATCTTAGGAACTTTTTTAGAGTGTTCTCTTTGCTCTTAGATTTCTTAGCTTCGTATATTTTTGAGTGTATAATAAATCTCTTAATGTGGCTGAACGATCTCCTCGTTGATCGAGGAGGCTTCGTGGGTTGTCTTCCGCGAGTGCCAAGCCTTCTTCAAGAAGGCGTAGGAGTAATTCAAAGGGTGATTTTCACCTGGTGGTTTCAGACGTAGCGGAGAGAGATCCTCCGCCAGGGCTTGTTGTTTCTGTGGATGGTTATGGTGTTGGTGCCAATAAAGAGAGGAGTGCCTCACTCATCTCGAGAGTTTTATATCCAGCAGAAGAAGTAAAGTAGAGGAAGTCCCTTAGCCCACTGAGTCTCTTCCATCTCCTCTTCCTACTAGTTATCCGTTTATCATTTAGTACATTGGTGTTACACCATTTTTTTGGTCATCTAACCTACTATCATTAGATGAACCCAATTACACCATGTAAGACCAATTTTACCCTAAGTAAAATTGCTTTCACTATGTGAAATAACTTAGTAAAACACCTTTATTAAGTTGTTTATGGTCTAAATAGGAAACCCCAAAAAGGAAATAATAAACAAATCTATATTTGTTTATATTTCCTGGTCATATTTAACCCAAAACAAGGAAATCAATTAAATAAATCCTTATTTATTTGATTATTTCCTAGGAATAAGTTATTTAAATCCTATTTAAATAATATTCCTAGTTAAATTTGACTAAATCATTTATAAATAATTAAATAAATCATTATTTATTTAATTATATTCCCACCATTTCCTTAAAATAATAAATAAATCATATATTTATTTATCATTTATAAATAAAGGAATTGACCCAAGTCAAAAACCCTTTTCCCTCCAACAACTATAATAAAATATTCCTAAAGGGTGGTTCTAGAATCTGACTAATAATATTTTATTCATGCACCAAGTTTCTAGATCGCCCTAATAATTTGTTATGAATAGAAGGGTTTTCCCCATTCATTAGTCACCTTTTGTTGCATATTAGATCACTCTAGATCTATACACTTGGTCACATTTTTTCTCCGTTTTTTTCTTGTGAGCTCCCATTGAGTTCTATGTTTGTCTGGGTTTTCTACACCAACAAGAGAGAGAGATTCTAGATCTGAAGTGCTGAGGACTGTCAAGAATCCATCCCGTTGAGGAGAACCAGAAAACACCTTTCTTGTTTTCCTCTCAGGTGCCTCCTTTTTAGTATAATATAAAAAATTCTTTCAAATACATCGTTCTTGTCTTGTCTATTGGATGCATGGAGCCACATTTTACTTTATCTGCTTAATGTCTTTTATGCTTAGATCTGGATTTGTGCAGCGTTATTTGGATCACCTAATTGAAAATTTAAAGATGTTTGGCAGCCATAATCAATGTTAGGGCTATTTTTTATGCATAGCTAAAGTGATCTTTTACGATGAAAGATTCATACTAACAATTGGACCCGAGTCTCAAAGACCCGAAATTCCTTATTCTTCATATTCACACATTTTGATGATCATGACTGGGAACACAACTTCGGATGTAAGCGCTGCAAGTGTTCAGAACCCTCTTTCAGTAGAACGAGGGGGAATTATTTATATATCTACTATCACTTCTAGTGCTTTTGTGTTTGGCTCTGGTCACGCCCAAGCACATGCTTCACAATTTGGTCCCTTTTCTTCTGGAATGCCCACTAGTGGGATTCCTTCTTTCTCCTTTTCTGTTTCTTCAACTGCATCTACACCCATACCCTCTATGGCTAGTGGACCAGCTTCATTTCTATGGTTCCCCTTTGGAAGTGGGCACATCCCTCATTCGACCCCTTCTTTAGGATATTTACCTTTTGCTTCTTAGACTCAAGGTTTCAATCCATGGTCTAGAGGTCAAAGTTATAATACCTTTACAGGTTAGAATCCTATTTTTACAGCATTGGAAGCAGGGAATCAGTTTCTCGCTAGTTAGCAAGGGAATGTTCCTTACCCTTCATCGAGTACTTCTCAGGATTTTTCTCTGTTTGCAAATGCTTGGAACCCTTATCAAGGGGTTTCATCTCCATTCACTACCTCAGTGGGGGGAAATGGTCCTGTTTATAGTAACTCTATTTATTTATTTTTGGGGGTGGGGGGGGGGTCGTTCTCCAAATGTTGGGTCACAAGGATTTTCCTATGGCCCAACATCCTTTACAAGAAACTTTTGGCAACTTGGTGCCTCAACAAATCCAGGGTATTATTTTCATAATGTTGGGAATCCATCCTATGGAGGGTGGAATTCCCAGGCTCCTCCTTTCTTACCATTTCTTGTAATGTTAGACTTGCCATATTTGTTGAAATTGACTAACGATCAAATTCGGTATAGCTTGGGATGGCCTCCGGTCCCCACCAAACTCCCTTCGGACATTCCAAAGTTTGAAGGGATGAATAGAGAGGATCTGTCAGATCGTATCACCACTTTCCATTTATGGTGTTCATCCAACTCCCTGATTGATGATTCGATTAGCTAAGGTTATTTCAATGCACGTTAACTGGAAATGCAGCCAAGGGGTATATTGAGTTCACTGGGGGAAGTTTAGCCACTTTTGGAGATTCGGCTACCATGTTCTTAAACCACTTTCAGTTACCTATCCATTATGACGTTGAGACTGAACTCCTAGCCAATTTTTAGCTAGACAAGGCAACTCAGATTTCTGATCATATTCAGGAATGGAAAAGAAGGAAGAGGCTGATTAAAGCCCATATTCCGAATGAATTCATTCTGGAATGGTTTTTAAAATCTTTGCAACAAGATATTTCTAAATATGTATCCCTTTCAGGGGTATTTTCCGAAGAGCGGGCTATTTTTAGGGCTCAAAAAATAGAATTGATCTATTCTCAGTCTGGAGTCCTCAATAAAATTTTGCCGGATGCTCCTCACTCCAAATTGGACTTATCCAAAACTAAACCTGGTCCTCATGGTGATGGGCTTATTGGTTCGATCGATAGCGATGCAGATAACCTGCTTAGTCAATTGCAACATTTGTCTATACAATCTGCTTCTTCTAGTCAGGTTGTGCCTTCAGTGTCAACTCCTTCCCAGTCCTTGGAAATTAATGTTGTCCAGAATTCTAACCCCAAACGAAATAAAAAATCTGATGGAAAGAAGAAAGGAAGAAATAACAAGAAGAAAGGCAAGGATGGGAAGGGGAATGCAAATAAAACCAACGATCATGTTGGAGAGGGTCAAAAGGATAATAAAAGGAAAGTGAATTTTCCATGCAAATTATGCATTGGATACCATCTTACGCACCTTTTCCCTAAAATTCAGGATGCACAACACTTTTTAGCTCAACTGGGCTCTTCAAGTTCCCAGGCTGTGCTGAAAAACCCTTTTCCCCAAGGGAAATAATTAATTTTCGGCATGAATCAAAATACATGATGAGTGCTCACGCAGATATCACTACTGTTAGCTCCCCGTAATTTGCTAGATTGATTTAGATACAAGTGGATAGGGGTAACATCAAACCAACCTTTAGAATCCAAGGACCTAGCCTTCCCGGATTCAGAGAGGGATCTCTCTATTAGGTGAAAAAATGTGAAATTGTTTGCTAATTAGGGTTGATTTTAGGCTAGTTATGAAATATTGGGTTTTGCTGATTGTTTTTTGGTTGGGTATGATGCTTATAAAGTCTAGATAGAAACAAGGAAAACTTCAAGTCATTGGGCAATGGAGTCGAACAAGGTCATGGTAGGTTCGTCAACGGATTAGAGAGTATTGTAGGGAAAATCTAGCTTGGTTGGTGGATCTTTTAGGTTTGAAGGATCATGAGATAGACATTAATTTTGAGAAACAAAGTTTGACAAAGAGCAGTAAAGAATTCTTTATCATATACTTTCAACTAAGGGAGTGAGAAGAATCATAAGCATAGAGAAGAAAGCAAAGGTAGAGGAAACCCTACACTCTTTGATTCATACTTAAAGCAGATAATTTATCTAAGACCGACATTCTAATGAAACACAGAAAGGCAAGAAACTTATTCAACTTTCATGGATTTCATTATCAAGAACAGAAAACATTAAAGATGCACACATAACTACAATCATAGAAGGAGAGAAAATCCTTAACATCTAAGATTAGAGCTATGAAATTTCCTTTGAAACAACCATCTAAGTAAATGCAAAGAGCATGATTGAAACGAACTTCTTTGATAAATCTAGGCAATGATGCTTTAAAGAGATGATTCAAAGAACAGATTTTTTAGTGGCAACAAATATGCAGGGCTAGCCATAAATCATGCTTGAGACAAAATGATCTAAACCATTCAAGAAAAAGACAAGCTCAGGAAATCCTTAGAGAGAAAAATATGGATTCTCTAATCATATCTTAGCAGAAGAAAACATTAAGGCAGTGAAGAAGAAACAGACCTAAGGTGCCATTAGAAAACATGTCTCAGTCTAAATTCTTTGTCCTATTGCAACATAGAAATATGGAAGAAAAATGAAAAACTATAAAACATGAAAAAAATTGAAACACATCACCATCAACCAAGCTTATGGATCCTGCAAACAGTCCTCCTCCATCAACAAACAAATCAGGGCAAGCATGAGCTCCAAGACATCAAATTATTTTCGAAACTACAAAAGACTATGTATTTCTTCAGAATAAGTCATCAAAATCAAACCCAATACATAAGAGCCTCATGCTCTATTTATGGAGCAAATGAAGAGGTGGAAACCATAAGAGGCTTCCAAAAACCCTAATTCTGTCATAAATGTCATAAATGTGCTTAATGACCATGCAAGGCCCAAGACACATAATATCTAAGCTAATAAATGAAAAATACCATAACATAACTCCTCAATCCAATCTGGAGTGATTTTCCCAAGAAAATATTAAAAAACCATTTTTTCATTAATTAGTGTCTTTTGTTGAATTTTTGGAAAAAGACAGTCTTTGTGCGTAGTGCCCTTTCAGTAGAAAATAGGGTATGTTGCAGCTGATTTTTGGATCCCTTCCTGGCATCGGTTTTGGCGCTAGGATGGCTCAATGGAAATCTTGATGAGTCCACTTTCCAAAAATACTTGATTTTTTCTGAATGAATTCCATTTACATACTCAAAAATAAAATCTCCCAACACTGCTCTGTGCGCAACACCTGGTCTAAAAAGGAGGCAGAAAGGTCAAATTTGAGGTGTTTTTTGACCTTTTGAGGGGGTAAAGATGCTCCAATTGACCTGAAATTTTGTGGGTAGACAGTTGGTGATGTAAAAAATCCAAAAATCTAAACTTTGAGAGATGACTATGCACCAATTTTGTGCGTAGCGCCTAGGGTGTTGCGCTCCTAGGGGTCAAAATTTGGAAAAAACAAAATTTTGTCCAAATTTCCTCAAACTTGGTGGAGAAGGTCTTCAAGGGTTTTGCGAAGCCTATGAAAAATATTGAGCCATGTCTCTAAGTTTTTCTTGGTATTTAGCTTCTTTGAGTGCTCAAATTCAATGCCTCCTCACTGATTTTTCATTGTCACTTTGTTCCTCTTTTTCATTGTCACTACCCTCTTGCTCAGCATGAAAACCACTCTCTTCCTTGTCTTCACCATCTTCTTCTCTCTTATATTTCTACCTTTAGTGTTGTTGCCTTGGTTTTGGAGTTGATCATCAGCCTCTATATCTATTTCACTTTGGCCTTGTCCTTCATTGATGTCTTCTTCTTTGTCATTCCTTGCCTCTTCAAAATCAGTTTCAGCCTCATCATCTATATTTTCTTGATCTTCTATTTCCTCATCATATTCCTTCATTTTGCCATTATTTTCACTATTATTGTGCTCACTGTCTTTCCCATGCTCATATTTCTCTTGGCTGCCTTGTGAGCCTTCTTGTTGGTTGTTACCCTAATTATTTTCTTCATTACCTTATTGGTCTTCATATTTTTCATCATCAGTATCTTTTTCTGTGCTTGGGAGTGAGAAACTTGTATCATCTCCATCAATTTTTTTGCTCCAAGCATTCACTATTTTTACTTTCATGGCTGTCAATTTCATCTTTATTTTTATCTAAACTCTACCTCTGCCCTGCTGATTTCTTCCTCAGGCACGGTGACTGGTCTAAAACAATAGGATTTTAGGTTGGCGAGGGCCTTTAGGTTTATGGAGGGCAAGTGAGTGATGTGTGGGAAAAATTTCAGCAAATGAGGGAAAGATGAAGCAATCAGAGAATGTTTTTAGAGTCCAGAGGTAGGTTGGAACTTGGCTGGTACTAAATGTTTTAAACCTATGACAACTCTCAAATTTTCAAACTCTACCCTAGAAGGTCAATACTTGGACTTTCATGTAGATTAGGGTTTGGTCACATTAGGTTTTTTAATGTTCTCCTTGATTATGAAAATAACACTCGAAAGGTGAGGAAAAAAGGACCACCAACCTTGCTTGACTGATGCAGGAGTTTTGGAGGCAAAGATTTCGATTTAGGAAAATTTTGAGAAAATTTGACAAAAATGTGTTTGTGCACAGTGATTGCCTAGGTGCATAGTGCCTATCTCTAGGTGCATAGCATAGTTTTATTTAACACTGCACCTGCCTCCTCTGTGCGCAGATTCGGGCTCCAGGTGCGTAGTGCCTCTACCTGTGTGCAACGCCCATTTGCAGAGGGAATTTGGAGGCCTTCCTGGTGTCAAAATGAGATCCATGATAGCTCATTGGAAATATGGTGGAGTCTACCTTCCAAAAATTCTTTTGGTTTTGCATTTGGTTTCCATTTACTTGTCCAAAAACCAATTCTCCAACCACTAGTCAAAAAGTGTTGAATGATGGTGCATAAATGCAGAGTGCTGGTGCAGGTAACTTTTCGGGGCCTTCCTTAACTTCAAATAGAGCTCGTGATAGCTCATTGGAAATATATTCAAGTATAGGTATCTTTTGACTCATAAAGAAATTCATTTGGACACTTCAGCTATGAAAAAAAATGATTTTTCCAAGTTCACTCCAGCAATGCAGAAATTCTCCGGTGACACATTTATTTTTGACATTGCTCCCAAACCATGATACCTGTGCAAAAACTGAAGGAGGATTTTTTTTCTTGGACCTATGATGGACAAACACCTCTCTCACATTTTCCAAATTCATCTTTTTCTTTCCAGAAACACATTTTTGAGCAAAAATGGCATAAGGTGTGACACATGGCTTGTCTCTTGGAATGAATTTTTGGAAAATGATGGAGGCATGATGTTTATGATCTGGTATAGAATTATTCTTGCTGACATGATCTATCAAATGAAACATTTTCTCTTGTGCCTCCTTTTCATATCAAACCCTATCTTAGTTGGAAGAGGAAATTAGGGTTTGGTGTGAGGATTTAGTACTGCCTTGTAGAGGGAGGGGAATGAAGGGGTTAAGGGTTGTCTAAATTCTTAGGGAAATTTTGGGGGATAGGGATAGATGTTAGGGAGTAGGTTAAAGTGGAATTTAAATAATTGAGTGAGTGGAAGGGGTCCAAAAGGTCAAAACACAGGCCCAGTCTTAAGAAGTGTCAATTTGTGGTAATAAACTAGGTTTTCTAGAAAAATGATGAATTTGAGGGATAGGAGTGATGGGAAATGTTTATGAAGGTATATTAAGGATAGGAGGTGGTGTATGAGAATCAAGATACAAGACT
This sequence comes from Pinus albicaulis, assembly GCA_034641835.2. Classification (NCBI taxonomy): domain Eukaryota; kingdom Viridiplantae; phylum Streptophyta; class Pinopsida; order Pinales; family Pinaceae; genus Pinus; species Pinus albicaulis. The sequence continues at coordinate 608,247,664 of CM076575.1, read as the reverse complement.
TGTTTATTTTTAACCATGGAGGTCATGAAACCAAGAAAAATTCCCTTGAAAACCCTAGATGGAAAATGGAGGAGTTAGGAAGAAATGAAAATAGAGGGTTGAGGCCAAAGATGGCAACACATAGTGATAATGAGTGGTATGAGCCCATGACAGGTCCTTTGGTAGTATTGAGCTGACCTTGACATGATGGGATGATGAAATAGTGAAAATTTACCCTAAGGATAATGAAGGTAGTGAGCTTTCTAGAGCTCACAATGTTCATGAACTTTGTTTCTAGAAATCTAGAATCGATACTTAGTCATATTCAGATAGTGAAAATTATGGATGACTAACAATGGCTCCACTTGGGGAGGGAAACTCCTTTTTAAGAGGTGTCCAGAACATTCAGATCTCTGGCTTTTGAAGACCAGTGCCTTACTTACACTTTGCAGATTCTCTTTCTTCACTTGCTGATGTCCTTTTGAAGCTATGATCTCATAATCTGAAAAGACATGTTTGCTTCAAACTCATCTCTATGTACCCAACCTACTTTTCCTAACATTTTTTCTTCTTTAGGTGTATTTAGACTAGCAACCCTTAACATATTTTTCTTCTGAAAGCAAAACAAGCTATCTATTTCTACCCTTATTTCTTCCAAGAGTTCAGATTAGGCTAATGAACTCTCTTATTCTCTACCTAGTCTAATCATTTGCCAAGATTAAGCTGTTTGAAAAATTTTATTCTCTATTCTACGGACATGAAATTCAAAACATGACCAAAATAGGATTAGGCAATCTGATTTCCCATGGGTTTGTGGCATAAGAAAAAGCTGCACACAAATGCTATTTTTGTACAATGAAAGACTAGAAAACATGAGGGTTATGATTCAGAATTTGTTAGGCATCCCTATTTTTTCTCTTTCGTTTAGATTTGAGCATGGAGAACCAATATATTTTCTTCCTAATTTATTCCTACTGACAAGTCAAGTTTAGATGCTTTGACAAGTTCTCTTTCACTAACCTATAAGCAATAAATTGAAAACATGTTCAGCCATGATTAGGCTAGATGACTGAACAAGTCATTTTGGAACAAGTAGTGGCATTTAGGCTTGCACACGTTCAGTAGCACTGTTTTTTTGGGTATGGGGCTATACCTCTATTCAAATCTGCCCTCTTTTTCTGACTTTCTTTTTTTGTGTTTTTTTCATTTTTTCCAAACAATCTAGAACTAAAAAGATGCTCACAAGGCTAAGCTTATTTTGCATATCTATCTATCTATCATAATATAACCTATACATAATATACATTCATTTGGTGAAATATATTTTCCAACACAACCAATCAAGCAGATGATTCCATGAGGGATTTTTTTCATCTCTTTGAGAGTGTTGAAGAAATAAAAATGCCACTTCCACCTTGCTTGTTTTTGAACAATAGTGCCTAAAATTTTTCTCACACTTTGCAACAAACCGTTCTTGGTAGAACACACTCCTCCTTTATATTTCTCAAGGAAAACAACAAATGGATCTTGGAATAATCCCTAATCTATAGGATTTGAGACATAAGCTCCATTCAGGACTACTCTTTCTTCCAATTGGCTATGCTTGGTACTCTTTTGGGAAAGAAAATCCACTTCTTCCTCATGATCATATGAACTGGTAGATTCATCATATGTGGCAATGTTATCCTCTAACAAACCTGATGTGCTTTGATGGAGTGGGCTTAAATCTATGTGAAGGCCATCATATTGTTGAGTAGGAGCACTCTTTGGCAACAGATCTTCTTGAGAAAGAAGTGCAACAACTCTAATGTGATTGTAAATTTTCAAGCCTTCATCTACAATTTGAAATTCAATGGGACTTGGTGGCTGAAAATATGAAGCTGAAGAGGATTTTGTATCCCAAATGATTTCATCAACCATTTCAGGAAAAGGTTTTTCACTTACAACTTTCTCAAGAAGTTATTTTTCTTCTCCAATTTCAACATCAAAATTGAAAGACTGTTGATTCCCAATCACATGAAAGTTATTTTTGATGGGATGATATGAAGTATAAAAAATGTTCAAATATCCTTCACTTACTTCTGAACTTTCAAGGCGTCCCTCATTAGTGACATAGATGGCATGAATTGGCTTATTACTTTTTTCAAGTTGATGAAAATTATCTTCCTCCCATAAACCAATTATTGATTGCTCTGCAAGGTTAGTTTCTGTTTGGAGGATATCATCATCATATTGATCAAACTTTGGAAACTCATCAAAATAAGTAGTGTCACTAATCAAATATATTGGATTATCAGTTTGTTCTTCTTTGAATTGATCTACAAATTCATTTTCTGATTTATGGTAGATGGAATTAGTAGGAGAAAAAATAGAAATGTTTTGTTTATATGAAGGTTTAGAGGTTGGCTGGATGTTTAGCATCTGATTTATTTCCTCTTCAGTCAAAAGAGGAGGCATTTTTCTCTTTCTTTGGATGGAAGTACAAAAATTCTCTTTTTCTTGTGAACGTTGATTTTTAGGCTGAATGGTTTCTTGAGCCTCACCTAGAAGAGATGGTGAATCATCACTTGTGCCTTCAGAGAGATCTTGTGGGTTTTCTTCTATACCTTGATTGATTTCTTCCTCAATTAACTCATCTAGGTTGTCATGATAGTTATCTTGAGAAGGAAATTCATGAATGGATGTTAAGAGGTCTTCAGGATGAAAATTTTCCAAATCTTCATCACTATCTATAAGGTACTGTATGATATCCTGAGATTGATCACAACAATTTTCAGCCAATGATAAAGATGGGGAATTTTGTTTATAATTCTCATAAAATTCCTTGTGTATATATTTTAAGGAAAAAAAGATACTAGGTCTTAGACTCTCATACCATTCCCTTGCCTTCCCTTCTAATATTAGCATGAAAATATTCATAAGGCGGTCCTCATGCCGTTCAGATTTTAACCCCCATACATGGATATGAAACTTGATGAGGTGTAACAAAGGGTGATCAGAATTTTCATCTTGAAACTGAGGGATGCTTTTGTCACAATATATCAAAGGAAATTTGTGTGGGAACCCAGGGATGTGATCTCTATTTATTGGAGCATATCTCCTTTGTATCCTTGGATCCATGTTTGTAAATCAGAAAGGGTCACTGAATCTTTTCTACTAGTCTTAGAGTTCTCTACCAGTGGAGTCTTTAGGTATATTGAGATTTGTGGAGTCGCCAGGTGGAAGGTTTCAACTTTGTTGTTCACCATCAGCATGATTTGGATTGCTTAATGCATTCTGAAGGGATTTTATGAGAACTAGTGGGGTCAACTGGGCTACTGAAGACTAGTGGAGTCACTAGGTGGATGATGTTTACTATTTTAAGGATGTTATTGTTGTCCACCATCAACAACTAAATATCAATCTAAGGATGTTTGTGAGTTTTCTGAGATCTAAGTAATATGTATTTTGTCACTAACTCAGAAGGTCCCACCGTGATCACCATTATCTTAATGAGCGGTGGGATAAATCCACAAGATAGTACTCTTAAGGAATTTTGAACAGTTTAGGGAAGTCTAAGTTTGTTTATCACTCAGAGTCCCACGGTGATTTCCATTATGTTATCTCCCCATAATTTTCTAGATTGATTGAGATACAAATGGATAGGGGTAAAATCAAACCAAGCTTTAGAATCCAAGGACCTATCCTTCCTAGATTCAGAGAGGGATCTCTCTATTAGGTGCAAAGATGTGAACTTGTTTGCTGATTAGGGTTGATTTTAGGCTAGTTATGAAATATTGGGTCTTGTTGATTGTTTTTTGGTTGGGTATGATGCTTAGAAATACAAGCTAGAAACAAGGAAAAATTCAAGTCATTGGGCAATGGATTCTAACAAGGTCATGATAGGTTAGTTAATGGATTAGAGAGTATTGTAGGGAAAATATAGCTTGGTTGGTGAATCTTTGAGGTTTGAAGGATCATGAGATGGACATTAATTTTGAGAAACAAAGTTTGACAAAGAGCAGTAAAGAGTTATTTATCATATACTTTCAACTAAGGGAGTTAGAAGAATTATAACCATAGAGAAGAAATCAAAGGCAGAGGAAACCCTACACTCTTTGATTCATACTTAAAGCAGATAATTTATCCAAGACAAACATTCAAATGAAACACAAAAAGGCAAGAAAATTATTCAACTTTCATGGATTTCATTATCAAGAACAAAAAACATTAAAGATGCACAAATAACTACAATCATAGAAGGAGAGAAAATCCTGAACATCTAATATTACAGCTATGAAAGGTCCTTTGAAACAACCAGCTAAGTAAATGCAGAGAACATGATTGAAACAAAATTCTTTGATAAAACTAGGCAATGATGCTTTAAAGAGATGATTCAAATAACAGAGTTTTTAGTGGAAACAAATATGCAAGGCTAGCCATAAATCATGCTTGAGACCAACTGATCTAAACCATTCAAGAGACATACAAGCTCAAGAAATCCTTAGAGAGAAAAATATGGATTCTCTAATCATATCCTAGCAGAAGAAAACATTAAGGCATCAAAGAACAAACATACCTAAGGTGCCATTAGAAAACATGTCCGAGTATAAATTATTTGTCCTACTACAACATTGAAAGATGGGAAAAAAAATGAAAAAATAGAAAACATGAACAAAAGAGAAACACATCACCATCAACCAGGCTTATGGATCCTGCAAACAATCCTCCTCCATCAACAAACAAATCAGGGCAAGCATGAGCTCTAGGACATCAAATTATTTTCAAAACTCCAAGAGACTATGTATTTTTTCATAATAAGTCATCAAAATCCAACCCAATACATAAGAGCCTCATGCTATATTTATGGAGAAAATGAGGAGGTGGAAACCATAAGAGGCTTCCAGAAACCCTAATTCTGTCATAAATGTCATAAATGTGCTTAATGACCATGCAAGGCCCAAGACACATAATGTTACACCATTTTTTGGTCATCTAACCTACTATCATTAGATGGACCCAAGTACACCATGTAAGACCAATTTTACCCTAAGTAAAATTGCTTTCACTATGTAAAATAACTTAATAAACCAGATTTATTAGGTTGTTTATGGTCTAAACAGGAAACCCCAAAAGGATATATTAAACAAACCTATATTTGTTTGATTTTCCTGGTCATGTTTATCCCAAAACAAAGAAATTAATTAGATAAATCTTTATTTATCTTATTATTTTCTAGGAATAATTATTTAAATCTCATTTAAATAATATTCCTTGTTAAATATGACTAAATCACCCATAAATAATTAAATAAATCATTATTTATTTTATTATCTTCCAACCACTTCCTTAAAATGATAAATAAATCATTTATTTATTTATTATTCACAAATAAAGGGATTTGACCCAAGTCAAATACTTTTTCCCTCCAACAAATATAATAAAATATTCCATAAAAGGTGGATCTAGATTTGGTTAACATTATTTTAATCATGCACCAAAATCTAGAATGACCCAATATTTTGTTATAAATAGGAGGGTTTTTTCTACCATTCTTCACCTTTTGTTGCCTATTAGATCACTCTGGATCTAAACTCTTGGTCTGACTTTGAGCCATTATCATTGTCATATTTTCCATTATTTTCTGTGTGAGCTCCCTTTGAGTTCTATCTTTGTCTGGGTTTTCTACACCAACAGGAGAGAGAAATGCTAGATCTGAAGTGATGAGGACTTCCAAGAACCCATCCCATTGAGGATAATTGGAAACATCTTCTTGTTTTCCTCCTAGGTGCCCTTAATACAAAAATTCTTTCAAAAATTGTTCTTGTCTTGTTTATTGGATATATGGAGCAAAACCTTCTTTTTACTGCTTAATGTCTTTCTATGCATAGATCTGGTTTTTGCAGCTCTTGTCTTGATCAACTAACTGCAGATCTGAAGATATTGGCAGCCATATTTGATGTTAGGGCTATTAGTTATTCGTAGCTAAAGTGTTCTTTTTTCGTACACTTCGACAAAGGATTCATACTAACACATAATATCTAAGCTAATAAATGAAAAATACCATAAAATAAGTCCTCAATCAAATTTGGAGTGATTTTCCTAAGAAAATATTAAAAAACCATTTTGACATTAATCAGTGTCTTTTGTTGACTTTTTGGCAAAAGACAGTCTCTGTGCGTAGCGCCCTTTCAGCAGAAAATAGGGTCTGTTGCAGCTGAGTTTTTTATCCCTTCCCGGCATCAGTTTTGGCCCCGTGATGGCTCGTTGGAAATATTTATGAGTCTAATTTCCAAAAATACTTGAGTTGTGCTAAATGAATTCCATTTATAAAATCTCCCAACACTGCTTTGGGCGCAACACCTAGTCTAGAAAGGAGGCAGAAAGGTCAAATTTGAGGTCTTTTTTGACCTTTTGAGGGGGAAAAATATTCCAATTGACTTGAAATTTTGTGAGTATAATATTGGTGATGTAAAAATAAAAAAAAATTAGACTTTTAGAGCTGAATATGCACCAATTTCGTGCTTAGCGCCTAGGGTGTTGTGCTCCTAGGGGTCAAAATTTGGAAAAAATATATTTTTTTTCCAAATTGCCTCAAACTTGGTGGAGAAGGTCCTCAAGGGTTTTGAGAAGCCTATGAAAAATCTTGAGCCATGTCTCTAATTTTTTCTTGGTATTTAGCTTCTTTGAGTGCTCAAAAATTAATGCCTCCTCACTGATTTTTCATTGTCACTTTGTTCCTCTTTTTGAGTTACTTGCTGCACTTTCTTCACTACCCTCTTGCTCAACATGAAAACCACTCTCTTCTTTGTCTTCACCATCTTCTTGTCTCTTATCTTGCTACCTTTAGTGTTGTTGCCTTGGTTTTGGAGTTGATCATCAACCTCTGTATCTGTTTCACTTTGGCCTTGTCCTTCATTGATGTCTTCTTCTTTTTCATTACCTACCTCTTCAAAATTAGTTTCAGCCTCATCATCTGTTTTTTCTTGAACTTATATTTCCTCATCATCTTCCTTCATTTTTCCATTGTTTTCGCTATTATTGTGCTCACTATCTTGCCCATGCTCATATTTCTCTGGGCTACCTTGTGAGCCTTCTTATTGGTTGCTACCCTAATTATTTTCTTCATTACCTTCTTAGTCTTCATCTTTTTCATCATCAGTAACTTTTTCTGTGCTTGGGAGTGAGCAACTTTTATAATCTCCATAAATATTTTTGCTCCAAGTGTTCATTGTTTTTAATTTCATGGCCCTGCAATTTCATCTTTATTTTTATCTAAACTCTACCTCTGACCTGCTAATTTCTTCCTCATACATGGTGACTGGTATAAAACAAAAGGATTTTTAGGTTAGTGAGGGCCTTTAGGTTTATGAAGGGAAATTAAGTGATGTTTCGGAAAACTTTCAGCAAATGAGGGCAAGATGAAGCAATCAGTGAATGTTTTTAGAGTCCAGAGGTAGTTTGGCTAGTAGTGAATGTTTTACACCTATGACAACTCTCAAATTTGCAAACTCTGCCCTAGAAGGTCAATACATGGATTTTCATGCAGATCAGGGTTTGTTCATATTAGGTTTTTTAATGTTCTCCTTGATTATGAAAAGAACACTCGAAAGGTGAGGAAAAAAAAGACCACCAACCTTGCTTGACTGAAGTAGGAGTTTTGGAGTCAAAGATTTGGATTTAGGAAAATTTTGAGCAATTTGGACAAAAATATGTCTGTGTGCAGCACTTGCCCATGTGTGTAGCACCTAGCTCTATATGCGTAGCACAATGTTATTTAACACTGAACCTGCCTCCTTTGTGTGCAACGTCGGGCTCCAAGGGCGTAGCGCCTCTGGCGGTGCATAATGCCCATTTGCAGAGGTCATTTGGAGGCCTTCCCAGTGTCAGAATGAGCTCCATGATAGCTCGTTGGAAATATTGTGGAGTCTAATTTCCAAAACTTTCTTATTATTTTTTGAATTTTGTGTCCATTTACCTATATAAAAACGGATTCTCCCAACATTGGTCAAAAATTGTTGAATGATGGTGCAGAAATGCAGAGTGCTGGTGCAGGCAACTTTTCGGGGCCTTCCTTAACTCCAAATTGAGCTCGTGATAGCTCATTGGAAATATCTTGAAGTATAGTTATCTTTTACTCATAAAGAAATTCATTTGGACACTTTAGTTGTGAGAAAAAACTGATGTTTCCAAGGTCACTCCAGCAGTGCAGAAATTCTCCGGTGACACCTTTATTTTTGACATTGCTCCCAAACCATGATACCTGTGTAAAAAATGAAGGAGTTTTTCCTTCTTGGCCCTATTATGGACAAAAACCTCTGTCGAGTTTTCCAAATGCATCTCTTTTTGGCCAAAAACACATTTTTGAGCAAAACTAGCCCTAGGTGTGACACATGGCTTGTCTCTTGCAATGAATTCTTGGAAAATGATGGATGCATGATGTTTATGAGCTGGTATATACTTATTATTGCTGACATTATGTATCAAATGGATCATTTTCTATTGTGCCTCCTTTTCATATCAAACCCTAGCTTAGTTGGAAGAGGAAATTAGGGTTTTGTGTGAGGATTTAGGACTGCCTTGCAGAGGGAGGGGAATGAAGGGGTTACGAGTTGTCTAAATTCTTGGGGAAATTTTGGGGGATAGGGATAGATGTTAGGGAGTAGAGTAGGGGAAAGTTTAATTTCAAGAATTGAGTGAGGGGAAGGGGTCCAAAAGGTGCAAACACAAGCCTAGTCTTAAAAAGTGTCAATTTGTGGCAATAAACTAGGTTTTGTAGAAAAATGATGAATTTGAGGGATAGGAGTGATGGGAAGTGTTTATGAAGGTATATTAAGGATAGGAGGAGGTGTAAGATGATGCAGGAGCATCAATGGCGTTTTTTTTAAATATGTTAAAAGGGGGTGTGATGATTTTTAATATTTTATAAATTAATTTGAATAAAATAGGAGAAGGTGAGGATTTTTGTAAATATCTTTTTATTAATAAAAGGATATGAGGGAATTTAATTAGTTGAATGATTTTAGGGATAAATATCTATCCTTTAGGGATGTTGAGAGATTTAGGGGTTTGTTGAGGAATTGAAGGGATTGAGCTTTTAATTTAATGATTTTTTAAATTGTATAAATAGGAGGGCTTTTTGAGAGAAAAATACATTGAGAATAGTGAGAAGAGTAGAGAGCTGGTTTGGAACAACCAAGGCTGTAAGCCTTTGGTAAATTTGTAAGGGCCAAATGTTGAATATCTGGCCATGTATAAAGGGTTTTGAAATTGATTTGAATTTGTTGATACAATAAGGAATTGTTCTGAAATTTTGTGTGAGTTTTATATTTCTGGTCGAATTGGTATAATGAGTTAGAGTCTTAAATTCAGTCATTTGAAAAATTTTATAGAAAATATCTGCACATAAGTTAAGAATCGACATTAGCCAGCATTATAGTTCTTATTTGAAATGATGAATATGTATGTCGATTTATAAGGGCGCATTGTGAAATCATGTTCATAGAATTGAACGAAAATTACATTTGGGGAAAAACTGTTAAATTGAGATTGGTTTCAATTGCAAAATTAAATACACATTGTATGAAATAGGGCGCAAGGTTTCTGCAGAGTTCTGTGATTGGACATTGTCAATAGAAACAATGATCGATTGAAATTCTGAGTTAAAGAAATTGTGAATTCGATTTGTAATGCATATATTTTAATAGCCAAACTGAAATTGAATCAGAAACCAGAGTGGACATGCGTTGGCAAACGTATTAGTACGTGACTGGGTACAACGTTGAATTAATGATGAAGGCGTTAAGCACTGGAGATTCGTTGTTCAATTCAGGAATGCGTTAATGTTGAATGAGATTGCCGGATCGATTCTCATTTCTGTTATGAAATGACGGAGTGCTATTCTCATGGTATTCTGTCTGCAAAGTAAGTATTAATTTGTGAATGAATTGCAGGGATTATGTAGCCCAGGACTGCGTTTTGTAAGTTGCAGATGAGAATCAATTTGGATAGCACTGGAAGTGATCAGTGGATCGAAGTCTGCAATGATCGAGTGGAGTTGGGTCTTACTACTGGGTCAGTCGATTTGAATATCGATTTGTTTTGCATAAATGATTGATACAAATCTTGAGTGTTGCTGTGGTGATCAATTGTTATTGCCAGAAATTTCTAAATTCCAGATCTATTTATATGTGTGTTAAACGTTTGACATTGACTTTGTATGAAAGCGCTGAGGATTTGATAACAGTGTGATGATATGTCAAAAGCGTAGTACAGAAAATGAAAGTAAAGGCAAAACGATGGTTACAAATCAGTAGCACGGCAATTCGTAACCACTGCAGATAAATTAACGCAGGTAAACAGAGTTTTGTATTAAAAATTGAAGTGAGACTGCTGGTACACTGAAAGGGAAAAGGGCGCACATATATTTGGTGCTTTGATTGGTTGAAACAGGTAATTTTGTGCATGCAAATGATATTGGTGTTGTTTGTTATGTCCACCTGAGGTTGAAAAGCATAAGTTCATTCTTTTGATTGAACTCAGTTATAAGCCATATTGGAACATTGATGTTAAATGGAATTGATGAGAGAAGAGATTTAACATGGAGATTGAAATGGTAGCAGGGCACATCTTTTTTCTTTGAGTTTTGATTTTAAACTCTGGTATTATAAAAATGAAAGTATGGTTGAGTGAATAGAGGATGATGCATTTGTATAGAGAATTGAAAAACTTTGTTGTCTTGGAATTGTTTTAGATGGAAAGTATTTGAGTTTATGAATTGAGTTTGATTCCAAGCATGGGTTTTGTTAAATCATGAGATTACAACATTATGAAACAAGCTTCCGTAAATTTAAGTGGGAATTTGCCATGTATTGATTTTGGAATTGAGTAAAATTTTGGGGCGCATGTCAAACTAGAATGGTTGATGGAGGATCCTAGTTATTGCAAGCTCCAGGCTTGCATCATTTTTGGTATCAGAGCTTGGCTCTGTGTGAAGGTTTTTGAAAAGCATTGAAGACTGAATTTGACTTTATATCAAATCATGTGTGGAGAGATGTGTATGCAGGTAAGGGAGATCAGATTCTAATCTAAAAGTTAAGCAACCAGAGTACAGCTGGGAGAATGGAGAAGAACAATTAAGTTCTTAGAGGCAGGTAAAGCAGAATTAAACAGAGATTGCAGAGACAGAAAGAATCCACAGTGATGTTGGGGAATGGAAATTCACTTGGATCGTGCAGGTATTGTGTTGTTGAATTTTGATTTGAGTTTTACTGACAAGAAATGGAATGAGAATTGATGATTGCAGCAAAGAAGAAACTCAGCAAAGAATGAATTGTTGCTGACAGCTAAAGTTTGCTAGAAAATCTGGAAGATTGGAAGAGAAGATCAGATTCTAAAATATGATTGACAGTGGTTGAATATCGAGAAATTGTGCAGAGGAAGCAATGAAGATTTGCTGAAACAGATTGCAGGAGTGGTGAGATTCTGAAGGTAAATGAAGTGCAGGCGAATGGAAGGAAAAGATCAGAGGAGATCTTGGAGGTAAGATTATATGTTTTTGAAGAATAGAATATTGTAGTCTTTGCATTAAAATATTATTGCAACTTCCAAAAGGCAATTGCTAACAGATAAAGGAAGCTGGTGAAAATTTCTAGGTGAAAACATAGAGGTGGCAGAACCTTGAGGAAATCCGATAGAGATTGGATAAGGAAGACAGTTGTGAACAGGCAGATGAGTTGAAGCCAGGAAGAGCAAAGAGAAGTGCTCAAAGGAGGTTCCAGAGATAGAACCAATTGCTTGCCAAAAGACTGAGTGAGGAGAGCTTGGTGAGGTAAGTGGCGGCAGGACAGGACTTGCTGCTGAAGAGGCTTTAGTGCAACTCATAGTAAAGTGAGTGAGGAACTCATAGAGATGGAAAGGATGATGACTAGTGACAGTCGTAACAGAGGTTCTGAAATAAACCACAACAGAGGACAAAAGGAAAAGGGTGCCAAGGCAATTGGCATACAGAGACAGTTAAGCAAAGAGGAATATGAGAGGGAGAAGGCTGAGATAGCAGTTCAGCTTGAGGTGTTAATGGAGATGTTGCAAAGAAATGAGGAATACCAGAAGCATGGTTATGTCATGAGAAAGAAGCTGAAGTGGCAGAGGCTACAAGAGAAGTGGAATCATCAGGTAAATATGCAGTTGATAAAGGAACTAAGGGAACTTGAACAGGTTATGGATGCCAGACAGAGGATAGAGAAGCTCGAAATAGTTGAGCTACAGCAAAAGGAAGATGCTGAAGAAGATGTTGAAGTTTCGATATGTTACCCAGAGAGTGGACCATTACTTTTTGAAAGTGATGAAGAGCTAGAGGAGTTGAATCATATGAATGATTCAAAGCAGCCCGAAGATTTGATGACTGAAGCATCAAACAAGACCATAAGGTCTTGTGATTTTAAAACTAATGATTTGTGTATGATTGCAGGTTTGGGAGAAGAGGAAGAACATCTACTGAAGGATGTTAAGGAAGATTTAGCAGAAGAAAGACCATGTGATAATGAGACAATAACAAATGAGGAAATGGAAGATCGTGTAAAATTTCCAAAGTCCACTCAAAGTAAAATTATTGAGTTATATAGAGAATTGGACTTCCAAAGGAGGAAATTGGAAGAACAGAGGATGAATCTCCAGGATAGATTGCTGAAGAAGGATGACAAAGCGGTTGTCATAAATAATAATCAAAAAGAAATTGCAGATGGTGAGCAAAGGAATGTTGCAGAGGGACAGGAAGTTTGGGAGGCCGCAACATCCATAGTGACAGCAAGAGAAACATGTTTTATTGAAGATGTTGGAAACAATCAGCGGACAGAGGACATACTGGACAAAGAAATTGAGATGATAAGGAGGTTAATGGTAAAAACATCCCAGAGAAAGACAGTCGAAAGAAAGAAAAGGAGCGACAACAAGAGAGTGACAGCGAAAGATTGCAAGAGCAGAGCAAGTGGAGCACTACAACACAAAATATGGAAACCTGGACGACAACAGCAGATAACAACAGTAGTAAAGCAATCGACAAGCATGGAAAGATTACAAAATAAAATTTGGGATCCAGAAGGAAATATCCAGACTTATGACCAGGTGGTCATGAATTTTCTTACATGGGGAGTCTGATGCAGGAGCATCAAGGGCGTTTTTTTTAAATATGTTAAAAGGGGGTGTGATGATTTTTAATATTTTATAAATTAATTTGAATAAAATAGGAGAAGGTGAGGATTTTTGTAAATATCTTTTTATTAATAAAAGGATATGAGGGAATTTAATTAGTTGAAGGATTTTAGGGATAAAGATCTATCATTTAGGGATGTTGAGAGATTTAGGGGTTTGTTGAGGAATTGAAGGGATTGAGCATTTAATTTAATGATTTTTTAAATTGTATAAATAGGAGGGCTTTTTGAGAGAAAAATACATTGAGAATAGTGAGAAGAGTAGAGAGCTGGTTTGGAACAACCAAGGCTGTAAGCCTTTGGTAAATTTGTAAGGGCCAAATGTTGAATATCTGGCCATGTACAAAGGGTTTTAAAATTGATTTGAATTTGTTGATACAATAAGGAATTGTTCTGAAATTTTGTGTGAGTTTTATATTTCTGGTCGAATTGGTATAATGAGTTAGAGTCTTAAATTCAGTCATTTGACAAATTTTATAGACAATCTCTGCACATAAGTTAAGAATCGACATTAGCCAGCATTATAGTTCTTATTTGAAATGATGAATCTGTATGTCGATTTATAAGGGCGCATTGTGAAATCATGTTCATAGAATTGAACGAAAATTTCTTTTGGGGAAAAACTGTTAAATTGAGATTGGTTTCAATTGCAAAATTAAATACACATTGTATGAAATAGGGCGCAAGGTTTCTGCAGAGTTCTGTGACTGGACATTGTCAATAGAAACAATGATCGATTGAAATTCTGAGTTAAAGAAATTGTGAAGTCGATTTGTAATTCAGATATTTTAATAGCCAAACTGCAATTGAATCAGAAACCAGAGTGGACATGCGTTGGCAAACGTATTAGTACGTGACTGGGTACAGCGTTGAATTAATGATGAAGGCGTTAAGCACTGGAGATTCGTTGTTCAATTCAGGAATGCGTTAATGTTGAATGAGATTGCCGGATCGATTCTCATTTCTGTTATGAAATGACGGAGTGCTATTCTCATGGTATTCTGTCTGCAAAGTAAGTATTAATTTGTGAATGAATTGCAGGGATTATGTAGCCAAGGACTGCGTTTTGTAAGTTGCAGATGAGAATCAATTTGGATAGCGCTGGAAGTGATCAGTGGATCGAGGTCTGCAATGATCGAGTGGAGTTGGGTCTTACTGCTGGGTCAGTCGATTTGAATATCGATTTGTTTTGCATAAATGATTGATACAAATCTTGAGTGTTGCTGTGGTGATCGATTGTTATTGCCAGAAATTTCTAAATTCCAGATCTATTTATATGTGTGTTAAACGTTTGACATTGACTTTGTATGAAAGCACTGAGGATTTGATAACAGTGTGATGATATGTCAAAAGCGTAGTACAGCAAATGAAAGTAAAGGAAAAACGATGGTTACAAATCAGTAGCACGGAAATTGGTAACCACTGCAGATAAATTAACGTAGGTAAACAGAGTTTTGTATTAAAAATTGAAGTGAGACTACTGGTACACTGAAAGGGAAAAGGGCGCACATATATTTGGTGCTTTGATTGGTTGAAACAGGTAATTTTGTGCATGCAATTGATATTGGTGTTGTTTGTTATGTCCACCTGAGGTTGAAAAGCATAAGTTCATTCTTTTGATTGAACTCAGTTATAAGCCATATTGGAACATTGGTGTTAAATGGAATTGATGAGAAGAGATTTAACATGGAGATTGAAATGGTAGCAGGGCGCATCTTTTTCTTTGAGTTTTGATTTTAAACTCTGGCATTATAAAAATGGAAGTATGATTGAGTGAATAGAGGATGATGCATTTGTATAGAGAATTGAAAAACTTTGTTGTCTTGGAATTGTTTTAGATGGAAAGTATTTGAGTTTATGAATTGATTTTGTGAACAAGCATGGTTTTTGTTAATCATGAGATTACAACATTATGAAACAAGCTTCCGCAAATTTAAGTGGGAATTTGCCATGTATTGATTTTGGAATTGAGAAATAGTTTGGGCGCATGTTTGACAATAATGGTTGATGGAGGATCCTGGTTAATGCAGGCTCTGCCTGCATCATAAGAGCATCAAGATACAAGCCTTGTTGATTTTTAACCATGGAGTTCATGAAACCAAGAAAAATTCCCTTGAAAACCCTAGATGGACAATGGGAGAGTTAGGCAGAAATGAAAATAGAGGGCTGAGGCCAAAGGTGGCAACACATAGTGATAATGAGTGGTATGAGCCCATGAAGGGTCCTTTGCGAGTAGTGAGCTGACCTTGACATGATGGGATGATGAAATAGTGAAAATTTACCCTAAGGATAATGAAGGCAGTGAGATTTCTAGAACTCACAATGTTCATGAACTTTGTTTCTAGAAATCTAGAACCGATACTTGGTCATCTTCAGATAGTGAAAATTATGGATGACTAACAGCTATGAGATCTTGTGATTATGGTGAAGCTGAGTCTTCAAAAGCTAAGGGTACTCCTGATAGTGCTAATCCACTTCATATTACGAAGCCTACTGTTGAGCCTATACCTCGGATGCCGAAGGAATCTTCACAATGTACGATGATTAATTCAAATGCCAAGGCCGCCTAGAACTACTCCATTGTAGAATATCTGGCTCACAGTCCTTGTGCCATCTCTACATTAGAGGTGCTCTAGTTTTGTCCTACTTAGTGAGGTGCTTTTCTCACTGCTATCGGAGCAGTAGATCCAAAGAACTCTCTTATGATTACATTTTATATGTCAAATTTGAAAAAGAGACTCCCTAATCATATGGCTTTCCATATTAGATCGAGTTATCGAAAATTCAATATCTTTCGAACGGTCGTAGATGAAGGGGCTTCCACATGTGTAATGTATCTTGCATGCTGTAAGTGTATTAGATCTCCCATCAATGTTCCTTCAGCCACTCATCTGACTGCGTTTGATGGTCATTCTCACAGGCCGCATGGTATTGTTCTGGCTTTTCTCATCTGTGTTGGGGAAAAACTGTTAATATCAAAGTTCAGATACTCGATGCAAGCTTAGATTTAGGGAGAAATTGGATCTATGAGATGGATTCTATTACATCCTCATTATTTCATATTGTTTGTTTCCCTCATGAATGGAGAAGTTTCATAGTTGACCAACTAGATTGTTCTCCTATAGATCAGAATGCATCTTCTGACTCAACCATTCCTTTGGTGAAGGATACCAAGGCACCTATTGAGAATTTGCGGGTCAGAATATATTCTTCTTTTGTGGGTACTTTTTATTTTTTTCCTCCTTCGACTCATATCAATGCAATTTCATCCTCCAGGGCTGCTATTCGAAGTGAGTTTTTTACAACTCATTGTTCTTCGGACCCTTGGTCCTTACCTTCTCCTACCTCCACATTAGCAAAAAGTCAAGTGGGTGGAATGGAATTTCCAATGTCTTCAGCTGAGATTTCTTATAGCTCTATTGTTGACTCTGAGGAATCCATTCCAATTTCTCTTTCACCAGAGGAATTGGATGGAGATGCGGCTCCGTCTTGGACTCTTAGTTCATCTTTTGCCTAGGATTGTCTTGATACCACTCTTCCATCTGAAGAGGCCATCATGGAAGCTATGACTGGTGTAGAGAGACCATGGGATGACTTTCATCATCGTTCTTACTGGTGTAGAGAGACCATGGGATGACTTTCATCCTGTTCACCCAGTCTTGAACCCTTTAGCACCAGCATAGGTTTTTGCTGAAGGGAACATGGCTATGATTTCTCCTGCTATACTGATGAACATTTCTAGATATCCTAGCATTATAGAGAATTTTTTCATCAAACCTGAATGTTCCCCTGAAGAGGTTCAAATTTACACTGACCTCTTTCAAGAGTTTAGGGATGTGTTCGCTTGGTCTTATGAGGAAATTCCTGGTATAGATCCATCTATTTTCCAACATGAGATCAAGGTGTATGAAAATGCTAAGCCTGTCAAGAAAAAGCTTTGTCCGGTCAACCCTAGGAAGGCAACAGCTATCAAAGCTAAGGTGGAGAAGCTGCTTAAGGCATGATTCATTTTTCCTATTTCTTTGATAGAATGGGTTTCAAATCCAGTTTCTGTGGACAAGAAACAAGGAACAATTCAAGTTTGCATCGATTTTAGGGGCCTAAATAAAGCATGTCCTAAAGATAACTACCCCACACCATTTATAGATCAGATTATTAATGAATGTGCAGGGAATGAGATTTTCTCCTTCATGGACGGTTTCTCTAAATATAATCAAATTACTATCCATCCTGAAGATCAGTATAAGACTGCATTTATTTGTTTCTAGGGTACCTTTGCTTGCAAGAAGATACCTTTTGGCCTTAAAAATGCTAGAGCTACTTTTCAGTGGGCTATGTCCTATTCCTTCCATGACATCAAACATATTATTAAGGCATATGTGGATGATTTAGTTGCTCGTTCTCGAAAGAGAATTGATCATCCTTTTCACCTTCATCAAGTATTTGAACGATGTCGGCATTACAAAATCCGGTTGAATCCGAACAAATGTGTTTGTGCGGTCACATCTGGTCGGTTGTTAGTATTTATTGTGTCTACGGAAGGGATTCAGGTAGATCCCTTCAAGGTTGAGGAAATACTTCAGTTGCTTCCCCTGTCTTTGATTCGTCAACTTCAAAGTCTGCAAGGAAAAGCTAATTTTCTGTTGAGATTCATTGTAGATTATGTGGATATTACAAAAGGATTTATGAGATTATTAAAGAAACGAGTTTCGTTCTTTTGGGATGACTTTTCTCAGTGCTCATTCGATGCTTTGAAAAAATCATCGACCTCTGCTCCTCTACTCAGTCCACCTGATTATAGTAGGGATTTCCTTTTGTATCTCACGGCAGTAGAATCTACCATTGGTATGGTTCTGGTTTAGGAAGATGATGCTCTTTTGGAGCATGTTATATACTATCTTAGTCAAGGTTTGGTAGGACCTGAACTCCAATACTCTCCGATAGTTCTTGCTTTAGCAGATATCCATGCTATGCAGCGGCTCAGACATTATATTCTTCTTCAAAAAACCTATGTTTTGGCAACAGTCAATCCATTTCTGTTTGTTCTCAGTAGGTGAGTGATTGGGGGGAAATAAAATCGATGGATTGTGATTTTGTAGGAGCTCGATCTTGAGTTTATGTCTAGCAAGTCCAAGAAATCATTGGTTTTTGCAGAATTGATTTCTAACTTGCCCTATGGAGAAGAGATGGTTTATGATGAATCCTTCCCGGATGAACATATTTTTCTCATTTCTTCACAGGATCGTTGGTATGGGGATCTTATAGTATATCTCCAGACTGCGAATTTTCCCTCGACTTTTTTGAAATATGAGCGCTGTAAGTTACATCACCTAGCTAAAAGTTACTTGATCATTGGTGACACTTTATATCATCACAGGGTTGATTCAATCCTTAAGTGGTGCTTAACTCTCGAAGAAGCCAAGGTTGTGCTGAATGATTGCCATAGTGGAACTTGTGGTGGTCATTTATCTAGGCTTGCTGTTACACTGAAAATTTTCATCCTGACATTCTGCTATGTGTATGAGCTCATTATTACTCATACTTCTCCCTTTGCAAGTCTAACATATCAGTTCCTCATGTCAAGCCTTGAAAATCAGAGAAAAGTTCCTAAAAGTCTCCTAAACTTTGGTATCGCACTTTCTCGCTATCTTGCCTGTGGTCCCGCACCCAATGTTCAACTATCCTGCGTACCTGAACGCAATTTCTCTTTGTTATAGGTGCGGACCCCTATAAGATCAAAAGGGCACAAGTAAATTCCAAAAAGCTCAATAAAATTGAATTTTAGAAGCTTACAGAAAATATATTGCGGTGATAGAACCGCTCTTATGAGGTGCATGTATCCCTTACCTTATGGAGCTAACCCCTTGATGTGAGGAGCTTATCCCTTTGAAGGAGGATTCTATCCCTTCATAATTGGAACAGAAAACCTCCTCTTTTCCACTATAAAAAGAGGCATTAGGTAGCCTCAAAGGGAGTTGAAGCTTTAGAATATTTGAAGTTAAGTGTTGTTGAGATTCAGACTCAGTTAATTAAGACTTTTGTGAGGAAAGATTACATACCTCTATTCGTCTTGATTGGAGGAGTGTAGAGCTTATCAAAGTAAAGGAGATTCCTGCTTCAGACCCCGGAAAGTCCTGTACAACATCAAGGCTCAAGTTGTAAGGATTTTCTTCTTTTGAAATTAATAAAAATATACTCATTTTTCTCAATAAGCTTTCAATCAATGGTTTATTTCATAGATTCCTTGATCACTATGATAAGAATGGTTTATGATTATTTCTATACAAGTGCTATGTAATATTTTTCTTGTTTGTGACTGCAGGCTTACAAGGAAAACTCCTTCAAGTGCGCGAGGGACAACAACGACTTCAAACAAGCACTGGACAAACGGTAAGTCCTTAACACCTCCATAGAGCTTTTCATAGATCATATATGCTTAGAGAAAGATTACTCTTTTTTGCTATTTGTTGCTAGATACTTTTAGTACTAGGGAGATCGGTCTTGTCTGCAAGACAGATTAATCCTCCAACAAATTGGCGACTCCACTGGGGAAAGAACTTGTTGTTTTTGGTTCTCTTTTATTTTGATTTGAGGAAACATTTTCCTAGTTTTTGATTGATAGAAATATGTCTGGGTAGCTTAGGTTTTCTCTATTTTTGAAAATTTCAAAATATTTTATGTTTTTCTCTAATTTTTCCTCAGATCGCACTTTGTCTTCTTTGCACAGTGCAGGCAGTTTCGCATTTTTGCTTTAGTAAATAGTGCGGTACCGCACCTGTTACTTCTGCAAGCCTGCAGACCCTGTTAAAATTTTGAGAAACCTTTGGATTTATTTCTTTATTTTATCTTTATTGTGATTTAGATTTTTTGGTTTCTGCCCAGATTGATGATTGTTTCTGTCAAAAGCTTTCTGTGAATGAATCTTAGCAGTATTGATGTTTTGATGATTTTCTAGAAGTTTTGCGTTTTGGATTGTTTTTCGCTTGGTCTTTGTAGCGATTCGAAGCATTGAATATTGGAAGTAACTAAGATTACATTGGTCTTTTGTCTTTTGTTGAATCTTGTGAGATCATCCTTTATTAAGAAATAGAGTTACCTGTTTCTTTGCAAATCTTCGACAAGAAACTTTGTTATTGGTTTTTGAATTTCATTTTTTATAAAAAACATAATTGAGTGTTTTTGATCTATTTGTTATTCTGAATGAATAGATCACTAGTTTGCTAAATAGCTAAGTAAAACCTTCTTCAAAAAAATTTCTTAAAGCTTTAATTCAATTAGATTGTTAAAATTTTTAGATCTCATAATTAGTTTGATAGTTTTGAGTGTTTTTCATAGAATTTCGTAGATCTCTTTTGAAGAAAACTTGTTTTGTAGCTTCAAGTTTCTGAAAGTGAAAGGATTTCTTATGAGCTTTGATAGTTTGTTTCATTTGGAGTTATTGCCGAAAAGACAAAAATATTTTCTTTCAATTGCTCTTAATGTTTAAAGAAGGAATTTTTCATTAAAAGAATTGCATTCTCTAAATTTTCCTTAATTAGAACTTCATTGAAAGGAAATGATCTGATTATCATTTTTAGGTGCATTTTTAGTGTTTTTTGGAAGTCGAGTCTTCACACCATCAGAGTTTCATTTCCGCACCCATTGAATTAAGAAACAACTCTTAAAAGTAACGCTTAATTAAAATTCATCTAGCAATATTTTATTTTCTAGGGCTCTTATCACCAACATAGCTTAGGCTAGTATCTTGGAGTAGGGAGTAATTAACTCTCCAAGGTAGTAAAACAAACAAGTAGACAAATCTTGCGGTAGGAAATAAACCCAATCGTAATTTGTATAATCTGGGAAGCTTCTCTTAAATAAGTCAATCACGAGATCATGTCCGAACCTTTGAGACAATCAATTCTGTTTCATTGGGGAAGATAGAAGATTTTGCACGTATTACAAACGGTAAACCTTGGATTAACCATTGTTGAGGAGCCTGGGGTCACTTGTCGGTAAACCTCAGATTAACCATGTCGAGGAACCTTCAAGGGGATTGAGCTTTGTTACTCTGCCCTTGCGCGTGAGATCGGATCGTAGATTGTTCCCCCAGTTATATTTGTTACTATTGGTAACCTTAGTGTCCACAAACTTAAGATTATTTCCTAAGGTGACGGTGAAGGAAAGATCTCACTGTACCTGGAGCAGACGTCGACTAGACTCACTTGGACTCTCTGGGGGGTTCTCTTCACACGAGATGGTTTTGTGAGGAAACTTGTGCCAGTCTGTTTCATTAAGAAGGTTGTCGGGGTAACTGTTCCAACCGCCCTTTCTGTATTAAATTTCTACTAAGTTGGATTTCATCACCAACTAGTGTTTTTAGTACGGGAAGTTACTGTTTGTGTGTGGTTTGAACTCCTAGATTTTTAAGCGTGTGATTCATTTGTTTGTCTTTTAGAGGCCTTAGGTGTTTTCATTGAAATTTTCTTTGTTTGCGTGTGATTAGTTAAATATTTAATCGTGGCGGAATTGCCAAGACAATCCCGGAGACTACAAGGGAAACCCCCTGAATATTCACCAAGTCAGCTTGAAGGGCTTCGTGCTCTGGTATCGTCTAGTAGCGGTAGGATTAAATCAACAGAAGTTGGAACTTCATCCATAGTGGTTCATCCTGATTATCAAACACCCATAACAGAACACATTCAAGAGCTGATTTCAGTTTCTGAAGTTACTAGTAGTATTTCTCCTACTAGTGAATGGGCTGACGAACCTGAAATCTCTGAACCTGAAACTGAACCTTCTGTTTTGGAAACATCTTCGGGATTTATTTCACCAACTTCTAGCGATCTTGGTTCACCTAGGGTAAGAAATATTGTCACTGACGATCTTCCATCTGGACTAATTTCTATTGAAGAACTCACTAATCCAGACGAAGAGTTATCTCTTCCCAATTCCCCTCAGTCGTTAAATCTTAGGGAGCGTGAATCAATTTTCTACAGCCCTATTCAAACTACTGCTTGGTACTTATCCTTAACAATTTTTTTAGAGAATCCGGGTCTTGCTTTTTCTCCACCTCGAGTTCCATTTCATCCAACACCCAGAGGTTATTATCCGTCATCCATTATGGCAGGAGAGTCATCCATTTTTTCCCAGACATCGAAATCATTTTTACATGGTGGTCCTTCTGTTCCTTTGGGATATCAGGCTCTGTCTGGTACTTTCTCGGGGGCAACTCCTCAACCGATTGAAAGCATGTTATCATCTGGTTTAAGTGGAATTAAAATTGAAACGTTGAACGAAGGGAAAATTTTTATGATGTCTGGTAATATTACGAATCCACAACCTCAAGGCAGTCAGGTACCGCTTGGAGGGAAATCTCAGGGAAGTGTGATTACCACGAGAACAACCGCAAGGGTAGTCGATTCTCGCCTAGTGGGCAACCTTCGGGGCCGGTACACACCCCAGGGTCAACCCCAAGCTCAATATGCTCCTCAGGGTCCTTAACAACCCCAGCTTCAGTATGCGCCTCAGGGTTATCAACCTCAAGGTCAGTACCCAATTCAAGGTTACCAACATCCTTCTGGTCAGTCATCTTTTCAAGGAGCTGGAAATTTACCACTTACTTATCAACCCTACGTTCAACCAGGTTATGGTCCTTATGTTCAACCTTCTGCGGGACAATACCCCGGAATGAATATGGTGTGGGATCCATCCCAATATCAACATCCTATGCAGCCTAATGTGCAGTTACCTTTTCAACCTGGACAGCCTTTGGTTTCTGGTCCGACCTAGCAACCTGTCCAGCCTACTATTCAAACTCCTGCACCTAGTTCTGTTCAGTAGTCTATGCCTAGTACACCTCAAACTCTGCCTCAAACTGCTGCAACTGCTGCTGCATCTGTCCAACCTGTAACACCTATTTCTGGAGTATCTGTAACTCCGAGTTCAACTATCCCTGCATTCGTGAAAATCCCTCAAGTCTCTATACCCCAGTCAGGGCCTTCCGTTCAGACTTCGGTTCAGATGCCTGGAGGACAAGCCGGTACGAGTACAGTTGTCACAAGTCAACTGCAATTCACATATCAAACGTACCAGCGATATCCTCAATTTGGTCCTGGTTCAAAAAATCCAAATTATCAGTGTCAACCGTACCCTGGCTACACTTATCAGCAGCCTCAACAACCCCAGTTTGGTCCGGTTAATCCTGGTTTTCCAGAAGGTTACACGATTCCTAACGCGAATCCAATTCCCAGTTATCCTGGGTATCCACCTCCTGGAACTGCTTTGGCTACTCAAGGTTTTCGTGACCCTAACCGTCAGTTACCATTTATTGCAACTTTGGATTTACCTGATTTGACGCGCCTTACGAATGATCCAATTTTCTATTATCCGTATTGGCCGCCAATGCCGCATAAGTTGCCCAGTGATATACCGAAGTTTGAAGGTAAGTCAGGAGAGGATCCATCAAATCATGTCATGACTTATCACCTCTGGTGTGCGTCTAATTCAATTATTGATGATTCGATTCGCTTACGTCTTTTCCAAAGAACTCTTATTGGTCTTGCAGCCAAATGGTACATTGAGTTACCACGAGGCTCGTTTCATAATTTCAGTCAGTTAGCAACTGCCTTCTTGACTCACTTTCAGTTTCCTGTCAGATACGACAATGGCACGGAATTATTAACTTCACTTAAGCAATCTACGTCTACGTATATTTCTGATCATATTCATGAATGGCGACGTAGAAGGCGTTTGGTGAAAGTTTATATTCCAGATCAAATTTTGGCAGAATGGTTTGTTAAATCATTGTTACCCAAGATCACTGAAGATGTAGCTAAGGCCGGTGTTGTTACTGAAGAGAAAGTGATTGCTCAAGCTCAGTACCTTGATCTCGTTTACACGCAGTCAGGTACTTTACACGAAAAAATCCCCGACCTTCCAAAACAAGGTCAGATAGCTGCTGCTCCTTCAGGGTCTCATGCTGCTGATGGCATGATTGGTACAGTCAATATGAAAAGTAAGAAGAAATATTCAAAGAATTATTCTCCTATTATAACCTTACCAGATTCCCCGAAAGGAGAATCTTCCCCCGAAATTTCTGCCGACATTCATGTCGTAGAGACATCTACGGCTAAATCTAAATCCGGTGGTAAAAAGAAAGGGAAGAGTAAAAACAAGAAAAATTCAAAAGAGAAAACTGATAAAAATGAATCCAATGACGAAAAGCGCAAACCTCGTTACCCTTGTTACATTTGTGACGAGGATCACTTCACTAAGGAATGCCCACATCGAGCAGAGGTTGCAAAATTCGTTAAAGGTTCACAACAACCTGTTGTCTTGAAGGATCCTTTTCCGACTCAAGATAGCAAGATGGTTGGTTCCACTTCGACTGCTTCAGAAGAACCTATTTTGATGATGTCTCATGTAAGGATTGCGACGCGATCGCAAGATTATGGTACTAAGAATCCTGTTGATGGGAAAGAAGCAGAATCTTCTAATGCAAATGCATCAACTACACCTCCTCCTGTTTCTGGTCCACTACAGATCGAGAAACAAAATCCAAACTTAATAATCAAACCGCCTGCTAAAGGTGTTCTTCGTAAATCAGCTTTCAATCCACATGCGAGAGCTGCTCAGAATTACAACATTGTTGAAGACTTAGCTATTTCCCCTTCAGCAATGTCGGCTTTGGAAGTGCTGCAATCATGCCCAGCACAACGTAAATTTCTTTTGTCTGCTATAGGAGCTGTAGATGTTCAGGATTCTAATCTTATAATCTTCGATTTAGAAAATAGTACACCTCGTCTACCTCATCAAATGGCTTTCCAGATACCAGTGTTAGTAAAAAACAGACCGATCTATCGGACTGTGATTGATGAGGGAGCTTCAACGTGTATTATGTCAATTCAGTGTTGGAAATCGCTTGGTTCTCCTACACTCAACCAATCTCCGATGATTCTTAAGGCTTTTGATGGTCGAGGTTTCCACCCTTTTGGTATTTTGCAGGATTTACCCATAGGGGTCGAAGGTAAAACCGTAAATCTAGATGTGGAAGTGGTTGATGCCCCTCTAGATTACAACCTTCTTCTAGGTCGCAGTTGGTCTTATGCGATGACTGCTGTTGTTTCTTCGGTCTTTTGACTCATAAAATTTCCATATCAAGGAAAGATCGTCACAATAGATCAGTTAACTTATTTCTCTTCCGACCCAGCCTCTACAGAAACAATCCAGCATGTTGGTAAAGCGACTATCCCTTATAAGGATGTTGGAGTAGGATTAGTTAAAGATTCTGGTTTACTAGGAAATTTTTCCTTTCCTCCTCCTAATGTATCGCCTGTTGTTGCAACTATTCACATGATTTCGTCAAATACTATTATGTTTGATGATCCTTGGATCGTACCTTCCGACTCCGAGTTAGATTCAATTGATGGCATGATGCCTTTGAGTCCATTTGAACTTGCATACCAGGCTGTACAGTCACTTTCTAACACCTCTTCAACCGGAATTGATCCAATGAATGGGATCCCTGAGGAATCACTCTCTATATCCAGTTCAGCTACAATGACATTTCCGGATATTGTTCATACTGATGAGCAGATTCGTGAACTTTTGTCTGTTGATGATTTACCATGGGAAGATCTGCATCACCGATCTTCATTTTTACCTAAACCAGATCATTTTGAAGATGATTTTGCTTCCATTTTTACTGCTGAATATGTCAAAGAACCCCAGAATCCATTGCAAAATCCTGATTCTGAGTTAAATTTGGAAAATATTTCTCGAAAGGTTCCAATTGACATTTCAGTAAAACTAGGAATAATTGAAAACATTCATATACTCGAAAGTTTTCAGGGGAAAGTGAACTTTTTATGTCGGTTCATTCCTAACTATGCCGAGATCACAAAGGGTTTTACCCGATTGCTAAAACATAACATTCTGTTCTTTTGGGATGAGATCGATGATCGATCTCTCGATGCATTTAAACATGTGTTGACCCATGCACTGTTATTGCATCCTCCCAACTACAACCAGGATTAAATTTTGTACCTTGCTGCTTCTCATTCCACCATTGGGATGGTGTTAGTTCAGGAAAATGAACCTCACACTGAACATGTGATTTACTATCTTAGTCGGAATCTGCATCTGACCAAGATCAAATATACACATGTGGAGAAATTGGCATTAGCAGCTGTCCAAGTTGTCCAGATATTTAGGCACTACATCTTATTACGTAAAACCACGGTAATTTCTGTTTGCCACCCTATGATGTATATTTTGACCAAAAAATTGCTAGGGGGCAAGTATTCCAAATGGATAGTCATCCTGTAGGAATTTGACTTGGAGTTTGAGAAATCCAAGGCAAAGAAATCTTTGGTATTTGTGGAACTGATGTGTGATTTTCCCTCTACTGATACTGAAACTATGGCAGAAGAACCCATTTCTGAAGAATCTCTGTTTCTTATCAGTACTCTAGATCCATGGTTGGAGATATTATTTTTTATCTCCAAACCCAATGTTTTCGGCCTGAAATCTCACAATCTTAGCGACGAAAAATACGCTTTCAATCCCAACAGTATAATATTATTAGTGACACACTCTATCATCGTGGAGCGGATTTTTTTTTCAGACACTGTCTTGTTCATGAAGAAGATGAAAAGGTGTTAAATGATTGCCATTCTGGAGCATGTGGTTGTCATATGTCTGGGTATGCCATAGCCCAAAAGATATTGCGCGCTGGTTATTTCTGGCCGTCATTATTCAAAGATTGTATTTATGTAGTCCGAAAATGCCACAATTGTCAAATTTTTTATCGTAAGATGCGCACACCACCCGCTCCTCTTCATCCCATAATTGTTGTTGGTCCTTTCGCAAAATAGGGTATCAATTTTATTACATGTAACCCTCACTCAGTCGGGGGGCATGCATATATTATCTTAGCAGTAGACTATTTTACTAAGTGGGCCGAGGCGATGCCTACATTTTCGGCTGACGACAAGACTGCTGCAACTTTCATATTTAATCACATAATTGCTATATTCGGTGTTCCTCAAGCCATTATTACAGATCATGGAAGTCATTTTCGAAATATCATGATGATTGAACTAACAGATCAACTTGGCCCGTGTCACGATAGTTCCACTCCATATTATCCACAAGCCAATGGTCTGGTTGAAGCCATAAATAAATTTTTAGTCACCATGATTAGATGAATTATTGGTATTCACAAAACGAATTGGCATTCCATGTTATTTTTAGCACTTTGGGCATATCGAACCTCAATAAAAAAATCAACTGGTTTCACTCCCTTTCAACTCGTTTACGGTTTGGAAGCTTTGTTGCCGATTGAATGCGAAATTCCGTCACTGAAATTAGCCATAGAATTACTCCCAGCTACGTATGAGGAGGGGAAACATTTTTTGTACTTAGCTCAGCTGGATGAGAATCGATTAAATGTCGTAATAGCAAACGAGGCTCATGTTAAATGAATAAAAGCTCAGTATGATAGAAGTGTTACCCCTCACAATTTTTTATAAGGAGACCTAGTCTTAGTTTATGATCAAGGGAATGATAAGCTAGGAGCTGGGAAATTCTTGCCTATGTGGCATGGCCCTTTCATTGTCAAGCGAAAACTAGCTAAAGGGGCCTATGATCTAATAGATTTTGACGATGTCCCTTTAGATAAACCCAGAAATGGACTTTATCTGAAGCGATACTATGTTTAATTCGGTATGGAGATTTTTTATTAGATTAGATTTCTTTACTGCTAGTGTGGTTTAGATTAGGAAAGCGTGCTTAGGTTAGAAGTGTGTTTTTATCACTATTCCTGCTTATCTAAGTTTTACTCTTGATATTGCAGATGTCGACGTCTCTTCAAATCTACATTGGTTTTGCTGATGGTGCTTGTTGTAGTACACGAAACATTTCTTCCATAGCTTGGGTTATCTATTCATCCTCTGATGAGTTAGTATCCATGCATGGGGTAAGCCTTGGTCAAACAAAAAATAACATTTCCGAGTATAGTGCAATGATTGAGTTATTATCTGAATCCATATCATTTGGAATTCTGAGTTTGATTGTTAGGTTGGATTCTGAACTTGTTGTATTACAATTAAACTGAGTTTATGCCATTAGAAATCTAGTGTTATTACGGTTATTTTTAAGATTTCGTCTCTTGGAACGTGAATTTGATTAGATTTAATATCAACATATTCCAAGACATTTAAATATGTTAGTAGACGTAGTTGCTTCTAGTATGATAAATCGACATTTGCAATGATCAAAGCAGTAAAACAAACAACATCCATAATATGTATACATATAGCTGGTAAATAGTGATATACCATAGCATAGAATGTTTTCAAAAATATACATCGTCTTCGATCATAGGTTGGGAACACCTTATGATCGGCAAAATGATAACACAAAAAGTCAAAATATGAGTCTACAACTTGATGTCTATCACGATGATGATCACGATAGCTCTTGCCCGATCCATCTACACATGAACCTTCTAAAGGTCTTGGAACAACAATCAACGTATCTACCTGTCCAGATAGGATCTCATCATCATCTACCAGGAATGTCTAAAGTCACATGCAGCTACAGATGATGTTCTAAATCGAACAAAATTTCCAGCGATTGTTCTTGAGTGGTGTATTTTTAATTGGTTGTCTTATGTCATAAAGAGCTGGATATTGGTGGTCTCAGTGGACCCACATACGCATTCATAAAAAAATTAGTTATTAATTGATAAGACGATCAAAAAATAAAAGAAATATAAATTTAGAATTCGTTGAAAATGTTTTTACGATTCATCCTTGTTCCTAATTTGGGAGGAGTCATCTCAGTCTTAGCCAATTTCTTTCGGCCTCAAATTCCTGAAGTGACAAAATTTGGTGGTCCGATAGCAATACAAAGGAGGAAATCGAACAATCTCAGCGCCCTCAATACCGTGACGGGCCATCAATGCAACCCAACGAACCATCCGAGGTTCTCGGGGTTGACCAGCATCAACAGGAATAATTTGCGGAGCTAGCATGGGTACCCTCTCTAGAGAAAAAGTGACCACGATGGATCCATATCCAAATTTATTTAGTTTTCCATTTTTTTCTCTAGTCAGTTGGCCTTTAACATTGGCCAACACAGCTTCGTACCAATTGAAAATGGTGCCTCAGAAACAGTCTACAGCAATACGCATCTGGGAACCGGTAGCCACATGCAGTGTGGCACTCCCACACAGTTTGGTAACATTAAATGCAATCACTTTTAGTTCGAGACGGATGATAGTTTTTATATCAATCTGTTTGTCCCTAGGGTCTGCTTCATCATTACAGAACTCTTGTCGAAGACTAGCGACAATTTGGCCACCTGGCCTAGTCCCAAACAAGGAAAGTTGTTCTCCCCTCTTGGACAAACCAGTTAGAAAATAAATATCCTCCAGCTCAATTTCGAGCCAGTGGCTGCCAATAATGAAACACTGGTCCTACACATTCCACCTATTTATCAGCCATGTCAGGAGGTCTACCTGTGCCCTCATGTCCTGAATGGCCCAAAATTTATACAAACTGCATGCTATTAAAGTCTGCATTGTGGGAAAATGGAGCATCGCGGCATCATCCACATCCTCATGCTCACGTTCTCTCCAAATCAACATCTTGCTAATCCTACAATGCATAAAAAGATAAGTTAGAACAATCTAATTTGAAAATTTTTGGGCAGCAAATGAAAATTTTGATTTTGAAATTCAATTGCGCGAGGACCGCACTTTTTCTTTGTACAAAGTGCGTAGGAATGCACGCATTCCGTAAGTAAAGTGCAGACCCATGACCTTTTTCTATATAGAAAAAGGTCGGGGTCCGCAGGTCCTGTGTGTTATGCCTGCAGACCCCCGCGGGCAGTTTCTTAAACATATTTTTCCCTTAAAAAAAGGAAAACTAAAGCCTAAAAAGAATTGTAAATGGATGAAAAGCAAGATTAAGAGGTCATGGGTTACCTGGGACTGTCGGTTCTCGATTTCGTCAGACGGATCTTCTGGAAACATCACAGGAACTTTTTACCCAAAAGCTTCTACTTTTCACTCTGAACTTGAACGGTAAAAATGAAGTTGAAAAGGTCCTTTTTATAATTTTTTTCGAATAGATGAATTTTTAATTTATTTATTTTTCACTTTAAAAAGGGTATTTTGAAAGCATTTTTACTTATTTTAAACAGGTATGTGTAATGTTTCAATTTTTTGTGCAGAAATTGGATTTATCAGGAGAATTGATCATTTGTCAACAAAGAGCATACTTTTATCACTTTTTCGGACTCGTTCAAAATTTTACGAAAAAGCGAAACATTGGAGTTCTCTTTTAAGCCCTTTTCAGACTCTCTAAATATGAAAATATTGCCGAGTACTTGATTGTTCGAACTCGTTAAAGTAAATGAATGATGGATCCCTTTGGTATAAGTTTACTAATGTTAGAACAATCTGGACTATTTACGAAAAAGGTATACGTTGACTAAATACGGTCAATAGAGTTCTCTCCCGCATTATTTTATCCTTTTTTCAGGCTCGAGAGAATAAATTTACGAAAAATTACACCCATGGATTTTTCTTAAGTTTTTTCTTCTAACTCTCTAAAAATGAAAAATGTTAATTTCTCCTATCTCCCAGATAATTAAGAATTACTTGATAAAGGACATTTTCATTCAATTTTAAATAGATGTTCACTCCTTCTTAGGGTTCAAATCTTAAACTAAGTTGGACTCATCTGAAGGATGAGCTTATAAACAAGAAAATGTTATCCTCCTCAAGCTTGTCAAAAATAAAGAAGTACTTGCCAGAAATGGTGGGGGAAAAGAGAGAAAAATGACTTGTTTGTGGTATTTTGATTTTTTCGAAAATCTAGTTAACCGCTCTTGAACACGACACTTTCAATCACCTGGGTTGGGAAATCCTTTGCCTAATAGTTAATCGAACCTCATTTGAAAGTCTTCATCTGGTTTTTGGGTATTAGCTTTGGGTCAACTGCTACCAAGCCATCTGCAGTGTCGTTATGTGTTCAAGAGGACAGTTCAAATAAACCATTCATCTGCAAAATATACATCTATCATTTATATTCATCCATGAGTCAGTCCTTGCCAATACATTTCTTCAAAACTTGATCTATGATTTCATGTTGTGGGTTTGCCTACAACAGATCACTTTCTATCGACGACAACTCATTATCTGGGAATTTGATCTAGAAATCGTCAGTATCTTGAAATCTGCATGCCTCAATGGCAGGTTTATGACCTTCGACGACAGGTTGCATCAATGACCTTCGATCGAATGACTCCGTGACATGTTCGACTTCATCTCATTCATTCACATTTCATGGACTGTACTGAGTACTTTGAGAGCCATTGACATTACTGGTGGTTTCTCTCACACTTGTTAACAGTTCACATCATTGACTGGTAATCAAGTGGTTTCTACCATGTTCGACTTCAACACATTTATTCACATGGATAGAATGGTACTAGTTCGAGATGCGGAAATCAAGACCCTGGATCTAGTTTCCACCATCGAATAAATTTGTTATCTTGATGAGCCATTACAAGCGAGATGGTAAGTATCATCTACACATGTCTATACATTGATGTATTCAAAATCATTCCTGTATCAGAATGATTTCAGTTAGTTTATAGTTAGTTTTTATCTGAGTATGGAATGCCTACCTCAGTGATGACATATACATGTATATATTTTGCATTGAATGTTTTTACAGGTTCCGACTGGGGTGTCCACAGGATGATCTTTGAAATGATAAAGTATTGCACTCTTCATATATGACAGACCATAGCTTCATCTATTCCAGACTTTGCACTGGAAATGCATTGCATTAAAATTTTCATCGACATTACACTATGTGTATGACTCATTATTACTCATACTTCTCCTTTGCAAGTCCTACTTATATCAGGTTCACTCATACTTCGACGCGAAAATCAGGAGAAAAAGTTCTAAAGTCATACTCCTAAACTTTGGTGTCGCACTTTCTCTCTATCTTGCCTGCGGTCCCGCACCTAATGTTCAGCTCTCTTGCGTACCTGAATGCACTTTATCTGTGTTAAAGGTGCGGACCCCTGTAAGATCAAAAAGGCGCAAGTAAATTCCAAAAAGCTCAATAAAAGTGAATTCTAGAAGCTTCCAGAAAATATCTTGTGGTGATAGAACCGCTCTTATGAGGTGCATGTATCCCTTACCTTATGGAGCTAACCCCTTGATGTGAGGAGCTTATCCCTTTGAAGGAGGATTCTATCCCTTCATAGTTGGAACATAAAACCTCCTCTTTTCCACTATAAAAAGAGGCATTGGGTAGCCTCAAAGGGAGTTGAAGATTTAGAATATTTGAAGTTAAGTGCTGTTGAGATTCAGACTCAGTTAATTAAGACTTTTGTGAGAAAAGATTACATACCTCTATTCATATTTATTGGAGGAGTGCAGAGCTTATCAAAGTAAAGGATATTCCTACTTCGGACCCCAGAAATTCCTGTGCAACATCAAGGCTCAGGTTGTAAGGATTTTCTTCTTTTGAAATTAATACAAATATACTCATTTTTCTCAATAAGCTTTCAATCAATGGTTTATTTCATAGATTCCTTGATCAGTATGATAAGCATGGTTTATGATGATTTCTATACAGGTGCTATGTAATATTTTGCTTGTTTGTGACTGCAGGTTTATGAGGAAAACTCCTTCAAGCACGTGAGGGACAACAATGACTTCAAACAAGCACTGGACAAACGGTAAGTCCTTAACACCTCTATAGAGCTTTTCATAGATCATATATGCTTAGAGAAAGATTAGTCTATTTGGATTTTTGTTGCTAGATACTTTTAGTACTAGGGAGATCGGTCTTGTCCACAAGACGGATTAATCCTCCAACACTTGCTACATCCCAAAAAATCTTGCGTGCAAGATAATTTTGGCCTTCAATTTTCAAAGATTGTATGGAATCGGTCAAAATATGTCATCCGTGTCAGGTTTATACAAGAAAGATGCGTACTTATCCAACTCCACTCATTCTTTTCATCACTTTCGGCCACTTTACAAAGTGGGGTATTGATTATACTACTTGTAACACGCCTTCGACCAAAAATCACAAGTACATTATTATATCCGTAGACTACTTCACGAAGTGGGTTGAGGCTATGCTTATGTTTCAGAATGATGGTGAGACAGGAGCTCTCTTCCTCTTCAATAAAGTCATTTCTCACTTTGGTATCCCTAAAGATATTGTCACTAATCATGGCAGTCACTTTTAGAACAACATAATCGTTGAAATGGCTTTGAAATTAGGTTTTCGGCAGGAGCACTCATCTCCATACTATCCTCAAGCCAATGGGAAAGTGGAAGGCATAAAAAAATCCTTGAAGACAATTCTTCAACAAAAAATTTATAAAGCTCGATCCAATTGGCACATTATGTTGTGTCCTGCACTTTGGGCATACCGGATGTCAGTCAAAACTGCAACTGGTTTTACTCCATTTCAACTAGCTTATGGGTTGGAATCTATATTTCCCATCGACTGCAAAATTCCTTATCTTAAGTTAGTTGTATAACTTCTTCCTGACACCTCCAGTCTCGAATAACATCTCCTTTATCTGGAAAATCTCGATGAGCAGCGTCGGGATGCCACCACGATGAATGAGGCACATAAGAGGCGGATAAAGAATCAGCATGATAAAGTGGTCAAACTTAGGGTTTTCTCCGAAGGAGACCTTGTCTTTGGTTTATGCCCAAGAGAAGGATGCCCTAGGAGGAGGCAAGTTTAAGTCTATCTGGTATGGCCCCTTCATCGTTAAAAAGGTCCTTAAGAAAGGAGCTTATGCCTTGGTTGATTTTGACGGAAATGAATTGTCGGAGCCCAGAAATGGACTCTATTTGAAAAGGTATTATGCCTAGGCTTTGGCCTAGCATATTTATTTTTTTATAAAGTTTTTGTTTTTGTACATATCTAAGTTTCTGATTTTTGATGTGATTTTGATGCATTGGATCTACTTGGGCAGGTTTTGTTGGATGTCATGAGTCATTTTGGTTTCGCCGA
Organism: Pinus albicaulis; assembly: GCA_034641835.2. Lineage (NCBI taxonomy): Eukaryota > Viridiplantae > Streptophyta > Pinopsida > Pinales > Pinaceae > Pinus > Pinus albicaulis. The sequence continues at coordinate 608,213,445 of CM076575.1, read as the reverse complement.
TGGTGCTAGTAGACATACTCAGAACTTGGCTTCCACGGCTTGGGTACTTCATTATCCATCCAGTCAGTTTTTGGTTTCAAGAGGTGTCTGCATTGGTCCTAATTTGAACAACGTAGCAGAATACACTGGAGTAGTTTATCTACTCTCGGAAGAAATATCCTTGGGTGTTGATTCGTTAGTATTTTTCTTGGACTCCCAGCTGGTGGTTTCGAACTTGAATAACACATATCGGGTTTGAGATCCATCTTTGAATTGATTTTTTTTAGGGTACATTTTTTACAAAGATAATTTCAATTTCTAACATTCATTCACATTCCTTGAGCTGACAATTAGATGAGATACTTATTGGCTAATCAAGAAATTGATTGGCATATTCATCATTCAACATTTTAATCAATATATCAAATACATCATTCATTTTTTCATACATTTGAATTATCACATCATATAAATCCTTGTATATATATATATAGTCAGAGTGTTAAAAAATATACAAACATCTGGACCCATCTATCCTACAAAATTAGGGCTTGTGCTCGATCATGTTCAGTATCAAAAATATATTACAATCATCTGATAAAATCTATATACCTAGTCCTCTGGTCCCTGCCCAACATTTGTGTTCCTATAGAACATGATAGCAGTCGTTACATGACATAATAACTGCACCTAGTCTCATGGTACTCCGACTACCCGTCTTTGGATAGCCTCTGGTAGGTCCTCCATTGCAGACATAGGCACTTGGCGAGTTAAACTCTCCAAGTTTCTCTGGATGGCATGGAGGGTCCTACCAAGGTCTTTAGAATCCTCCTCACCTCTGTGGTGCTTATGCCTTGGGTATCCCTCAGGTCTGACTGGTCCCATATTTGTATCATGATCATTCATAATCTTGTAATTCATTTGAATTTCAATGAAAAAAAATTTCATTATCATATTTTGAAAAAATAAAAAAAAATCATATAATAAAAAATCAAAAATAGGAATCTCACCAACTGCACCCCATCCTGCACCGGGTGGAAGGAATATATCTAGATCACCGCAAAAATCCATCCTAGCATAGGGATAATATTCCACCGTGATGACTTCTTCCTCCCACCATTGGAAGAACTTGTCATTCCAAGTGGTTTTAGGAACTTCACTTCCCCCCAATCTCTTCATCAGATTAGCCCACCGGGCTATTCTTGAATCTCTGGGGCTGATGCTGGTTGAGATGACTTTGGTTTGAAGCCCTGGAATCCTCTCAAAGAAGAATGTGAGTAAAATAGTTCCATACCCAAAATTTTTAGTTTTTTCCTTCCGGATCGAAGTCAACTGTCTTTTCATGTTGCTCAGCAACGATGTGCACCAATCAAAGAGGTGAATCAAACATTTTACTGCAATGCTCATTTTTTTCCTCGAAGATTGATATAGAGAAGCAGATCTTGCTACTCTACCAATGGTGAAAAGGAGAATCTTCATATATATTTCTGTCAAATATTTGGTTGCAATCTGTGTACCTACTTTTTGAGACCCCTCTACGCAATAGACCTAGACGTAATCTTCCACGGTAAGCCCTTCCAAAGGATTTCCATGTAAATCTATTGGATCTCCTATCCGAGAGAGTCTAATGATGAAATATATGTCTTCCACCACTATGCGTATTGGCATTGTATCTATCATGAAGCAATCTTCTTCCAGCTCCCAGTGATCTACCAACATTTGGAGCAACCAAACATTAATTTTCATATTTGGCATTTTAGAGAACTTGAGCAATCCACAATTTTGAAGGATATTGAGCAAATTTTGATCTTCCATCACTTCATTGTCGATGGCACTATCTTCAAGCTCCCTCCAGCTAATTGACATCCTGAGAAAATTCATCAAATCACTCATTAGGTTCAATTTTTAAATTTTCGGTCTACGCATACGTGGCTTCATTTACACACAGTCACGTATCATATGCAGGTTCGCCCACATGAACCCACATATCTGCAGAGGGTTTTATCTAAATAAATGTTTCCTACAGTCAAAATCCTAAATTTTTATCTGAAAGTGGAACTAAATTGATGACAAAGAGGAATTTAGAGCTTACCTGGCTGATTCGGCGCGATTTGATGGTTGATTGCTCTGGTTTTGAGAAAAGGAAAATTTTCTTCGAAAGCTCCTTCTCCACTTCTACAAAATAACAATGACCCAAATATGAGGTAATTGGTGTATTTATACCAAGATTTTGAATTTTTTTTCCAAAATTACTTTGTGCTTATTTTTTCAAATCTATCTAAGGTTGTATAACCATGTTTCTTGTAAGTGTTGGGCAAGGTATTTTTTCAAGGACATTTTATTGAAGTTGAGATTTTTTCCCGTTTTTTTCGGATCCATGACCACTGACCTGTTATGGCAGGTATATGATTACAAATTAGCATATAGGCTAGGGAATCCAACTTCCGTTGCATTCTGAATTCTAGCCTCCATTCTGATTACTTGCCATACGGTCAATCCCATCATGTCATCAGTACTTAAACCATTTCACTCAATGATTTTTAATCATGATTTTTTTGGTAGAGCCTTCATTTACATGGGCTTCCTAGTTAGTTCCTTACTAGCATTTGTCACCCATGCTGTAATTTATATAGGCTCGGGTGTTCTCTTTAGTCTCGCCATGACATATATGTTGAAGCTTCATTCTTCTTCTTCTTCACTATAATTTTTTCAGGCCATTACCCTAGAGGCTCCCTTTTGTTGTCAAGTTGTATTACTACATTGCATATTGACTATTTGTTTATCTTGGCCTTCAGCTGGCTTCATTTGGACTTAATGTTTAAGCCATCTTTTGACCATGAGTTTTTGTACAAGTTAACCATGCAATCACTTAGCTACCATGACTTGACACATTTTTACCCATGGATGGAACATTCCTTTGAGTATCACATACCAGTTTCCGCCAACTTGCATTGAGCATAGGATTGTTCCTATCCCAGGAACTAGTGCATATGTTTCATGATACTCGTTCTATCCATTGTACTCTAGCATTCTTTTAGTATTTTTCAAGCTTTGAATATGAGAAAGAAAAAATAAATAGAAATGTGAAAAAGAGCGGGAAAAGGATATTGCTTCGTATTCTGATGGTAGCTACAATGTCAGTTTTGTCACCCTTGAAGAAAGCACAAAAAAAATATGTCTTTCCTTCATTTTGGATGGTTTTAGTTTTGACTTGGGAGAAAGCCATAACCTGGTCACATGAGTCATTTCTTCCCTAGTTGGTTATCTCTTCCAACCATATGGAGGGTTTGTCCATGCCTCTTGCATGACAAAATTATACAAAGTTATCATCTGCTACCATAGTCAACATAAGTTGTGCTTCTATTCAAGGGAAGTTAACCTGAGTCGGCCTTTATGCGGTGTCTCTTTAAAAAAAATTCAGTCAGCCTTGCTGGTCTTGTCAGTCTCTTGTTCTATCACATCAGATGTTTTGTCTTATGCTCGTGCTAGTTTGAGAAAGTCTGCATTGACTTCTTTCCAGTGGGTTTGTCTCTTATCGACTATGACATATTGCTTCAAGAGAAAACCTAGAGTCGCACCCTGGCCCTATTTACATCATTGATATATGACCTTGCGCTCAGCATTTGATCATCATTATGGGTCTTTGATTGAGTGGTTTCCCTTGTGTTTGACATCAGCTTACATTATCACACCTGGGATTCAAGCAATACCTTGATTTCCATTTGACCCTATCAATGGATATCTCGCCTCTTTGTCAGATTTCATTATTGGTTGGTTTAGAGGGTTTCTACCATATGATAGATTAATTTTGTGCATGCCAGAAATGTACTTCGGGTTGGTTACTTCACTCTACTTCGTACGATTCCTTCCAGATTTTGGCCTACGGGTTACACTCGTGCTGGACTGATGTGGGATGCCTAAATGCCTTCCTTCTAGTAGATATTTTCCCATCGACTCTGATTTATTGCTATGGGAATAAGTTCTAGAGTCCTTTTGTCAGTACCTTAGGGTTTGTAGTCATCAGTGGCACACTCTTCGCTATCGATAGTGAGGATACATCATTTCCTCCTGATTGGTAGATTCTTTCAAGTGTTCGACTCCAACTCATTTTGTTCACACTTGTTGGATTGTACTGGGGCACCTTGACGCTCATTATCATTATTGGTGGTTGTCTCATATTTGTTAACAGTATACATCAATGACCGGTAATCACACGATTTCTCACATGGTTGACTTCAGCTCATTTATTCCCATCGTCTAGAATTGTTCCATTGTGATCGGTGAAGACCTCAGGTTTGCATCAGCATGATTCAGTTCACTTAGACAACTTCTTCAGTTTTCTGCCTGTGACACCATCCACCCTTATATGTTGCAGTTTCACCACAGTAGCATCCTATATGTTGGCCCCCAAGTTGCGTGTTGTACCATATGTTCCACCAATTATAATTTGGTACTTGGAGATTCAGTAATGACTTTTGTGATCAGATATCTATTGCAGCATCATTGATTAGTCTTCTATATGTGATACTTGGACCTGATTTTGACTTATACTTCTGGGCAGTGATTAGATGATTTACTATGTATTTTACATTTTCCAGCTATATTTGTATACATTTTGGATCCGCTCTGTACTTCATATGCAGACATGATTTTCTTTCATTGAGAATGGGTATGCCCGCCTTAGACATGAGGTATCTCTTTGATTTATCTCACTAGTTTTTTGGCAGGCTGAAATCTGGTGAAGTCCTCTCTAGTCCTTGCAAGGTTCTTTCTATTGCACATAATACATTTCAGCCATCATGTACCAATTTTGACCTCATATATTAGGGGGCATATGTTATAGTGTCATTTATCACCTTCATGTACTTGATGATTTACACTTTGGCCTTGGGCACCCTTTTTCCTTAGAATTGAACATTTTCACAAAATGAGTATCTTAAACCCATACGCAACTCTGCCCACACTTTCCCACGTATAAACGTGAGTCCATTCATAGAGATCCGTGTAATATAGCTTTTTAATTATTAAAAAAATATATATATTCTCTATTTTTAGGTGGGTTTGATGGTTATTCCAGTAATTCAACCACCCCAGCCCATGGCCTAACTGTTCCTAACTCTAGAAACTAATTTGAGGGAGTATAAAATCCCCTCAAAGGAATGGCCTAAGGGGGGAGAGAAAAAATATAGATATTATACTCTGTTGGAGCCCTATTCAAGTCTGATATTCCTATGCCTCCTGCACTTCCCAAGTATATTCAGGGAACCCTTGTTTCCTTGAGATGTTGATCACCCCATATGACATCTACTGTGCACACATATTGGAATAATTTTTGCGAGTCTAGGGCTGGACGGATCTAGAGGACAGTATGCTCAAAGGCCATGGCATGATTCAAGTGATCTCTCCATGTTTTGATTACTGTATGTGTCATTCATAATCAGAAGAGCCATCTTGTTCTCGATATTTAATAATCATTAATTGAACATTTCATATTGTTTTTATGGTATTATGCATGATTTTCACTGACATCTAGGAACAATATATGTTGTAAAACTAGGTTTTTGTGTTCATTTTCTGTGGATTTACAGGTTTTAGAGCACAAAGTGTGGCAGGGGGTTTTCACCCCGCGAGATCTACATCAACTGAGGGACTTTCGGTTAAGTTCTGCAACCAGTAGTATTTAGTTTTCAGTATAAAAGTTGGTTAAGTGAGTCCTTCTTGAATGGCATGCCCATGATCTATCAAGGTTGTAAACCCAATACCTTTAGGCTATTATTTCCCAAAACAATTGGCCTCTTACCTTACCTTGTTTTTTTTTGATAGCCACCTTGAAACTCTTGTAGAAATGTCAAAATGAGCAGTTGTCCTTTGCAAAATTTGTGCTTGACCAAGGAAGCCTTTCTTGAAGGGTTTTTGGTCTATCTTGGACAATCATGTGCTAGCCTTCTTTCTTATTTGATGCAGCCTCTTGGCACATGCAAAAACAATTATTTGGAACACCAAAACAATCCTACAACCTATGAAACCCTAAGTGACCTAGTGGGAGGCTATTTGGGCTTGTCTTTGACTGAAAGCTTGGCCTTGAGGTCTTCAAGTATTAAAAACAGAGTTTTTTGAAAATTTTGATGTATTGATGATCCAAATTCCAATGTACTTGATTCATCTAAAGAGCCTATAGAGATAGTTTTGAGACCATCAATTCTTGATGTATCCGAGAAACACAAGAATGAGAAGGTTGCTTGGTGATCCTAGGTGGCAAGTGGAGGGGTTAGGCAAGTCAAAAAAGAGTGCTAAGGCGAGAGGTAGAAAAAAATAGTGAAAATGAGTGGCATGAGCCCATGATGGGTCTTCTAGGAGTGGTAGGCTGACCATGACATGACAGAATAGTAAAATAGTGAAAAATTTGTCTTAAGGATAATGAAAGCAGTGAGATTTCTAAAACTCACAATATTCATGAATTTGGTTTTTAGAAATGTAGGATAAGTATTTAGTCATCTATAAAAATAGCAAAAATACTGATGACTAACACTCCCTCTTCCACATGAACCTTATTTCATATACATATTCCTTTCATTTAAAAAAAAAAGTGTTCCGTATTATATTTAGTGTTTGGTCGTATACTATATATGTTTTATTATTATTAATTTTTAATTAATTCAAATTTATTTTATATTTATTTTATATCTTTATATTTTTAATTAGACTTTAAATATTAATTAGTTAGAATTCTTTATTTGATTTTATTTTTATTAAAATGTGTTCATTTTATATTAAAAATTTAATAAAATCAAAATTTATATAAAACTTTAGCTCAATGTATTTTATTTTGATAATTTTTACACTTTGATTTTTAAAGGCTTTTTCTCGATATTTATTCAACAAAATGAAACTCAATATGACTCGTTGGAAATCTAAAATCATGGATAACAATATGGGAACATTAAATTCGGCAAATCTGAATATTTAATAGCCCAAAAAAATTGGAGAAGCCTCACTAACGAATTTGCAACTAAAAAATAATTGAATTGAGAAATTTTCATTGGTTTGGAAGAGTTGTTGTTGCAAATTCATTTTCCAAATTATTTAAGGGCTAATCAAGTCTCCATAGTGAGTAATTGAATACATGGATACTTTGGTTTTAATTTCGTTTCTATTAATTTAATTTTAATTTGGGAAATTCGTTATGAGAGTTAATATTTTGGATTTTATGTATAAAATTAATTTGTTTAATTTTGATTGGTTTTGGCAAGGAGTTGGTGAGAATATTAGAACTAAAAGCTTAAAAATTGCTAGTTGAACTTTGTGGGAGAAAATTTGATCTCAAAAACTCTCCTTTGGGAATTTTTTTTGTAAATTATAAATAATTGTTTTGAAAATGAGGAAAGGATTCCTCTTCTCTACAAAATGGAAACTTTTATGCACTTTTATAAGGAGAATTATTGTTGTAGATTATGGAAAATACTTAGATTTGAGTGTATTGGGGGGTTTCCTTTCACAATTCAACCTTTGTTAGAGAGGAAAAACTTGCACTTTTGCAGCTCTTCTTTTTTCTAATAGAAATGATCATTTTGGAAGGAATGTTGGAGATATATTCTAAAAAAGAGAAGGAAATATAGGTTTATCAATTTTTATGCAGATACTTTATTTTTTAAAGCAAAATTTATTTATTTAACGATAGATTTGTATCCATTGTTTCATATTTTACACTTTTCTTGGATATGAGAATGATTATATTTTAGATATGATATATGATTTACTAGTATCATAGACCTATTATTTATTTCTCATTTTCTCTTGTGCTTCAATTAAATTTGTGAGTAACCATTTACTCAAAATGTTTCCATATTAAGTCGATTTAACTCTGATTGAATTGTATGAATTATTTCCACATTTTAATGACTTATCTTTCATATTTTTAAATATCTAAACAAAGCATGTTTTGTAATAATAATATCAGTTGTTAGAACTATTTCAATAGCCTAATATTCATCATAAAAGAGGCATGTTAAATCCCCATTCTTTTTAATCACTTTGCACTTGATTTGGATAAGATATGTATCTCATTCTAATTAAGATAGGATAGATTATATTTTCTTTCTGTTTCTTGCATCTTGGAATAGAATTACTCTTAAAAGTAATTACTTTCCTTTAAAAAGTCTCCTTATGCACAAAAAACTCCATTAGTGGCTTGGTTGATCCAATAAGTTAGCTTAAGGGTTGCTTTCTTGCAAGCATGCATCAAGAGGGTAGGTTCAATTTCCTCTTCGAGTTGATTATAAAGTAGAGATATCACAATTCAGCAAGAAGGTTGAAGGAGGTAACTGGAACCAATGGAACCAGTTAGAACTACCATTCCAAAATCAAAGGGGTGTGACTTGGGGCCTTGACCGGGTGGTCTCCTTTGATGTTGTTGAGTTCATTTCTCGCCATCAATAGTACCTCACTCTCAATCTCTTTGTTGGCGGTTTGATTGGCATGACGAAATAAATTTCCCATTTGTTGAATTCCTGCAATGTTGTCTATGGAAAAAATGGAATCTCATCCCTCCTATAGGGATTCCAAACTCTCCAACATGTCTAGAAGTTTTAGAATATGTCCTTAACATCCTTATGGAGAGTGTGCCACCACAGTCCTGCATGCAAGATCTTATGCATGGTAACCTTCCCTGCATAATTGTCTCCTAAAATTACTTTGTGTGCTTATATTAGTATCAATTATTTCTTATTTTTTAATATGCATTGTTGATGTATGCCATTCGTGCCTAGTTTATGTAAGGATATTTCTATTAGTTAATATTACGAGGCCTTTACTACTAGTCGTTTCTTTTGTGCGACTATATATTCCTTTCAGGTTACTCATTACTTATAAATTGAAAAATATCTACAAAATAATAATCAACCATTGATGCTACAAATAATTGTACATCTAGTAAATTTTCATCAAGGTCCTACATTAAGTCTTCCGGGTTTTACAATGATATTGAACTCATACTGCTAGAACAACAACAATCATCTGGATATTCTCCTCCCAAACACTGGAATATTCACCAAATATCTCAACACAAAATGTATTGTATACATTCTAAAGTGTGATCCTAATAGGTAATATCGAAACTTTTGCACCGCATATAACATTTCTAATTCTTCTCGCTTTGTAGTTTTACAGTTTTTCTTAATTGTTGATAGATTTTGGCTATCAACTACACTATGATAATATACATCACCTTCTCTTGTCTGGTCCAACCTTGATCCAGAGGATATGGATAAGGCATCATCATGCACATGGAAGTCCTTTTTCGATTCTGGGAAGACTAAAATTTGCACAGTAACTGCTTTTTCCTTTCGAGTATCTAAATCCTGCTCACATTATTCATTCCAATGAAAATTTAATTTTTTCTTAAACATATTCTATAGGGTGTTGTAATATTTTCACACCCCCATATAAAATTTCTATAGTAGCCAGGATGTCTCAAAGTCATGTGCAATTAGCGTACTGATGTTGGTGGTGGTAAATCTACTATGAATGCAATATTTGTAGAATTCACCACTGGTCTTTTTTGCATACAAGATTGCCCAAAAAAATTCCAAATGGAAAAATTAAAATACACTTATTCAAATTTAATGATATTTGCAATTACTGACATCTATCAAGCGTAAGGAATTGTTGGGTGCAACCCAAATTGGTCCATTTTTAGTCAAATACTCCGCATCTTGAGGAGAATAGTGCACATTATCGCGAAGATATATATAGCACGTGGTGTGTAGGGGCTTCAGGGTGGATCGAACCCCCTCATTTTGTAGCGTGTTTTTGGTTTTATCTAGTTGTTTTGTCGAAGACCATGGTATATGGACCATGGTTTTGTAATCATGCAAAGATATATAAAGTGATGTAAGGCTTTGTTGAAGTCATAAAATTCATAGTTGATGAGCGAAAATTGCTCTATTTTGTGTCTTTAGTTTGTTTTGGGCCTTAAGGTAAGGCTATGCAGCTGAGTGCGTTGAAACCTTGGAAGAGTCTGCAGCTTAGTGTAGAAACCACCTGCAATTGTCTACCTAGGTCGGAGAATTTTTATGCATTGAACAAATCTATCCTAATAAAGAAGAAGAAATTTGGGCCTATTATCTATTTACATGTGTTGTGTTTTCTTTCTCTCTGTTTATGTGAATTAATGATAGCATATTCTATATTATTCTATAATGTGTTTATGTTTATCTGAATGATGCGAAGTGATTGATTAAGCCATACCACGTAGTAATAATATACATGTTTAGGGAATGTTTAAGTGCAGAGAAGCGAAGTAAAGGCACCTCATGTAGTCCCTCAAGGTTGCAGAAACCTGATTCTGCAACCACCCATAGCCACCTCGAGTGAGACGAAAATTTTCTTGCAGGTTGTTGTTGAAAATGCCAGTGTCTAAGGGTTTTGTTAATGTCAAGTCGAAGCCGAACCTAGGTCAAGATAAAATGAGCCAAAAAATTGTTCTATTTCTGGGATTAAGATCTGTTTGAGGGACATGTGGATGTGGCACCTGTCAAATAAGGAAATACAAGATTGGGTAGATATGAAAGAATGAGAGTTCAAAAAATAGAAATTTGCAATTAACAACTAAAACCTGGTTGCAGTGGTATATTTTCACAGAATAACACAAGATTTTCTTCCTGTAATTTTCTAATGGACTACATGGATGGTTGTTGAGGTTGAATAAGAACAATACTTTCTTTAAAACCAATGAGCCTGCTGTGTGGAACCTTGAATTGGTACAACAACTCAAGGATACCAGTAACAAAATCTCAAGAGTTGTTGATTTTTGGATCGACAGTATCCTGGGAAGATTTATCATTGAGTTCACCATAGACACGTTTGGATCTTACATTGAAGATGAGTGAAGATTTTTCAAGGGACTGCAGGGTAAGTATCTAAATTATTTGAAGTTGTCGATTACAATTCTTTTATGTGAAAAGGGTGTGCTACATATGCAGTCAGGTTATTGTTTGATCTGAGGTCTAGAGCTGGTTCTACGCGAAGTGGAAAGTGATACATAGTAGATCCAAAGAACTTTATTAAGACTGATTAGAGCCCCTTGTTAGGATAATATTAAATTGAAGAGGAAATAAGTAACCCCTAAACCCCTAGAGATGTGTCAGAGTTAGGAGGTGGGAATAATCAAGACACCTTTGGGTTTCCCCATCCCGCTCATCCCCAACCCCATAGTTCCCCTACTTCCCCTACCCCTCTCCCTTCCCCTCCCACTAACCCCCCATGAAGAAACATCACTGATGATATCAAGCTACCTATATTTAGTGGACTCAGATTAGAGGATCCTGAGAAATTTTGGTTTTTAGCTGAGGTAGTATGGAAAGCAAGACATATTACTTACAAAGATGTCAAGAAGGCACAGATTATTACAGTATTGTTGGAAAGATATTTGACAGGGCACATAAAGTATTCTACGCCTCATCAGACTATTTTCGTGGATGATACAGAGAAAGCACTGACTTTAGAATTCAAGAAGCCAAAAATACAGTTGCAATGTATTACTGAACTAAAGGATATCAAACAGATGAAAACTAAATATATTTTGGAGTTGGATCGAAGTTTTAAAATTTTAATGGGACATGTGAGCTTAAACATTCCCAAAGAGAAACATAAGGAATGGTTTATATCTATTTTGCTGCCACATATCATGGTTCCCTTGACGTAGTAGAAAATTTCAACTCAATCCGAAGCTTTGGAAATGGAAATGAAGTTGGAAGCTTCATCGATGGGAGATACCCATGCAGGAGTATAGTAGATTCAGACCCATCTAGCACATCTGACCTTGGAATTGCAATATCTGAAGAAAGGTAAGGAAGCTATAAGAGAAGCTATAACAAAAGTGTGGTGTATAAAGTGCCAAGATGAAGGCCATTTCAAGGAATAATTCCCTATGTTCATAGATTACTTGGCTACTGGAGCACCTAATCCATCGAATATATGATCAAGCTTTTGGTGTGAGATATGAAAAACTGTAGGAAAACATCATCTAGAACAGTGATATTTATTGCACTAGTATGTGAAGAACCCCAGGCAGTTGTCTTGCAACTTCTCTAGGTTAGTGGGGCATGATGAGAAGAACTGTCGAAGTTATGACTTGATGATGGAACACACTGTTGATGCTTATAGGATGCAATTTGAAGGATATCTGAATGAGGATCAAGGACATCATGTTGGTCGAGGAGGTTTCGAAGGACGAGGATGAGGACAAGGACGACGAACTAGTCAAGGGCGCGACCAGACTATATGTTACTTTTATCACTCCATGAATTCTACTACGCTGAGAATAAATTCACAAAGGTAACCAAAAACATATTTGGGTTGAGAGAATGGTTTTTTCCAACCATAGTGGGCTCTCTCACTTGATAAACTCAAAATATAAGATACTTTGAAGTAAAAATTTCTTAACCATAGACCAGATCTAAAACTTTATTTAAAAAATATAGTTCGGGGATTGACAAAGGTCCTGAGATATGGTGTAGATGTAGGTTATCAATGTTTACCAATAAATCCCATGCATAAACCTATTCATTACACAGGTTTGTTCTTGATACACATTTTGGAAAATTCAAATTTATGTAGTGCAATGGGAAAAGAGAAAAAGAAATCGATCTGACATACAACAAATCTTAAAGGAAACAAATAAAAAATAGGGATTTGGATTTGAAACTGAAAAATCAGGATATAATAGGACTAGAGAAAACTTTCTTTTGAATTCTAGAATTACTCAATTCCTCCTCCAAAATTTAAGAAAATATAACATAAGAGATACATAAGAAAAACACATATACAAAATGTCATACCACAATATCCTTTGCAAATATTGTTGGGAAAATATGTGCATCTAAAGCCTTTCTTTGATTATATTGTAAACACAAAAAATACACCAAATTCTAACCACTGATATCAATACTCTCCAACCCTCTTTTCATTATTTTTTTTTATCTTATATAGGAATAAATAATAAATTAATCAGTAGTTGGATGATATGTATCTTTGATCCATGGAGAGGATAAAAACAAACTAAAAATTAGAAACATAATGTTCTTTACAATCATTTTATAAAATGGTAAAAGGAAAAAAACTAATAATGTTTATCAATATCTTAAAGAAAAAAATATCTAGAAAACTATCTAAATCTCCGAACCATATTCATCACAACAAGAAATAGGAAAAATATAAAAAATTTGATAGTGGACTGATAGTGTTGCACAGTGTCTGGGTAGCAACTGGGTAGCACGCTACTAAGTCATGTTTCTCCCCATAAATGACACTTGGCTGATGGAAAATGGGCTAAGGTGGCTTCCACATGTGTAACACGTTGACCCCTGTGAACTTGGATAACAGGCACCTTTAGAAAGCATGTGGAAACTTGTAGGAAGGGATTGCATACCAGTTGCGCAACAACTATGTAGAATCTGCCTAGCATAAAATCTGAAATTACTTTCTTACAGGGCTAAGTTCTATCTCATCAAAATCACAACAATGTAGGTCTTTCATCACGTCAAGAGCTATCTCATACTAATGAAAAAAATATTCACAACCTTTACAAAAACCCAAAATGCGAAAGAAATCCATAATACTCTCAAAATAGAACATTTGTGTAAAATATTAAGGAGGTTATTATATATGGACCTATTGGGAACACAGGCCTCTCTCAGTTTTTCTAAATCCTTCACCATATTCTCAGAAAGTGATCTGCAAAATCATCACTAAAACAAGAAATTTGATAGTATGAAAAATAGGCCTTGAATATGTATTTGGAGGTCCCAATCCATGACACATGTTAAAACTTGAAGAGGTTGTTGTACTTTGATCCGTGCTTGAGAAAAAAATTATTTAGTTTCCTAAAATTCACCTGCATGTGGTTGGAAACAGTTCTTAAAATTATGTCTAAAAAAGGTTTTTTTTGCATTAGTGGGCATCGAAGCAAGGGTTGATGAATCTTTACATTTTCAAGAAGTATTTGGATTGGTTTGAGAACCATGGTTGTACTTCCTCTTTATGCTTGCGGTAAGAAAAATTTAACCCTCATATGAAATGAATCAGGTTGTTTGGTCACTGGAAAAATCAGGGATTTATTGTGAAATAGTTGCATAGAGACCTCTCTTCTTCTATGTTTGTTCTTCAATCCTGTGATCAGCTTACAAATTTTCATATACCATGAACCAAAATCAACCATCAACAAGCTAGAATTTAATTTAAAATGGCGGTCTAATCATGAATATTCAAATTTTATTTATCAATTTTAATGGTGTGATAGATAATGATGCTTATTTCGGCACTCCACATGATGAATAATAATGTGAGAGCATGGGAACGTAGATTGATTTTGAGTAATAGTTATGAGTATGAGGGGGTGGTTTAATATATGAGGATATGGGATTTATGTTTCCATCATGTGTAATAATGCTTTATCAAATGGAAATAGGACTAAAGTGGAAGGGGAGATATGAATGGTTGGGTATATGGGGATGAGAAATAGTTTAGAAGGAAATAAGGGGATAGGGGACTAGAATATGCAAGGTCAAAGGATAGTGAAAAAGGACAAGGGAAAATAGGAAAAGGAAATGTTAAATTAGCATATAAATGATGAATTGTTAGGGGAATATGGTATATAAGATGTGGGAAATAAATATGAGATTCAAACCATGTTGCCTTAACCAACATCACTTTGATTGTAAATAGATGTTCATATGAACCTTATAACATAGCGGTATTTAGAAACGAACCTCTTGAATTAAAATTTGCGACGATAGTTCCAAAATGCTCAGATAACATTTAATGTTCTTGACCAAAAATTTTACAACCAAACTAATGATGACTTCCCATCCAATGCTTGGTCGAACTCATGATAGTAAAAGGTCTATGAGTTTTGACTTGTTACATGACATCAAATTGCAGATTTGAAGACATTCAACAACTAAAAAAATAACTAAATCTAACTAAATCTAACATTGGCTCTAGTGGGGATGGAAGCCTCCCTATGAGGTACCAAGAACAACAATGCAGACTAGAAGCTTATCCATTGGGAAACAGAGTCAACATACAAAATTGAAAAAATGACTAACAGATTAAAAATTTTAACCGAATGAAATAACTAAAAATGAATACTGAATGACATCAAATTATTTAACCAACTGACTGACTTATTTATGAAAACAAAGCATTGAGACCTTATGGCCTTCACCTCAGGCTTCAAATCTCAGTGCTAACCACCCACACTTACAACATTGAAAGTAAAGTTGTATGTACAATGAAATTTTGCATCTGCTGAAATATCTACACTATGTAATCACCTCCTTTGAATGTAGCAAGTTAAGAATATGGATACTTGACTGAATGCTGCTCATAGTTTCTTTGAACATGTAGAAAAAATATAAAACTAGAAACCCAAACTTCCACTGAAACTGTTGACTAAAATCCACAAATATAAGAAAAACCATTTTCCTTGATGGTTGAAATAGAGCGGCCAAAGGATTTTGAAGAACATGAAAAATCACCTCTTTTGATGAATTGTCTTCTTCAGTAGGCTCTTCATTTTATGATCCTAGAGGAAAATTTTCATATTCAAGAGGATCTAAAACAACGTCTTCTTTTTTACTGCTTTCCTACAACTTATGATGGTCAAATTTAATTCTAGTGTCTTCAAAATATGTAGCTACATGCATATCTCCTTGATAAAATGGATTCATTAGTAATCCTTCATGTGAATTAGAATTGAGAGTTTCTTGAGAAACAGGTTCATTAGATATTTGGAAAATATTACCTTCAATGCACTCTTCCACAACTTGCACATTGAGATGAAATTTCATGTCACACACCATTTTAATCCCATCGTCTTGGGGTGAATTCTCATGCTGCTGGAAATAAGAAATTTCAAAAGGATTTGAAATTTATTTTTCCTCAATCACTAACCCAGAATATGAGAGAACCAATGGACTCTCTATTTTCTTCTGTTGTTTGAAAAAATTCTCATACTCTTGATCATGAAAATATGGACAAGGCCGCTACAATATTTGGATGAAGGAGTCTACAATGTAACAAGAAAAAAAGTCCTCAACTATATCTGAAAGTTGCTTCCAAGTTATGTTACCTTCAACTTGCTCTTTTTATTTCCTAGCGATGTTATAATTTTCTCTCAGCAACTCAAATGTAGCATAACATAAAGTTAGAGATTTATCATCATCAAATTCATCAATTTATTCATGTTAAAAACTGTAATACTACTCACTTGATTCAATACTTTCATCATATTCTTCATCTATGTCGTAAGTGACATGTGCAGGAAGATTGCTTTCCTCAAATTGCTAAAATTCAAGATCCTCTTGCTCAAAACATGCCACTGATTACTCTTCGGGACTCTCTTCAGATGCATAAATAAAACAACCATTTTATAACTTATGGTTCCATAAATCAACAACCTCTCCTTCTACCAAATCTTCTTAGGGAGGAATTATTCTTTGTTTCCCTCTAACATCAGTTCTATTTTGCATAGTGAATGTGTCCATCAACATTTCCATGGGTTTCATCAATGTATCCATCTTAAGATATGACAATGGAGAAAGCTCTTCCTTAACCACCTCCCTTCTTTCAACTTCAATTTTGGCTTGTTTTTATTAACAATTTTTCTTCCACATCAACAACGCTTTTTTGCATATTCTCCAAAGTGGCGGGATTCCTCTCTCTAAGAAAATATGCAAGCTCACCATCAAAACCCTTTGAATAATGTAGCATAGCCAATCCTGGGGGAAAATTTACATCAGTAGGTATGGAAGCATATACACTATTGAATCTAATTGAGAAACCTTGGAATGCCTCACTAGGTTTCCTCTTTAGATTCTGATACTCATACATAATCTGAAAACGGTTCACTTCGACCTCCCATCTGTCAATGAAAACATGATCAAACTATTGGAAATAAGAAATACCTCTAGCTACCAAACTTCTATTTGAGTCCCTAACTTCTGCTAAAAGACTTTGAGAAAAAAACCTTACTTTGAGATCTTCATGATATACTTCCTCAAGGCCAATGAAGTCAATGACTTTGTGTACATGCTTCCTTGTTGTGATCTTACATGTATCATCAAATTGAGGCAACCTCTAACCATAATTATGTGGTAACTCATGCAAAGGGGCTAGAATATTTAATGGGGCATACCAGGCAATAGCCATGACTGAGGTCTTAGATATGATTGTACCAACTTGACTATGATTATCATTTGTATCATGTTAAACACAACCAATACAAAAAGGAGATGCATTTGCAGCTTCAAGGGAATGATATACATTGCCAAAAGGGGACTCATGTGTATATTTGTAGTCTAAATTCAGATTCAACAAATAGAATAAAATTATTTTGACATTTTTAGGAAAGGACAAGAAGAAATTGATACAACAAAAAATTATATTCTACAAAATATTCAGGTTCAAGTACCTAACTCTCAAACATTGTTCTTCCATCCTTTAGTAGACAAGGCATGTTCTTCTTTAAATCTGATTTGGAGTTTTTTGGAGTCGCCAGGTGAACGGTTCAACCTTTTTTGAGTTTGACTATTGTCCACCATCAAGAGGAAAATTTGAAACTTTGAAGATCTTTCCTAGGGAAGATGAAACCTTTCGCTCCTCGGCAATGACGCCAATATGTTAGCACTCCGTGAATTTTACTAGGCTAAGAATAGATTCATGAAGGTAACCACAAACCTCTTTGAGTTGAGAGACTGATCTTCTCTAATCGGAGGGGGCTCCCTCACTTGATAAATTAAAAAGGTTAGATACTTTGAAGTAAAAATTTATTAAATAGAGACCAAATTTGAAAATTTCTTTAAAAAACTTAGCCTAGGATTGACAAAAATCCTAAGATATGGTGTAGATGTAGGTGATCAAAATTTACTAATAAATCCCAGGCATGAAACCAATCATTACAAAATTATGTTCTTGATACACATTTTGGAAAGATTCAATTTTATGTACTACAATGGGCAAAGAGAAAAATAAATAGGTTTGACATACAACAAAACTTAAAGGAAATAGATAAAAAATAGAGATTAAAAATGCTTCATTTGCAACTAAAACATCAGGAGAGAAAAATTTCTTTGAATTCCATCATTACTCAATTCCTCCAAAATTTAAGAAAATATAACATAATAGAGATACAAGAAAAACATATATCCAAAATTTCATACCACAATATCCTCTACAAATATTGTTGGGGAAATTTGTGCATCTAAATCCTTTGTTTCATTAAACTGTAAACACAAAAACCATACACCAGATTCTAACATTTGATACGAATGCTCTCCAACCCTCTTTTAATTTATTTTTATATATATATATTATATAGGCATACATAATATATTAATCAGTAGTTGGATGCAATGTATCTTCGATCCATGGAGAGGATCAAAGAAAATTAAAAAGTAGAAACATATTTTTGTTTAAAATCCTTTTATGAAATGTTAAAAGGAAAAAGACTAATAGTTTTTATCACTCTCTTAATTTTTTTTTTTATCTAGACAACTGTCTAAATCTCCAAACGATATCCATCACAACCAAAAATATAAAAAGTATAAAAAGCTGACATTGGACTGATAGTGTTGCATAGTGACAAGGTAGCACTAGGTTAGTACACTTCCAAGTCATGTTTCTCCCCATATCTGACACTTAAATGATCGAAAATGGCTTGAGGTGGCTTCCAAATGTGTAACACATTGACCCCTATGACCTCGAACAACTAGCATATTTACAATACATGTGGAAATTTGTAGGAAGGGGTTGCATAGCGTATATGTAGCAGCTCTGTAGAAAACAATTTGAAGTTAATTTCTTATAGGTCTAAGCTCTATATAATAAAAAACAAAACATTTCACACTAACGGAAAAAATATTAACAACCTTCACAAAAATTTGAAATGCGAAACAAATTCATAATCCCACCACTAAAAAAAAATACGAAAATAGGCCCTGACGAAAGGTATGTACCTCTCAAAATATAACATTTTTCTAAAATTTGAATGATTTTATTATATATGAACCCGTTGTGAACATAAAGTTCTCTCATTTTCTCTAAATTCTTCACCATATTCTCAAAAACCGCTCTGCAAAATCATCACTAAAATAGGAAATTTGACAACCTAAAAAATAGGCCTTGAATATGTATTCAAAGCTCCCAATCCATGACACCCGTGCAAAAAATAGAAGAATTTATTGTACTTTGATCTGTGCTTGAGAAAAACCTTATTCATTTTCCCAAAATTCACCTCCATGTGGTTGGAAACCGTTCTGCAAAAAGATGTCTAAAACATGTTTTTTTTGCAGCAGTGGGCAGTGAAACAGGGGTTCATGAACCTTTCCATTTTCAAGAAGGAGTTGGTGTGGTTTGAGAACCATGGTTGGACCTCATATTTCTTCTTGCAGTAGGATCCATTATCCCTCATATGATTTCTCTCACTGGTTTTTTGGTAGGCTGAAATCTGGTGAAGTCCTCTCTAGTCCTTGCAAGGTTCTTTCTATTGAACATAATACATTTCGGTGATCATGTACCCCTTTTGACCTCATATATTATGGGGCATCTGTTATAGTGTCATTTATCACCTTCATGTACTTGATGATTTAAACTTTGGCCTTGGGCACCCTTTTGCCTTAGACTTGAACATTTTCACAAAAAATAGTATCTTAAAACCCATACACCACCCTGCCCAGACTCTCCCGCATACACATGTGATTCCATTCATACAAATCCGTTTATACCCTTTTAATTATTAAATATATATATATATATATATATATATATATATATATATATATATTCTCTATTTTTGAGGTGGGCTTGATGGTTATTCCAGCAATTAAACCACCCCAGCCTGTGGGGTAACTGTTCCTAACTGTAGAAACTAATTTGAGCGAGTATAAAAGCCCCTCAAAGGAATGGCCTAAGGGGAGAGAGAAAAAATATAGATATTATACTCTGTTGGAGCCTTATTCAAGTCTGATATTCCCGTGCCTCCTGCACTTCCTAGGTATATTTAGGAAACCCTTGTTTCCTTGAGATGTTCATTGCCCCATATGACATCTATTGTGCACACATCTTGGAAGAATTATTGCGAGGCTAGGGCTTGATGGATCTAGAGGATGGTATGCTTGAAGGCCGTGGAACGATTCAGGTGATCTCTCCACGTTTTGATTACTATACGTGTCATTCATAATCAAAAGAGCCATATTGTTCCTGATATTTACATTTTTATGATGCTTTATACATGTGTAATAATCATTAATTGAACATTTCATATTATTTTTATGGTATTATGCATGATTTTCACTGACATCTAGGAACTATACATGCTGTACAACTAGGTTTTTGTGTTCTTTCTCTGTGGATTTACAGGTTTCGGAGCACAAAGTGTGGCGGGGGGTTTGCACCCCATGGGATCTACATCAACTGAGGGAATTTCGGTTAAGTTCTGCAACCAGTAGTATCTATTTTTTAGTATAAACGTTTTTTAAGTGAGTCCTTCTTGAATGGAATGCCCCCAATCTGTGAAGGTTGTCAACCCAAAACCTTTAAGGTAGTGTTTTCCAAAACAACTGGATTTTTACCTTACCTCTTTTTTTCTTGATAGCCACCTTGACACTCCTGTAGAAATGTCAAAATGAGCAGTCGTCCTTTGCAAAATTGGTGCTTGACCAAGGAAGCCTTTCTTCAAGGGTTTTTGTTCTATCTTGGAAAATCATGTGCTGAACTTCTTTCTCATTTGATGCAGCCTCTTGGCACATGCAAAAATAGTGATTTAGAACACCAAAACAATCCTACAACCTATGAAACGCTAAGTGACCTAGTGGGAGGCTCTTTGGGCTTGTCTTTGACTAAAATCTTGGCCTTGAGGTCTTCAAGTATAAAAAATAGAGCTTTTTGACAATTTTGATGTATTGAAGATCCAAAATCCAATGTAATTGATTTATCTAAAGAGCCTACAGAGATAGTTTTGAGACCATCAATGCTTTGTTTATCTAGGAAACACAAGAATGAGTAGGTTGGTTGGTGATCCTAGGTGACAAGTGGAGGGGTTAGGGAAGTCAAAACAGAGTGCTAAGGTCAAAGGTGGAAAAACATAGTGAAAATGAGTGGCATGAGCCCATGATGGGTCTTCTAGGAGTGGTAGGCTGACCATGACATGACAGGATAGTAAAATAGTGAAGAATTTATCCTAAGGATAATGAAAGCAGTGAGATTTCTGAAACTCACAATATTCATGAATTTGGTTTTCAGAAATCTAGGATAAGTATTTAGTCATCTATAAAAACAACAAAAATACTAATGACTAACACTCCCTCCTCCACATGAACCTTATTTCATATACATATTCCTTTAGTTTTCAAAAAAAAAAAAGTGTTCTGTATTATATTTAGTTTTTGGTCATATAATATATATGTTTTATTGTTATTAATTTTTAATTAATTCAAATTTATTTTATATTTATTTTATATCTTTATATTTTTAGTTAGACTTTAAATATTAATTAGTTTAAATTATTTATTTGATTTTATTTTTATTAAAATGTGTTCATTTTATATTAAACTTTAATAAAATCAGAATTTTTATAAAACTTTAGCTCAATGTATTTTATTTTGATAATTTTAACAATTTGATTTTTAAAGGCTTTTTCTCGATATTTATTTAAGCAAATGAAACTCAAGATGACTCGTTGGAAATCTAAACTCATGGATAACAATATGGGAACATTAATTTCAGAAAATCTGAATATTTAATAGCCCAAAAAATTTGGAGAAGCCTCACTAATGAATTTGCAACAAAAAAATAATTGAATTGAGAAATTTTCGTTGGTTTGGAAGAATTTTTGCAAATTCATTTTCCAAATTATTTAAGGGCTAATCAAGTCTCCATAGCGAGTAATTGAATACATGGGTTCTTTGGTTTTAATTTCTTTTTTATTAATTTAATTTTAATTTGGGAATTTTTTTATGAGAGTTAATATTTTGGATTTTATGTATAAGATTAATTTGTTTAATTTTGATTGTTTTTGGCAAGGAGTTGGTGAGAATATCAAACCTAAAAGCTTAAAAATTTCTAGTTGAACTTTGTGGGAGAAAATTTGATCTCAGAAACTCTCCTTTGGGAATTTTTTTTTGTAAATTATAAATAATTTTTTTGAGAATGAGGAAGGGGTTCCTCTTCTCTACAAAATGGAAACTATTATGCACTTTTGTAAGGAGAATTATTGTTGTAGATTATGAGAAATACTTAGATTTGAGTGTATTGGGGGGTTTCCTTTCAAAATTGAACCTTTGTTAGAGGAAAAAATTGCACTTTTGCAACTCTTCTTTTTACTAAAAGAAATGATCATTTTGGAAGGAATGTTGGAGATCTATTCTAAAAAAGAGAAGGAAATCTAGGTTTATAAATTTTTATGCAGATATTTTATTTTTTAATGCAAAACTTATTTATATAATGATAGATTTGTATCCATTGTTTCATATTTTACACTTTTCTTGGATATGAGAATGATTATCTTTTAGATATGCTATATGATTTACTGGTCTAATAGACTTATTATTTATTTTTCATTTTCTCTTGCGCTTCAATTAAATTTGTGAGTACCCATTTACTCAAAAATTTTCCATATTAAATCGATTTAACTCTGATTGAATTGTATGAATTATTTCTACATTTTAATGACTTATCTTTCATAGTCTTAAATATCTAAACAAAGCATGTCTTTTTTATAATATTATCAGTTGTTAGAACTATTTCAATAGCCTAATATTCGTCATAAAAGAGGCATGCTAAATCCCCATTATTTTTAATCACTTTGCATTTGATTTGGATAAGATATGTATCTCATTCTAATTGAGATAGGATATATTATATTTTCTTTTTGTTTCTTGCATCTTAGAATATAATTACACTTAAAAGTAATTACTTTCCTTTTAGAAGTCTCCTTACATAGAAAAAACTCCATTAGTGGCTTGGTTGATCAAATAAGTTAGCTTAAGGGTTGCTTCTTGCAAGCATGCACCAAGAGGGTAGGTTCAATTTCCTCTTCTTGTTGATTATAAATTAGAGATATCACAAGTCAGTGAGAAGGTTGAAGGAGGTAACTAGAACTAATAGAATCAATTATAACCACCATTCCAAAATCAAAGGGGTATGATTTGGGGCCTTGACTGGGTGGTCTCCTTTGATGTTGCTGAGTTCATTTCTCACCATCAATAGTACCTCACTCTTAATCTCTTTGTTGGGGGTTTGATTGGAATTACGAAATATATTTCCCATTTGTTGAATTCCTACAATGTTGTCCATGGAAATAATGGAATATCATCCCTCCTATAGGGATTCCCAACTCTCCAACATATGTATAAGTTTTAGAATATGTCCTTAACATCCTTATGGAGAGTGTGCCACCACATTCCTGCATATAGGATCTTTTGCATGGCAACTTTCCCTGCATAATTGTCTACTGCAACTAATTTGTGTGCTTATATTAGTATCAATTATTTCTTATTTTTTAATATGCATTGTCGATGTATGCCATTCGTGCCTAGTTTATATAAGGATCTTTCTATTAGTTAATATTATGAGGCCTTTAATACTAGTCGTGTATTTTGTGCAACTATATATTCCTTTGGGGTTACTCATTAATTATAAATTGAAAAATATCTACAAAATAATCATCAACCATTGATGCTACAAACAATTGTACATCTAGTAAATTTTCATCAAGGTCCTACATTAAGTCTTCCAGGTTTTATAATGATATTGAAATCATACTGCTAGAACAACAACAATCATCTGCATATTATCCGCCCCAAAACTAGACTCTTCACCAAATATCTCAACACAAAATGTATTGTATACATGCTAAAGTGTGATCCTAACAGGTAATATCGAAACTTTTGCAGCGCATATAATATTTCTAATTCTTCTCGCTCTGTAGTTTTGTAGTTTTTATTTAATGTTGATAGATTTTGGCTATCAACTACACTATGATAATCTACATCCCCTTCTCCTGTCTGGTCCAACCTTGCTCCAAAGGATATGGATAAGGCATCATCATGCACATGGAAGTCCTTTTTCGATTCTGGGAACACTAAGATTGGCACAGTAACTACTTTTTCCTTTTGAGTATCTAAATCCTGCTCACATTGTTCATTCCAATGAAACTTTACTTCTTTCTTAAACATATTCTATAGGGGGTTGTAATATTTTCACACCCCCATATAAACTTTCAATAGTAGCCAATATGTCTCAAAGTCATGTGCAATTAGCGTACTGATGTTGGTGGTGGTAAATCTACTATGAATACAATCTTCGTAGAATTCACCACTGGTATTTTTTGCATACAAGATGGCCCAAAAAAATTCCAAATGGAAAAATTAAAATACACTTATTCAAATTTAATGATATTTTCAACTACTGACATCTATCAAGTGTAAGGAATTGTTGGGTACAACCCAAATTGGTCCATTTTTAGTCAAAGACTCTGCATCTTGAGGAGCAGAGTGCATAGTACTGCGAAGATATATATAGCACGTGGTGTCTAGGGGCTTCAGGGTGGATCGAAGCCCCTCATTTTCTAACAGGTTTTTGGTTTTATCTAGTTGTTTTGTCGGAGGCCATGGTATATGGACCATTGTATTGTAATCCTACAAAGATATATAAAGTGATGTAAGGATTTGTTGAAGTCATAACATGCATAGTTGATGAGTGAAAATTATTCTATTTTGTGTCTTTAGTCTGTTTTGGGCCTTAAGGTAAAGCTACGCAGTTGAGTGCGTGGAAACCTTGGAAGAGTCTGCAACTTAGTGCACAAAACACCTACAGTTGTGTGCTTAGGTCGAAGAATTTTTATGCATTGAAAAAGTCTATCCTAATAAAGAAGAATAAATTTGGGCCTATTATGTGTTTACATGTGTTGTGTTTTATTTCTCTCTATTTATGTGAAGTAATGATAGCATAGTCTATCTTATTCTGTAATGTGTTTATGTTTATCTAAATGATGTGAAGTAATTGATTAAGCGATACCACGTAGTAATAATATACATGTTTGGGGAATGGTTAAGTGCAAAGAAGCAAAGAAAAGGCACCTCATGCAGTCCCTCAAGGTTGCAGAAACCTGGTTCTGCAACTGCCCATAGCCACCTCGGGTGAGACTACAATTTTCTTGCAGGTTGTTGTCGAAAGTAATGGTGTCTGAGGGTTTTGTTAATGTCAAGTCGAAGCCGAACCTGGGTCAAGATCAAATGAGCCAAAAAATTGTTTTGTTTCCAGGACCGAGGTCTGTTTAAGGGACATGTGGATGTGGCATATATTGAAGAAGGAAATACAAGATTGGGTAGATATGAAAGAATGAGAGTTCAGAAAATAGAAATTTGTGATTAACGACTAAAATGTGGTTGCAGTGGTATATTTTCACAGAATAACATGAGATTTTCTTCCTGTAATTTTCTAATGGACTACATGAATGGTTGTCGAGGTTGAATAAGAACAATAATTTCTTTAAAAGCAATGATCCTACTCTGTGGAACCCTAAATTGCTACAACAACTCAAGGATGCCACTGACAACAGCTCAAGAGTTGCTCTTTTTTGGATCGACAGTATCCTAGGAAGATTTATGATTGAGTTCACCATAGACACATTTGTATCTTACATTGAATATAAGCAAAGATTTTTCAAGGGACTGCAGGGTAAGTATATAAATTTTTTGAAGCTATGGATTACAACTATTTTATGTGAAAAGGGTGTACTACGAATGCAGTCAGGCTAATGTTTGAGCTGAGGTCTAGAGCTGGTTCAACACGAAGTGGAAAGTGATAGATTGTAGATCCCAAGAACTTTATTAAGACTGATTAGAGCCCCTTGTTAGGATAACCTTAATCGAAGAAGAAAGTAGTAAGCCCGAAACCCCCAGAGGTGTGTCAGAGTTAGGATTTGGGAATAATCAAGACAATTTTGGGTTTCCCCATCCTGCTCATCCCCGTCCCCATAGTTCCCCTACTTCCCCTACCCCTCTCCCTCCCCTTCCCACTAACCGCCCATGAAGAAACATCACCGATGATATCAAGCTACCTATATTTAGTGGACTCGGATCAGAGGATCCTGAGAAATTTTGGTTTGTAGTTGAGGCTGTATGGAAAGCAGGACATATTACTTACAAAGATGTCAAGAAGGCACAAATTATCACAATTTTTTCGGAAAGAGCACTGACATGGTACATAAATTATTCTATGACTCATCATACTATTTCCGTAGATCATACAGAGAAAATGCTGACTTCAGAATTTAAGAAGCCAAAATCATAGTTGTAATGTATTACTGAACTGAAGGAGATGAAGCAGATGAAAAATGAATCTATTTTGGAGTTTGATCAAAATTTTAAAATGCTAATGGGACAAGCGAGGTTAAACATTCCCGAAGAGAAAGGAAGGAATGGTTTATATCTATGTTTCTGCAACATATCAGGGTTCCCTTGACGCAGTAGAAAGTTGCAACTCAAGCCGAAGCTTTGGAAATGGAAATGATGTTGGAATTTTCGTTGATGGGAGATACTCATGTAGTATTATAGTATATTTAGACCCATATAGCACATCTAACCTTGAAATTGCAATATCTGAAGAAAGTTAAGGAAGTTATAACATAAGCTATAACAAAAGTGTGGTGTATAAAGTGAAAAGCTGAAGGCCATTTGAAGGAATAATTCCCTATGTTTAGAGATTACTTGGCTACAGGAGCACCTAATCCATTGAATCTATTATCAAGCCTTTGGTGTGAGATATGAAAAAATGTAGGACAACATCATCTAGAACAGTGATATTTATTGTAGTAGTATGTGAAGACCCCCAGGCAGTTGCTTTACAACTTATTTAGGTTAGTGGGGCATGATGAGTGTTGTGGACAATTTTGTCACCCCTAGAGACAGTCTAGAGTTGCTATAGACCAATTCCTAGGACATCTTAATATAGCAAGGATCTCATCATATATCTTGGGTTGTCAATCCAAAAGCTTGCTTACTATCACTTGTAAGGCAAGAGAATAAGTTTGAATGGGACCAAACTCTCTCAGAAGTTACCTCTGGAAGTTGACAAGAATAAAGAACGATG
The DNA here is from genome assembly GCA_034641835.2 of Pinus albicaulis. Taxonomy (NCBI): domain Eukaryota; kingdom Viridiplantae; phylum Streptophyta; class Pinopsida; order Pinales; family Pinaceae; genus Pinus; species Pinus albicaulis. Next base: position 608,186,319 of record CM076575.1, on the reverse strand, counting down.
TGAACATCACACAAAAACTTCAATACAAGGCATAGAAAGTTAAGGAAGACAACTTAACAAAGAAAGTCAGTTCCAAATAATAATATACAGAAATCAAATATGGAAATTGAGGTCTGGGTAAAAAACACAGAAATATTAAAATAACATAGGCCATCTTCATAAATTTTAAAGAATCACATATAGGTATCCAACTAAAAATCACCACATGTGTGTTTAAGCACCTCCTCAAATGACTAATTAACAATAAAGAAAATATGAATAAGGTGAACATGGAACAATATATCATGACTAGGCCTATTTAAAGCGCTTGACTAACCCTAGTATGGGCATCAACTAGGATGAATCCTTACTCAAGATTAGTGAGCCACTCGCATTCTAGAGCATGATACCAGAAGATAAATAGCGTGAAATGAGATATTGTATTAACACATAAGAGAAAATTACATACTGTGAGATATCAAAGACCAGAATCCTCAATACAGTTATAACTCCTCCTCACTGAGACCCTACGGGCTCTGAACCTTCATACAGAAGTGTTACAAAATGTATACAAAAGCCTTTTCACTGCACAGTTTGCTGATAGAAATCTGGAACCCTTACAATGTTTTTCTTTCTAGTTTTTATAGAAGAAAGAGAAAACTCTAGAGAATGAGGTAGGTGATATACATTTAATGGTATCATTTGAACAAATTTGAAGGAAAAGCCCTCCTATGCTATTTGGCGAGGCTAAAATGATGCACGTACTCAGCTACCACTTCATGAAATAAATGCTGAAGATAAAAATCTCCTTATGAACAAGACATAAATAATAAAATATACAAATGCTATGTACTTGGCTGGAGGAGGAAAATATGCTGTGATAAAACCTTGAGGTTTCTTGCAAGAATAAATGAACTGGGAAGAAGATCTCTGCAGAGGCTCGACATAAGGGGAAATCTTCATGAACCTTATGTACTTTCCTAAGAAGAAAATCAGCTGAGATATAGTCTGTAGGGTATGATTTTTAATGTATTGTACCCTCGGCTTGATCTTGAAAATCTCTGGTCCAATACCCTTGTCTTTTAACACCAGATACGAGCTCAAAATCTTCAATGGGGTTGTTGAAATCTTTAATTCTTTGCTGATGTTCTTTGCAGGAACATTTATATCCCCATACGCTAACTGGCATCTTTAAATTGTCCTTGGGGAGTTCGAAAGATTTTACATCCAGCTCCTGCAATGAATGTCTTATTATGGCGGCTTTCGGGACCCTTCTTCATAAATGGCAGCTTCAGTTTAATTGCCTTATGAGACGCTCTATTGCTGCAGCCAATGACAGTGAATTAAAACATCTTCTCGTTTGTTGAAACCCTACAAAATCCATCAACATATTAGAAAAACCAGGCAGAAGTGGAATGGATGAGGAGGTGTTGACGATAATGGTGGTGAGGACATGGCTGATTGACAAGAACGTGCAGGGTGGTGGAGAAAATACGGTGGAAGCTTTTGACAATTAGAGGGAACGCAGGAGGTCTACGTAAAATGGTTTGAACGTGGTGGCGGAATAAAAAAATGAATAAGAATAAACACATAGATACAAATATATATATATATATATATATATATATATACGGCAGGGGAAGACGCCACGGATACACAGGAATACGACACATGGGAGTACAAAGGATAGGTGGGTGTATGACGTGGCAGAGGACTTGATCGGCAGGTGGTCAACAGATGGAGAAGACTGGATTCTAGGCCGTCGGATTTTAAAAATAGATCAACGGATCACAGGCGCATGGAGCGGCATAATGGTGGGCCATAGGACACAACGGACACAGGTTAATGGGAGAGCAAGATTGGAGGATATCCGCCGTTGGATCGAGGTCGACAGATCCAACGGTGCAGGTGAGTTCCACTGCCCGACCATTGCTCAACACTTAACGCGCGAAAAAGTGGTTTTTTGGGCCCGTACCAAAGACACGCGTCACGCGATTTGTGGAATCGCTGGCGTTTGGTTGAAAACCGCCAGCTCGGTGGAGGTGGTGCGGAATTAACCGCTGGTTTTCTGCGCGCGGGGGCCACCACAGATGCTTTAATTGTGGGCCGTCGATTGGCTTTGGATCTGACGGTTACAATTGCGCCCGAAAACATTTATTGTTAAGCTCTCTTCCCTTCTGGCATGATATTTTGTGCTCGGGACATATGGAAACCAAAACAGGGAAGGCTAAAACCTTTGGAGCTGGGCCCGATAAGTTTTAAATTATGGGTTTTGACTTTTTTAGGGTGGATTTTCCGGGCGGAGATGGTAATATTTAAATGGGGGCATGAGGATTTTAGGCCACGGCAGAGATTTGAAATAGATTCGGAAAAGGCAGTGAGCCAGAAATTTATATGCAGGGGTCCATATGTACAACATCAGCTCCATCTGGGGACGACATGTTCATTCCTGGACATGTCGAGAACGCGCAGACCACTGAACATTTATGTATGTACATCCTATTTTCGATTCCTCTGCATTTCTTCTGATAATTGCCAACATCCTCTCTTTATAAAAATAAAAGCTAAAACAACTTATATACAATATAATACAACAGGCATTCCCAGCCTGGATCAGAATTGAAAGTATGGTTTGAGGAATTGGCCATTCACAGGGGCGTCCAGCAGATCACCCTGTAGGTTTTCTAACATGAAAGTATTGTTTCCCCCTTGATTCACAATTTTGAATGGGCCAAACCACAATGGGTCAAATTTATCATGCTTGCCTTTTTCTGCTCTTCGAACGTCCCATCTGAGAACCAGGTCTCCAATTTGGAAATTCCTATCTATCGCATGCCGATCAAATATATTTTTCATTTTCTCCTGATAATCTATCAATCTCTGATTCACCTGGTTCCGTGTTTCCTCCAATTCTACCAGCTGATTAATCCTTCTGACCATGTCATTTGGTTCTTCTTGGCTTTCCTACATAAAACGTGCTACTGGCGATGCCAATTGCATAGGAAACACAACTGCTCGCCCATACACTAATTCATAAGGAGATTTCCCTGTTGCTCTCTTGCTGGTTATCCTATTTGCCCATAGAGCAAACTTTAATTGGGAGTCCCAATTCTTCTGATTCTCATTGATTATTTTCTTCAAGGCCCTCACGAAGGTTTTGTTAGAAGAATTTGCTAAGCCATTTCCCTATGGGTAGTAAGCTGTGGAATGAGTCAATATGATGTTATACTGTTGGCAGAAATTTACAAAACTGGCTGATTTGAAAGCCTGTGCATTGTCAGTTACAATTCTAGCAGGACAGCCAAACCTAGATATGATATTTTCTTCCATAAACTTGATTATTACAGTATCTGTAGCATTTCTTGTAGGTATGGCTTCCACCCATTTTGTGAAATAATTTGTGGCTGTTAGTATCCATTTATATTGGCCACTTGATGGAGGATGTATTTCTCCTATGAAATCTAATCCCCATTTCTAAAATGGTTCACTTACATGAATAGGAATCAAGCGCAAAGCTGCTAATTTCTGTCTTTCTGCAAATCTTTGACACTTGTCACATGCCCTGACCCAAGAAAAAGCATCTGTGAATAATTTTGGCCAGTAAAAACCAGCCTTCAAGATTTTATGAGCTGTAGCCCTCCAGCTGTAACGTCCTCCACAAATTCCCTCATGAAATTCTGTCATTATATTCTCCACTTCATTTTCTGTGAGGCATAATAGTAATATGCCTGAGGGATCTCTCCAATATAGTTGTCCATTAGCAATTATGTATTTCTGGGAATTCATTCTTACAGCTCTGTATTTTATCTTATCACAACTTGGAGGACAGCTAAGTGTTAAAAGATATTCAACTATTTCTTTATACCAAGGACTAGTGAGATATTTCATGTGTACCTTTTGAGTGGCCATCTCCAGTCCTTGCTGCTCTTCTCCTTTCTCAGATTCTTCATTTGCTATGATGGATAAATTAATGCCCAAGGCTTGGTGATTTGATTCGGATAACATTTTAGCAAGTCCCTGTCCTTTAATCAACTTAGTAGGCCTTATGTCCAAATCATACTCCTGTATTTTTGCAATCCATCTTCCTCTTTTACCTTCACTATCCCCCTGAACAAGAATGTCTTTGACAGCTACTGTGGGAACATATGCAGTAATATGAGATTGCAAAACATAGGTTCTAAAAGCTTTGAGGGACTTTACCAGGGCGTATTCCTACTTCTCCAATATATTATATTTTAATTCAGCATCATGCAGCACTTGACTGAAGAAAGCTATAGGCTACTCATATCCATCTTAATTTTTCTGCAACAATACTCCAGAAATTTTATGGGGTGATGCAAATGAAAATATCATAAATGGCTTTGCATAATCTGGACCAGCTAACACAGGAGCTTCAGCAAATTCTTGTTTTATCCTTGTAAATGCATCTCTAGACTCCTGGGACCATCTTACTTCATTATCCTTCTTCAACATATCATTTATATGCCTAACTATCTCAACATAGTTAGGAATAAACCTTCTCAGGAAATTAATTCGGCCTAAAAACACCTGCACTTCCTTCTTATTCCTAGGCAAAGGAATACTGTTTATTACTTTTACTCTCTTAGGGTCTATTTTCACAGCATCTTTAGTTACAATATGCCCTAAGATTTTTCCCTCATCTAATGCAAATAAAGATTTTTGAGAATTGAGGGATAGGCCATATCTTCTGCATTTTTCAAAAGTTCTTCTTAAATGCTCGATATGCTCATCATCATTTTTTGAAAATACTGTGATATCATCAAGATATACCACCAAAAATTTGTCCCGCTCTCCAACAAAGGCTATGTCCATTGCCCTCTGAAAAGTAGCTCCTGCATTAATTAATCCAAATGGCATCCTGGCATACATAAATGTTCCCCATGGTGTTGTAAATGCAGTTTTCTTCTGATCCTCTGGGAAAACAGCCACCTGATTGTAACCAGAAAAGCCATCCATCATAGACATTCTGGATGCTCCCACCACTTTCTGCAAGATGTAGTCCATCTTAGGCAGTGGATAATTATCCTTTAGAGATGCTCTATTTAAATTCCTGAAATCCACACACAGCCTTATTTCTCCATTTTTTTTCCGAACAAGAACAAGGTTTGCTACCCATTCTGAGTATCTCAATGGCACAATTATTTTGGCCTTCAGTAGCTTTTTTATTTCCTTTTCAATAGAGGGAAGCAGCAGAGGATTTATCTGTTTGAGCTTCTGCTTATAAGGTTTTGCATCTTCCCTCAAAGAAAATTTATGCTGCATTATATTAATATCAAAAGTTTTTAAGTCCTGGTAGGACCATGCAAATACATCTTTATAAGATTGAAACAACTTCAAATATTTTTCTTTATATTCTTCTGGGACCCTTTTAGATAATTTCACAATTTTGGGATTAGCATAAGTACCCAAATTTAAATCTTCCACTTGATTTTCTTCTATCACTTTGTGTGACTACAATGGAATATCATATTTGTTAAATAACCTTTCTAGAGGCACCAGACCTCTAGGTATAACATTTCCTTTCAGCTACAGCACTTTATTACCTGGTATCTTTTCTTCCCATTTATTTTCTACAATATTTTCAGCTTCCTCTTCCTCATTGTCATCAATCTCCATATTGGAGAATTATCCCACTGTCTCTATAAATCTCTTCATCTGTTCATCATCTTCAAATACCTTCCAGTGCTTCACATTATCTGGGATAGATGGCTTGTAACGTACCTCCACTTCATATCTTAAAAGTGGATTCTGAGGAGGACGGGATGTACTAGAAGCCACAGCAAGAGAATCTGCTATTCTGTTTTGCTCCCGGGGCATGAACTGTATGTTAAATGCTGAGAAGAAATTCTCCACCATGTCCCATACTTCGTTTCTGTAAGCTCTCAGCCGAGGATGCTTAGTTTGGCATTGATTTCTGATCTGCCTTACCACCAGCTCAGAGTCTCCCATGACTTTTAAACTTTGGATGCCCATGTTTATAGTTGTCTGCAGTCCCAATAAGAGTGCTTCATATTCAGCTACATTATTGGTAGCCTCATACTCCACTTTAAAGGACAGTGGCACCCATTTTCCTGTAGGAGAGATTAATAACACCCCAGCTCCATTGCCTTCTCTTGAATTTTCTCCATCAAAATGCAAAGTCCAAATTTCTGATTCCTGATCTTCTTTAAGCTCCTCATTTTGGATTTGACCAAAAAGGGGCTCATGGGTAAAATTTTGATTTTCTTCTAACATCAAACATGAGAAGTCTCCCTCTTTGTTGTACACTGGGGAATTCTCTGAGCAGTCAGCCTTAGTTACCATTTTAACAAATCTAGTCTCCTGGTATAACCTCCTCTCCCGGCCTCCAAAGACTGGGACAGTAGCATATGTTAAATCCAATTTGATTAACCCACCGATTTTTGTACCCCAGGACCTTGACAGCAGCATGCCAAAGCGGGCTGGGATATCACCAACCACAATGTCCATGACCACACTCTTTGCTGGAATTTGGGCCAAATTGACCACTAAGTCTTTAATCATTCCCAAGCATTTTACTCTTTTAGAATCAAATGAATATAGGTCATTGTATGGTATTGTAATCTGCAGTCCTAGTTGTTCCATGACAGACAAAGGCATAAGGTTATGGGAAGCCCCAGAATCTAACATACAATTGTGTAACAACGGGTCATGAATGAATAGAGACACAAAAAAGAGGAGTAGAGGGGTCTATCTCCTCAACATGTGGGCCAAAGACTACCATGGGTCTTTATTCTTGAAGGTTTAAAATATCAGGTACAATTGGTGTTTCAGGAGGAAGCATGAAGGAAGTAATTTGAGATTGATATACAGGCTGTTTTAGCAGTTCAGTCAGGGGGACTGGAATCTTAATTTTTTCAAGTTTTTTTTGCAGATTAAAAGCAGGTGGGGGCTTTTCTATCACTACTTCTTTTGACTCTTTGTTTTCAGCTAAAGATTTAATTTCTTTTGACACTAGCTCAGCATTAGGAGGACTGACTACTTTAGAAGAAGAAGGAATCTGATCATTGGGCTGCAAGAGAGCATTTAGAGGATTCTTACCTTTTTCTATGTTACTCTTTATTGCTGATTCCTTCTGAGCAGGTGCTTCTTTCTGAGGTGGCTTCTCTTCTTGATCTTGATTTCGGATCCTCTTCCTTGAAGATCTGAGATCATATTTGACATTAAATTGTGCTTGCATGAAATCAGCAAATTGTTTACAATAATGATCAATATCTGCTTCTTCTTCCTCTCCTTGCAATGGGCATTCTATATCATCATTATTTGAAAAAGCAATATTTGAATCTTCTAATCCATAAGCAGCATCTCCAGTGGAGTCATCTACTGGACCTTCCAGGTACAAGGGATGTGGTACCTAATCTTGTTGCTCCTTTGCTTCTCTCGGCAATATCTGCAATGGGGGTCTCTTATACTGGGGATTGTATCCTCTGTTTGGAGCATTATAGAAATTCTTGGGAGCTGAATTTTTAGCCTTTAGTTCAAGCTTGACCATATTCTTTATCATTTTGCTTATTTCATCAATTTTATCTGAATATTTATCATGATTAGAGGTGGAAACCTCTTCTTTGCCTCTCCTCCCAGTGTCTTGTTCAATTTTTCCCTTCAATTTCCCAGTGGAGGCAAAGTTTGCTTCCAGCTCTAGAGCATGTAACTGTGCATCATCTAAAGAAGCAGGTTTTCTTTCTCTCAATGAGAATCCAAAGTCAAAATCAAAGGCTGCTATAAAAATTATCTTGGCAGCAGCTTCACGAGGCTTCATTTCAGGAGGCAGACTTAAATATAACTTATTGAATCTTTTAATAAACTCTGACACTCCTTCATTATGTTTCTTCTTAAGAGTATTAAATTCAGTGAGACATTGTCCATGATCTTTCTTTTCTCCCCACTTCCTGAGAAAATTATTCTCCATCTCTTCCCAGGTAGTCACAAAACGATTTCCCAATGTCTTGAACAATTTTCTGGCTTCACCCTCCAAAGACTGTACAAATAATCTCAAGACCACGTCCAAATATTCAACATTTAAGTTTTCTGCAAAGGAACAAAAAGTCTCAAGAAGTTTCTGAGCATCAATTTCATTTTCACCATTAAATCTCGGCAGAATCTTCAAAGAATCCTGAGGCATATCATTTAGCACTTGGGGTAAGGCCAGTGGAGCATATTTATTCAATAGAAACGCAGGAACATTATCCATTGGAGGAGGTGGGGGTTGTGCAACAGTCTGAGCTACAGATGAAGGAAGGGGAGTAGGAGGAAGTGGGGTATGAATAACAATGGGAATAAATTGCACAGAAGTTTGCGGTGTGGATGGGAATAGTTCACGGTTAACAGCAGCTACTTCTGTAACTTCTTTAATTTCCTCAGCCTCAGGAGTAGGATGAGAATATTATTCAATCCAGGCACTTCCTCTACGTGGAGTTTCTGAGTAAAACTCGGGATTTTCTGTTCTGATTTCTTGAGAAGAAGAGGGAGGATAATCTTCAACGGAATATTCAGGGTTTTCAGCACGAACTGATTTCCTCTCCTTCCAAACTCTTTTATGAATGATATTCTCTGGGTCAGACACGTAAGGTGTTTTTTATTGAGATGTATCTGACCTCAAATGTGGCTTACGAGGAGCCAGGACTACCAATAAATTTATCAAATAAGGAACAGTGGAGTCGCCAAGGTGAGAGATATACAACTCTTCAACTCTCTGTGCTCACCTGATTAGAGAGTGAAAACAATTTGTCGAGGCCCAGGGAAACTGATATTCTCAAATTCGATCCCTGGAAATGGTGCCAGAAAGATGTTGTGGACAATTTTGTCACCCCTAGAGACAGTCTAGAGTTGCCATAGACGAGTGCCTAGGACATCTTAATATAGCAAGGAGCTCATCATATAGCTTGGGTTGTCAATCCAAAAGCTCGTTTACTATCACTTGTAAGGCAAGAGAATAAGTTTGAATGGGACCAAACTCTCTCAGAAGCTGATACAAAGATAAGAACAATGTAGGAACATCATGCAAAACTTCAATACAAAGGCATCAGACAATTAAGAGACAACTTGCTGTAAAGAGGGCCAGCTCAAATAATATACCACAGAAATCAAATATCAGAAGTGGGTGCAGTGAAGAAACATGAAGAAGATATTAACTAACATGAGACTGATACCCAGATACACAACAGAATCACATATGGGCTTATCCAACTAAGAATCCATACATGACAATGGCATTTTAAAAGCACCCTCCTCAAGCAACTAATATAGCAGAAAATATGAATAAGGTGAACATGGAACAGTATATCATGACTAGGCCTATTTAAAGCGCTTGACTAACCCCAGTATGGGCATCAACTAGGATGAATCTTTACTCAAGATTAGTGAGCCACTCGTACTCTAGAGCATGATACCAGAAGATAAATAGCATGAAATGAGATATTGTATTAACACATAAGAGAAAATTACATACTGTGAGATACCAAAGACCAGAATCCTCAATACAGTTATAACTCCTCCTCACTGAGACCCTACGAGCTCTGAACCTTCATACAGAAATGTTACAAATTGTATACAAAAGCCTTTTCACTGCACAGTTTGCTGATAGAAATTTGGAACCCTTACAATGTTTTTCTTTCTAGTTTTTATAGAAGAAAGAGAAAAATCTAGAGAATGAGGTAGGTGATATACATTTAATGGTCTCATTTGAACAAATTTGAAGGAAAAGCCCGCCTATGCTATTTGGCGGGGCTAAACTGATGCACGTACTCAGCTACCACTTCATGAAATAAATGCTGAAGATAAAAATCTCCTAATGAACAAGACATAAATAATAAAATATACAAATGCTATGTACTTGGCTAGAGGAGGAAAATCTGCTGTGATAAAACCTTGAGGTTGCTTGCAAGAATAAATGAACTGGGAAGAAGATCTCTGCAGAGGCTCGGCATAAGGGGAAATCTTCATGAACCTTTTGTACTTTCCTGAGAAGAAAATCAGCTGAGATATAGTCTGTAGGGTATGATTTTTAATGTATTGTACCCTCGGCTTGATCTTGAAAATATCTGGTCCAATACCCTTGTCTTTTAACACCAGATACGAGCTCATAATCTTCAATGGGGTTGTTGAAATCTTTAATTCTTTGCCGATGTTCTTTGCAGGAACATTTATATCCCCATATGCTAACTGGCATCTTTAAATTTTCCTTGGGGAGTTTGAAAGATTTTAAATACAGCTCCTGTGATGAATGTCTTATCATGGCGGCTTTCGGGACCCTTCTTCATAAATGGCAGCTTCAGTTTAATTGCCTTCTGAGACGCTCTATTGTTGCAGCCAGTGACAGTGAATTAAAACATCTTCCCGTTTGTTGGAACCCTGCAAAATCCATCAACATATTAGAAAAACTAGGCAGAAGCGGAATGGAAGAGGAGGTGTTGACGATAATGGTGGTGAGGACATGGATGATTGACAAGAAAGTGCAGGGTGGTGGAGAAAATACGGTGGAAGATTTTGACAATTAGAGGGAACGCAGGAGCTCTACGTAAAATGGTTTGAACGTGGTGGCAGAATAAAAAAATGAATAAGAATAAACACACAGATACAAATCTATATATATATATATATATACGGCAGGGGAAGATGCCACGGACACACGGGAATACGACACATGGGAGTACGAAGGATAGGCGAGTGTATGACGTGGCGGAGGACTTGATCGGCAGGTGGTCAACAGACAGAGAAGACTAGATTCTAGGCCGTCGGATTTTAAAAACAGATCAACGGATCACAGGCGCATGGAGCGGCGTAATGGTGGGCCACAGGACACAACGGACACAGGTTAACGGGCGAGCAAGATTGGAGGATATACGCTGTTGGATCAAGGTCGACAGATCCAACGGCGCGGGTGAGTTCAGCTGCCCGGCCATTGCTCAACACTTAACACGCGAAAAAGTGGTTTTTTGGGCCCGTACCAAAGACACGCATCACGCGATTTGTGGAATCACTGGCGTTTGGTTGAAAACCACCGGCTCGGTGGAGGTGGTGCAGAATTAACCGCTGGTTTTCTACGCGCGGGGGACACCACAGATGGTTTAATTGCGGGCCGTCGATTGGCTTTGGATCTGACGGTTACAATTGCACCCGAAAACATTTATTGTTAAGCTCCCTTCCCTTCTGGCATGAGATTCTGCGCTCGGGACATATGTAAACCAAAACAAGGAAGGCTAAAACCTTTGGAGATGGGCCCGATAAGTTTTAAATTATGGGTTTTGACTTTCTAGGGCGGATTTTCCGGGCGGAGATGGTGATATTTAAATTTGGGCATGAGGATTTTAGGCCACGACAGAGATTTGAAATAGATTCGGAAAAGGCAGTGAGCCAAAAATTTATATGCAGGGGTCCATATGTACAACAATGAGAAGAACTGTCGAAGTTATGACTTGAAGATGGAACACACTGTTGATGCTTATAGGATGCAATTCGAAGGATATCTGAATGATGATCAAGGACATCATGTTGGTCGAGGAGGTTTCCAAGGACGAGGATGAGGACCAGGATGAGGAATTGGTCGAGGGCACGAACAGACTATATGTTACTTTTAGCACTCCGTTAATTCTACTAGGCTGGGAATAGATTCACGAAGGTAACCAAAAACATCTTTGGGTTGAGAAACTGGTGTTTTCCAACAATAGTGGGCTCTCTCACTCGATAAAATCAAAATATAAGATACTTCGAAGTGAAAATTTCTTAGACATAGACCAGATCTAAAATTTTATTTAAAAAATATAGTTGGGGGATTGAAAAAAGTCCTGAGATATGGTGTAGATGTAGGTGATCAAAGTTTACCAATAAATCCCATGCATAAACATAGTCATTACATAGGTTTTTTCTTGGTACACATTTTGGAAAATTCAAATTTCTGTAGTATAATGGGAAAACATAAAAGAAATTGATCTAACATACAACAAATCTTAAAGGAAACAAATAAAAAATAGGGAGTTGCATTTGAAACTGAAACATGAGGATATAATAAGACTAGAGAAAAATTTCTTTTGAATTCTAGAAATACTCAATTCCTCCTCCAAACTTTAAGAAAATATAACATAAGAGATACACAAGAAAAACACATATCCAAAATGTCATACAACAATATCCTTCGCAAATATTTTTGGGAAAATATGTGCATCTAAAGCCTTTCTTTGATTAAATTGTAAACAAAAAACAATGCACCAGATTCTAACAACTGATATCAATACTCTCCAACCCTCTTTTCATTATTTTTTTAATCTTATATAGGCATAAATAAAAGATTAATCGGTAGTTGGATGAAATGTATCTTTCATCCATGGAGAGGATAAAAACAAACTAAAAATTAGAAACATAATGTTGTTTACAATCATTTTATAAAATGGTAAAAGGAAAAATACTAATAATGTTTATCAATATCTCAAAGAAAACATTATCTAGACAACTATCTAAATTTCCAAACCATATTCATCACAACAAGAAATAGAAAAAGTAGAAAAAATTGGTAGTAGACTGATAGTGTTGCACAGTGTCTGGGTAGCAGCTGGGTAGCACGCTCCCAAGTCATGTTTCTCCCCATATATGACACTTGGCTTATGGAAAATGGGCAGAGGTGGCTTCCACATGTGTAACACGTTGACCCCTCTGACCTCCGACAATAGGCACCTTTAGAAAGCATGTGGAAAGTTGTAGGCAGGGACTGCATACCAATTGTGAAATGACTATGTAGAAGCTGCGTAGCACAAAATCTGAAATGACTTTCTTACAGGGCTAAGTTCTATCTCATCAAAATGGCAACATTGTATGTTTTTAATCATGTCAAGATCTATCTCATACTAATGAAAAAAATATTCACAACCTTTACAAAAACCCGAAATGTGAAACAAGTCCATAATACTCTCAAAATAGAACATCTGTATAAAATATGAAGGAGGTTATTATATATGGACCTATTGGGAACACAGACATCTCTCAGTTTCTCTAAATCCTTCACCATGTTGTAAAAAAGTGCTCTACAAAATCATCACTAAAGCAAGAAATTGACAATACAAAAAATAGGCCTTGAAGATGTATTCGGAGGCCCCAATCCATGACACGTGTTAGAACTTGAAGAGGTTGTTGTACTTTGATTAGTGCTTGAGAACAAAATTCTTTAGTTTCACAAAATTCACCTGCATGTGGTTGGAAACAGTTCTTTAAAATTATGTCTAAAAAAAGGTTTTTTGTGCAGTAGTGGGCATCGAAACAAGGGTTGATGAAGCTTTACATTTTCAAGAAGTAGTTGGATTGGTTTGAGAACCATGGTTGTACGTCCTCTTTATGCTTGTGGTAAGACAAATTTAACACTCATATGAAATGAATCAGGCTGTTTGGTCACTGGAAAAATCACGGATTTATTGTGAAATAGTTGCATATTGTCCTCTCTTCTTCTATGTTTGTTCTTCAATCCTGTGATCAACTTACGAATTTTCATATACCATGAACCAAAATCAACCATCAGTAAACTAGAATTCAATTTAAAATGACGGTCTCATCATGAACATTCAAATTTTATTTATCAATTTTAATGGTGTGATAGTTAATGATGCTTATTTCGACACTCCACTTGATGAATAATAATGTGAGAGCATGGGAACGTAGATTGATTTTGAGTAATAGGTATGAGTATGAGGGGGTGGTTTAATGTATGAGGATATGGGATTTATGTTTCCATCATGTGTAATGATGATTTATCAAATGGAGATAGGACGAAAGTGGAAGGGGGGATATGAATGGTTGGGTATATGGGGAAGAGAAATAGTTTAGAAGGAAATAAGGGGATAGGGGAGTAGGATATGCAAGGTTAAAGGATAGTGAAAAAGGACAAGGGAAAATAGGAAAAGGAAATGTGAAATTAGCATATAAATGATGAATTGTTAGGGGAATATGGGATATAAGATGCGGGAAATAAATATGAGATTAAAACCATGTTGCCTTAACCAAAATCCATTTGACTATAAATAGATGTTAATATGAGCTTTATAACATAGGAATATTTAGAAATGAACTTCTTGAATTAAAATTTGTGACGATAGTTCCAAAATACTCAAATAACATTTAACGTTCTTGACCAAAATTTTTAAAACCAAACTAATGATTACTTCCCATGCAGTGCTTGGTCAAACTCATGATAGTGAAAGGTCTATGAGTTTTGACTCATGACATGACATCAAATTTCATATTTGAAGAAATTTAACAACTAAAAAACTAACTGAATCTAACTGAATCTAACATTGGCTCTAGTGGGGATGGAAGCCTCCCTATGAGGTACCAAGAACAACAATGCAGACTAGAAGATTATCCATTGGGAAACAGAGTTAACATACAAAACTGAAAAAAGAGATTAACAGATTGAAAATTTTAACCAAATGAAATAACTAAAAATTAATACTGAATGACATAAAATTATTTAACCAATTGACTGACTTATTTATGAAAACAAAGCATTGAGACCTTGTGGCCTTCACCTCAGGCTTCAAATTTCAGTGCTAACCACCCACACTTACAACATTGAAAGTAAAGTTGTATGTACAATGGAATGTTGCATTTGCTAAAACATATATACTATGTAATCACCTCCTTCAAATGTAGCAAGTTAAGCATATGGATACTTGACTGAAAGTTACTCATAGTTTCTTTGAACATGCAGAAAAAATAGAAAACCAAAAACCCAAACATCCACTGAAACTGTTGAGAGCAAAATCCACAAATATAAGAACAACCATTTTCCTTGATGGTTGCAATAGAGTGGCCAAAGGATTTTGAAGAACATGAAAAATCACCTCTTTTGATGAATTGTCTTCTTCATTAGGCTCTTCATTTTATGATCACAGAGGAAAATTTTCATATGCAAGAGGATCTAAAACAACCTCTTCTTTTTTACTGCTTTCCTGCAACTTATGATGGTCAAATTTAATTTTGGTGTATTCAAAATATGTAGCTACATGCATATCTCCTTGATAAAATGGATTCATTAGTAATCCTTCATGTGAATCAAAATTGAGAGTTTCTTGAGCAATAGGTTCATTAGATATTTGGAAAATATTACCTTCAATGCACTATTCCACAACTTGCAGATTAATATGCATTTCCACGTCACACATTATTTTAATCCCATCGTCTTGAGCTGCATTCTCATGCTGCTGGAAATAAGAATTTTCAAAAGGATTTGAAATTTATTTTTCCTCAATCACTAACCCAGAAGATGAGAGAACCAATGGACTCTCTATTTTCTTCTGTTGTTTGAAAAAATTCTCATACTCTTCATCATGAAAATACAGACAAGGCCACTACAATATTTGGATGAAGGATTCTACAATGTAACAAGCAACAAAGTCCTCAACTATATCTGAAAGTTGCTTCCAAGTTATGTTACCTTCAACTTGCTCTTTTTATTTCCTAGCGATCTTATAATTTTCTCTCAGAAATTCAAATGTAGCATAACATAAATTTAGAGAGTTATCATCATCAAATTCATCAATTTATTCATGTTAAAAACTATAATACTACTCACCTGATTCAATACTTTCATCATCTTCTTCATTTATGTCGTAAGTGACTTGTGCACGAAGTTTTCTTTCCTCAAATTACTGAAATTCAAAATCCTCTTGCTCAGAAAATGCCACTGATTACTCTTTGGGACTCTCTTCAGATGCATAAATAAAACAACTGTTTTATAACTTATGGTGCCATAAATAAAAAACATCTCCTTCTTCTACCAAATCATATTAGGGAGGAATTCTTCTTTGTTTCCCTCTAACATCAGTTTTATTTTGCATAGTGAATGTGTCCATCAACCTTTCCATGGGTTTCATCAATGTATCCATATTAAGATATGACCATGGAGAAAGCTCTTCCTTAACCACTTCCCTTCTTTCAAATTCAATTTTGGCTTTTTTTTAGCAACAAATTTTCTTCCACATCAACAATTATTTTCTGTATATTCTCCAAAGTGGTCATATTTCTCTCTCTGAGAAAATATGCAAGCTCACCATCAAAACCCTTTGAATAATGTAGCATTGCCAATCCTGGGGAATGCTTTACATTAGTAGGTATGGAATCATATATACTATTAAATATGGCTAAGAAATATTGGAATGTCTCACTAGGTTTCCTCTTTAGATTCTGATACTCATCCATAATCTGAAAAGGGTTCACTTTGACCTCCCATCTATCAACGAAAACATGATCAAAGTATTGGAAATAAGATATACCTCTAGCTACCAAAATTCTATTCGAGTCCCTAACTTCTCCTGAAAGACTTTGAGAAAAAAACCTTACTTTGAGCACTTCATGATATACTTCCTCAAGGTCAATGAAGTCAATGACTTTGTGTACATGCTTCTTTGTTGTAATCTTACATGTATCATCAAATTGAGGCAGCCTATAACCATAATTATGTGGTAACTCATGCAAAGGGGCTAGAATATTTAATGGGGCATACCGGGTAGTAGCCATGACTGAGGTCTTAGATATGATTGTACCAACTCGACTATGATTATCATTTGTATCATGTTCAACACAAACAATACAGAAAGAAGATGCATTTGCAGCTTCAAGAGAATGATATACATTGCGAAAAGGGGACTCATGTGTATATTTGTAGTCTACATTCGGATTCAACAAATAGAATAAAATTCTTTTGACATTTTCATGAAAGGAAAAGAAGCAATTGATACAGCAAAAAATTATATTCTACAAAATATTCAGGTTCAAGTACCTGACTCTCAAACATTTTTCTTCCATCCTTTAGCGGACAAGGCATGTTCTTCTTTCAATCTCATTTGAAGTTTTTTGGAGTCGCCAAGTGAATGGTTCAACATTTTTTATGTTTGACTATTGTCCACCATCAAGAGAAAAATTTGAAACTTTGAAGATCTTTCCCAGGGAAGATGAATCCTTTCGCTCCTCGGCAACGACGCTAATATGTTAGCACTTCGTGAATTTTACTAGGCTGAGAATAGATTCATGAAGGTAACCACAAACCTCTTTGAGTTGAGAGACTAGTCTTCTCTAACAGGAGGGGGCTCCCTCACTTGATAAATTCAAAATATAAGATACTTTTAAGTGAAAATTTCTTAAATAGAGACCAATTTTAAAAATTTCTTTAAAACAATTAGCTGGGGATTGACAAAAATCTTGAGATATGGTGTACATGTAGGTGATCAAAATTTACAAATAAATCCTAGGCATGACACCTGTCATTACACAATTATGTTTTTGATACACATTTTGGAAAAATTCAAATTTATGTACTACACTGGGCAAAGAGAAAAATAAATAGGTCTGACATACAAAAAAACTTAAAAGAAATAGATAAAAAATAGGGAGTAAAAATGTTTCATTCGCAACTGAAACATCAGAATATAGTAAGACTAGAGAAAAATTTCTTTGAATTCTATAATTACTCAATTCCTCCTCCAAAATTTAAGAAAATATAACATAATAGAGATACAAGAAAAACATATATCCAAAATTTCATACCACAATATCCTCTATAAATATTGTTGGGGAAATTGTGCATCTAAATCCTTTGTTTCATTAAGCTGTAAACACAAAAGCCATACATCAGATTCTAACAGCTGATACGAATACTCTCCAACCCTCTTTTAATTTTTTTTTTTTTATTATTATTATATAGGCATACACAATATATTAATCAGTAGTTGGATGCAATGTGTCTTCAATCCATGGAGAGGATCAAAGAAAATTAAAAAGTAGAAACATATTGTTGTTTACAATCCTTTTATGAAATGGTAAAAGGAAAAAAACTAATATTTTTTATCACTATCTTAAAAAGAAATATATCTAGACTATTGTCTAAATCTCCAAAGGATATCCATCACAACAAAAAATAGAAAAAGTATAAAAAGCTGACAATGGACTGATAGTGTTGTGCAGTGTCAAGGTAGCACCAGCGTATCATGCTTCCAAGTCATGTTTATCCCCATATCTAACACTTGGATGATCGAAAATGGCTTGAGGTGGCTTCCACATGTGTAACACATTGACCCCTATGACCTCGAAAAACTAGCATCTTTACAACGCATGTGGAAACTTGTAGGAAGGGGTTACATAGCGGCTGTGTAGCAGCTCCGTAGAAAACAATTTGAAGTCAATTTCTTACAGGGCTAAGCTCTATATAATAAAAAACACAACATTTCACACTAATGGAAAAGATATTAACAACCTTCACAAAAAAATGAAATGCGAAAAAAATTCATAATCCCACCTCTAAACAAAAATGCGAAAATAGGCCCTGACGAAACGTATGTACCTCTCAAAATATAACAATTGTCTAAAATTTGAATGATTTTATTATATATGAACCTGTTGTGAACATAAAATTCTCTCATTTTCTCTAAATTCTTCACCATATTCTCAGAAACCGCTCTGCAAAATCATCACTAAATTAGGAAAGTTGACAACCTGAAAAATAGGCCTTGAATATTTAATCAAAGCTCCCAATCCATGACACCCGTGCAAAAAATAGAAGAATTTATTCTACTTGTATCTATTCTTGAGAAAAACCTTATTCATTTTCCCAAAATTCACCTCCACGTGGTTGGAAACGGTTCCGCAAAAATATGTCTAAAACATGTTTTTTGTGCAGCAGTGGGCAGCGAAACAAGGGTTTAGGAACCTTTCCATTTTCAAGAACGAGTTGATTTGGTTTGAGAACCATGGTTGGAATTCCTCTTTCTTCTTGCAGTAGGAGACATTTAACCCTGATATGATTTCTCTCACTAGTTTTTTAGCAGGCTACAATCTGGTGAAGTCCTCTCTAGTCCTTGCAAGGTTATTTCTATTAGACATAATACATTTCGGCCATCATGTACCCCTTTTGACCTCATATATTAGGTGGCATATGTCATAGTTTCATTTATCACCTTCATGTACTTGATGATTTACACTTTCGCCTTGGGCACCCATTTTCCTCAGACTTGAACATTTTCACAAAAACAGTATCTTAAAACCCATACGCCACTCTGCCCAGACTTTCCCGTTTATACATGAGAATCCATTCATAGAGATCTACATATACCTTTTTAATTATTAAAAAATATATATTTTCTCTATTTTTGAGGCAGGTTTGATGGTTATTCCAGTAATGAAACCACCCCATTCTATGGGCTAACTGTTCATAACTGTAGAAACTAATTTGAGCGAGTATAAAATCCCCTCAAAGGAATGGCCTAAGGGGAGAGAGAAAAAATATAGATACTATACTCTATTGGAGCCCTATTCAACTCTGATATTCCCGTGCCTCTTGCACTTCCTAGGTATTTTCAGGAAACCCTTGTTCCCTTGAGATGTTCATTACCCCATATGAAATCTATTGTGCACACATCTTGGAAGAATTATTGCGAGGCTAGGGCTCGACGGATCGGACGGTATGCTCGAAGGTCGTGGGATGATTCAGGTGATCTCTCCACGTTTTGATTACTATACATGTCATTAATAATTACAAGAGCCATATTGTTCCCGATATTTATGTGTTTGCTTTATACATGTGTAATAATCATTAATTGAACATTTCATATTGTTTTTATGGTATTATGCATGATTTTCACTGACATCTAGGAACTATATATGCTGTATAACTAGGTTTTTGTGTTCCTTCTCTCTGGATTTACATGTTTCAGAGCACAAAGTGTGGCAGGGGGGTTTGCACCCCACAGGATCTACATCAACCAAGGGACTTTCGGTTAAGTTCTGCAACCAGTAGTATCTATTTTTAGTATAATTTTGAACCCTTGGTTAAAATGAGAGGGGGGGTGTATCAGTTTAATGTTGTCATGGTCTTGTAAACTTTATTTTACACTTATTTACATATTATTTTCATGATCAACTTAATATACAATGGAAAAAATATCTTAATAAGTGAAAAGAAGGTATCAAGCAGATTAAATACAGAATATCAACATATATTCATCATGCACATATACAACATATATAAGTGGAAACCCATAAGGGAGAAAACCACATCTTATTATTGTTGTGATGCAAAGGCAAGCTCCAACTCTCTCTCACCACTAATTTTATATAGGCTTAAACTTACAGGAGGCTACTACCTCAATTTTGCAAGCTACAACTTGCAAGGAAGCTCCAAATCCCATCTATGTTCTGTAGGCTACAACCTACAAGAGGCTTCTACCTCAGCCAGCTACAACTGGACTTCTATCAAGCTACAACTTGATATGGAAGCACCAAATTCCTCACACTACAATAAAAACACATGCTGATTTAACTGGATAGAAGCTCTGTTATGTTCCTTCATCACTATTGTCTTCCAGTCTTCATATATGCCTTATATCATCTTTGAATCTTCACAGCTTCTCTATCTGCTCCTCCTTTTTCTTACACTCTCTAAACTCCTGCAGCTCTCTTATATTCTTCTTCCTCTCTCATCCATTCTGCAGTTCTCTAACCCTTTATGCATATGTTGGTAACATTATTTATAGAGATCACCTCATAACTATTTGCATTCCATAGGGGATTTGAAATGAATAGGTATGACTCTTTGCCTTCCGCCTTCTCATTTTCTTCTCCAGCCCATTTAGAATAATATAATAGTATGTATACATTTTAGTATTACAGAGGATTTTTTCCTTGGCTTTGGAGACTTGCCTTTGCATCACATACAATAAAAATAATTAACTCATTTACATTTACAAATACAATAATATATTTCACTCAGCC
Source organism: Pinus albicaulis (assembly GCA_034641835.2). NCBI lineage: Eukaryota > Viridiplantae > Streptophyta > Pinopsida > Pinales > Pinaceae > Pinus > Pinus albicaulis. Next base: position 608,165,559 of record CM076575.1, on the reverse strand, counting down.
CTTTCAGCTCTTGGTTCACCATACATTTGTCTTTTCTGCTGCTGTCGCTGTCTTTTTAGTATCTCCTGTTATAGTCTCTGCTACATAACTGCTCATTTTGACTGACTTGACCCATTCTATTGTGTTTCTAATAGTGCCATCATATCTCCTTTTTCCCAACCATGCCTCTTTTTCTCGTGCCCACAGCGTTCAACCTTCACCGCTCTTCTAAACATTCGATTCTGCCCTTTTCTGTGTTGGGTCCTTACCTGAGCCTTTCTACCCGTGTTCATACCTTCCTTTTCATTTTACATTATAAACCTCCTTTTTCTCTCTGAAACGATTTACAAAGGAAAATCCACATACTCCCGGACTTGAAATGCTTTAGACTTCAGCTTTGATCTTCATCGCGTCTGCTCTCTTTATCGCACTTCGGTGTTTCAAACGTTCTTTTCTATATGGCTCCTTTTCTTTTCGATGCAATTTTCAAAGGGAAATCACATACACCCAGACTTGAAATCTCTTAAATAGTGGTTATGAGCTGCATCACATCTGGCTCCTTTATTGCACTTTGTCCTGAGTTTGCGATGAGCAATGTGCGATCAGGTCCCACTTGAATTTATCGCTACTTCGCATTGCAACTTCTATACCTTATGAATTCTTATCACATAAGCATCGCCGATTGTGATATGCGATAACAACGCATCACATCCATCGCATCGCATCTATCCATCACATCGCAATATCATTTTCCATATCATGTGAACCCATATCATGTGCGATACGTGATATGCAATTGCATCGCATCGCATCTTCATATTGCAACTCATCGCCACTTCGCAGTATGCGATGGACTTTGCATCACTGATGTGTGATATTACGTTGTCCCGCCACGTGTCCCTTCACATCAGTACATCACATCGCTTCTTTGCTCTTACGATCTTTACCCCTCCGATCTTGCGATTTGCGATATGCAGGCCAAGTCCATGTCATCTCCATGTCATCATGCCACGTCACCTTGCCACATCACCGCCACGTCACTACCATGTCATCTTGCCATGTCATCTTGATTTATTTATGATTTGCGGGGTCAGGTCCACGTCAGCTACCACGTCACTTTCCACATCATCCCCACGTCATCACATCGCACTTCACATTTTGTGTGACCACTGTGTTTGTGCGATTTTTCTCCTACCACAATTGCGATATGCGATCGCATCGCATCTCATTTAATCTCATCCGTTTGTTTATGTTGTCCTGCTCTGTGACACTGGTCCGACACCTTTTATCATTCCGCTCTTTATAAACTATTTGCTTTAAAACAAAGAATGTCAACAAAGTGTATTGGCCCCACATTATGTATGGCACCAGACCTCTAAAGGCACCCACATTATTAAATTAGATTCACGGTACTGCAGAGGCACTCCTCGGTATGGAAAGATCATTGGGCTTGTGCTACCACAGTGAATGACAGCCGTCGATCTGCGGTCAACGCCTGATGGGCGGGTCAACTACGGAGGCACCCCCTTGGGTTAACTATCGGGCTATTTGTGCCCCCATGGTACCGTTGATCCTAGATCAAAATTAACCTGCTCATTCCTCCTCTTAACTCACAATTTTTTTATGTCAAAGACTGTTGAGGCTCCGTTGTTGATACTAGAATGATCCAACGGTCATCGCGTTATCGCGTGCCAACCAGACCCAATGGATAAATTTTTTGATCCTACGTGAAATAGGTGGTTTCGGTATGACATGCGTAGCCCTTCTAACTGTATCACGTCCATCTTACTTAAAACGACTTATCCTCCAAAAGCGGTGGGAAAACCCTCTGGTGGTTTTCGAAACCACTTTCACTGTTCCATCTTCACTGTTGACTCATGGTTTCCACTTTCAACTCATGGTTTCTCCGCATATTTGGTAAAAAATTTAAGCATGCCATCGATCATGTTTCCGCTTCTGTTCATCAGGTCCTCCACACTGCTCCTCTCCTGAGCTTGTTCTTCTACCTTTCTAAATTCGCTGCTTCTCTGCTCTTACAATCTTCACCCATTCGATCTTGTGATTTGTGATATGCAGGCCAGGTCCACATCATCTCCATGTCATCATGCCACATCACCTTGCCACGTCATCGCCATGTCACTGCCATGTCATCTTGCCACGTCATCTTGATTTTTTTGCGATGTGTGGGGTCAGGTCCACATCAGCTGCCACGTCACTTGCCATGTCATCCCCACGTCATCACATCGCACTTCGCATTTTTTGTGACGGCTGTGTTTGTGCAATTTTTCTCCTGCCCCGATTGCGATATGCGATCACATCGCATCTCCTTTAATCTCATTCGTTTGTTTACGTTGTCCTGCTTTGTGACATTGGTCCCACAGCTTTTATCATTCTGCTCTTTATATACTGTTTTCTTTAAAACAAAGCATGTCAACAAAGTGTATTGGCCCCACATTATGTATGTCACCAGACCTCTAAAGGCACTCGCATTATTAAATTGGATTCACCGTATTGCGGAGACACTACTCAGTACAGAAATATTATCGGGCTTGTGCTACCGCAGTGAATGACAGTCGTCGATCTGCGATCAATGCCTAATTGGCGGGTCAACTGCGGAGGCACCCCCTTGGGTTAAATATCGGGCCGTTTATGCCCTCGTGGTACTGTTGATCCTAGATCAACATTAACCATCCTCATTCCTCCTCTTAACTCACAATTTCGTTATGTCAAAGACTGTTGAGTCTCCGTCGTTGACCCTAGAATGATCCAATGGTCATCGTGATATCGCATGCCAACCAGCCCCAATGGATAAAGTTTTTGATCCTACGCGAAATAGGCAGTTCTGGTATGCCATGCATCACCCTTCTGATTGTATCACATCCATCTTACTTAAAACCACTTATCCTCCAAAAGAGGTGCAAAAACCCTCTGGTGGTTTTTGAAACCACTTTCACTGTTCCATCTTCATCGTTGACTCATGGTTTCCGCTTTCAACTCATGGTTTCTTCGCATATTTGGTAAAACATTCAAGCACACCATCAATTCATGTTTTCGCTTCTGTTCATCGGGTCCTCCACGTTGCTTCTCTCCTGAGCTTGTTCTTCTGCCTTTCCACATTCGCTGCCTCTCTGGTTTTGCTGCTTCTCTACCTATGCTACTTAGTTGCATTCGCTTCCTTTGGTGCTTGCCAGTGTTCAGGTGTTTTTCCTTTGTGCTCCTTTGCCTTTACTAATGGTCTAATGTTGTTCCTTACCTGCCTTTTTTTCTTTTTCATACTGCATTATTACTCCACTTCTTCTTTGCCTTATTGATGCTGCTTCTCTGCTCCTTTGCCATAGTGATAATTCAAGTGATGCTCCTTTGTGCTCCTTTGCCATCAATGAAAATATTTCAAACATATAAAAGTTGGTTAAGTGAGTCCTTCTTGAATGGCATGCCCTTGATCTGTGAAGGTTGTCAACCCAAGACCTTTAGGGTATTATTTCCCGAAACAGCTGACCACTTACCTTACCTCATTTTTTGTTGATAGCCACCTTGACACTCCTGCAGAAATGTCAAAATGAGCAGTTGTCCTTTGCAGAATTGGTGCTTGACCAAGGAAGCCTTTCTTGAAGGGTTTTTGGTCTATCTTGGGCAATCATGTGCTGACCTTCTTTCTTATTTGATGCAGCCTTTTAGCACATGCAAAAATAGTGATTTAGAACACCAAAACAATCCTACAACCTATGAAACCCTAAGTGACCTACTGGGAGGCTCTTTGGGCTTGTCTTTGACTCAAATCTTGGCCTTGAGGTCTTCAAGTATACAAAACAGAGTTTTTTGACAATTTTGATGTATTGAAGATCCAAAATCCAATGTACTTGATTTATCTAAAGAGCCTACAGAGATAGTTTTGAGACCATCAATGCTTGACGTATCTAGGAAACACAAGAATGAGTAGGTTGGTTGGTGATCCCAGGCGGCAAGTGGAGGGGTTTGGCAAGTCAAAACAGAGTGCTAAGGTCAGAGGTGGCAAAACATAGTGAAAATGAGTGGCATGAGCCCATGATGGGTCTTCTGGGAGTGGTAGGCTGACCATGACATGACAGGATAGTAAAATAGTGAAAATTTAATCCTAAGGATAATGAAAGCAGTGAGATTTCCGAAACTCACAATATTCATGAATTTGGTTTTCAAAAATATAGGATAAGTATTTATTCATCTATAAAAACAGCAAAAATACTGATGACTAACACTCCCTCCTCCACATGAACCATATTTCATATACATATTCCTTTCATTTTAAAAAAAAAAAGTGTTTTGTATTATATTTAGTTTTTGGTTGTATACTATATATGTTTTATTGTTATTAATTTTTAATCAATTCAAATTTACTTTATATTTATTTTATATCTTTATAGTTTTAATTAGACTTTAAATATTAATTAGTTTAAATTCTTTATTTGATTTTATTTTTATTAAAATGTGTTCATTTTATATTAAACTTTAATAAAATCAAAATTTTTATAAAACTTTAGCTCAATTTATTTTATTTTGATAATTTTAACACTTTGATTTTTAAAGGATTTTTTTCGATATTTATTCAACCAAATTAAACTCAATATGACTCGTTGGAAATCTAAAATCATGGATAAAAATATGGGAACATTAATTTCAACAAATTTGAATATTTAATAGCCCAAAAAATTTGGAGAAGCCTCACTAACGAATTTGCAACAAAAAAATAATTGAACTGAGAAATTTTCATTGGTTTGGAAGAGTTGTTGCAAATTCATTTTCCAAATTATTTAAGGGCTAATGAAGTCTCCATAGTGAGTAATTGAATACATGGATTCTTTGGTTTTAATTCCTTTCTTATTAATTTAATTTTAATTTGGGAAATTCGTTATGAGAGTTAATTTTTGGATTTTATGTATAATATTAATTTTTTTAATTATGATTGGTTTTGGCAAGGAGTTGGTGATAATATCAGACCTAAAAGCTTAAAAATTTCTAGTTGAACTTTGTGGGAGAAAATTTGATCTCAGAAACTCTCCTTTGGGAATATTTTTTGTAAATTATAAATAATTCTTTTGAGAATGAGGAAGGGGTTCCTCTTCTCTACAAAATGGAAACTTTTATGCACTTTTATAAGGAGAATTATTGTTGTAGATTATGAGAAATATTTAGATTTGAGTGTATTGGGGGGTTTCCTTTCAAAATTCAACCTTAGTTAGAGAGGAAAAACTTGCACTTTTGCAACTCTTCTTTTTACTAAAATAAATGATCATTTTGGAAGGAATGTTGGAGATCTATTCTAAAAAAGAGAAGGAAATCTAGGTCTATAAATTTTTATGCAGATATTTTATTTTTTAATGCAAAATTTATTTATTTAATGATAGATTTGTATCCATTGTTTCATATTTTACGCTCTTCTTGGATATGAGAATGATTAGCTTTTAGATATGCTATATGATTTACTGGTCTCATAGAGCTATTATTTATTTCTCATTTTCTCTTGCGCTTCAATTAAATTTGTGAGTACCCATTTACTCAAAATTTTGCCATATTAAATTGATTTAACTCTGATTGAATTGTATGAATTATTTCTACATTTTAATGACTTATCTTTCATAGTTTTAAATATCTAAGAAAAACATGTTTTTTAATAATAATATCAGTTTTTATAACTATTTCAATAGGCTAATATTCTTCATAAATGAGGCATGCTAAATCCCCATTATTTTTAATCACTTTTCACTTTATTTGGATAAGATATGTATCTCATTCTAATTTAGATAGGATAGATTATATTTTCTCTCTGTTTATTGAATCTTAGAATAGAATTACACTTAAAAGTAATTATTTTCCTTTTAGAAGTCTCCTTACGCAGAAAAAACTCCATTAGTAGCTTGGTTGATCCGATAAGTTATCTTAAGGGCTGCTTTCTTGCAAGCATGCATCAAGATGGTAGGTTCAGTTTCCTCTTCTTGTTGATTATAAATTAGAGATATCACAAGTCAGCAAGAACGTTGAAGGAGCTAACTGGAACCAATAGAACCAGTTAGAAACACAATTCCAAAATCAAAGGGGTATGATTTGGGGCCTTGACTGAGTGGTCTCCTTTGATGTTGTTGAGTTCATTTCTCACCATCAATATTACCTCACTCTCAATCTCTTTTTTGGAGGTTTGATTGGCATGACGAAATATATTTCCCATTTGTGGAATTCCTGTAATGTTGTCTATGGACATAATGGAATCTCATCCCTCCTATAGGGATTCCAAACTCTCCAACATAGGTAGAAGTTTTAGAATAATTCCTTAACATCCTTATGGAGAGTGTGCCACCATAGTCCTGCATGCAGGATCTTATGCATGGCAACCTTCCCTGCATAATTTTCTCCTACAACTACTTTGTGTTCTTCTATTAGTATAAATTATTTCTTATTTTTTAATATGCATTGTCAATGTATGCCATTTGTGCCTATTTTATATAAGGAACTTTCTATTAGTTAATATTACGAGGCCTTTACTACTAGTCATTTCTTTTGTGCGACTATATATTCCTTTGGGGTTACTAATTACTTATAAATTGAAAAATATCTACAAAATAATCATCAACCATTGATGACACAAATAATTTTACATCTAGTAAATTTTCATCAGGGTCCTACATTAAGTCTTCTGCATTTTATAATGATATTGAACTCATACTGCTAGAACAACAACAATCATCTGCATATTCTCCCCCCCAACATTGGTCTCTTCACCAAATATCTCGACACAAAATGTATTGTATACATTCTAAAGTGTGATCCTAATAGGTAATATAGAAACGTTTGCAGCGCATATAACATTTCTAATTCTTCTCGCTCTATAGTTTTGTAGTTTTTCTTAATTGTTGATAGATTTTGGCTATCAACTACACTAGGATAATCTACATCCCTTTATCCTGTCTGGTCCAACCTTGTTGCAAAGGATATGGATAAGGAATCATCATGCACATGGAAGTCCTTTTTCGATTCTGGGAACACTAAAATTGGCACAGTAACTACTTTTTCCTTTTAATTATCTAAATCCTACTCACATTATTCACTCCAGTGAAACTTTAATTCTTTCTTAAACATATTATATAGGGGGTTGTAATATTTTCACACCCCCATATAAACTTTCTATAGTAGCCAGTATGTCTCAAATTCATGTGCAATTAGCGTACTGATGTTGGTGGTTGTAACTATACTATGAATACAATCTTTGTAGAATTCATCATTGGTCCTTTTTGCATACAATATGGCCCAAAAAAATTTGAAATGGAAAAATTAAAATACATATTCAAATTTAATGATATTTGCAACTACTGACATCTATCAAGCGTAAGGAATTTTTGGGTACAATCCAAATTGGTCCATTTTTAGTCAAAGACTCTGCATCTTCAGGAGTAGAGTGCATAGTACCGTGAAGATATATATACCATGTGGTGTCTAGGGGCTTCAGGGTGCATTGAAGCACCTCATTTTGTAACAGGTTTTTGGTTTTAGCTAGTTTTTTTGTCGAAGACCATGGTGTATGGACGATGGTTTTGTAATCATGCAAAGATATATAAAGTGATGTAAGGATTTGTTAAAGTCATAACATGCATATTTGATGAGTGAAAATTGTTCTATTTTATGTCTTTAGTCTATTTTTTTCCTTAAGGTAAGGCTATTCAGCTGAGTGCATGGAAACCTTGGAAGAGTCTGCAGCTTAGTGCACAAACCACCTGCAGTTGTGTTCCTAGGTCAGAGAATTTTTATGCATTAAAAAAATATATCCTAATAAAGAAGCAGAAATTTAGGCCTGTTATGTGTTTACATGTGTTGTGTTTTCTTTCTCTCTGTTTATGTGAAGTAATGATAGCACAATCTATCTTATTCTGTAATGTGTTTATGTTTATCTGAATGATGCGAAGTAATTGATTAATCCATAGCACATAGTAATAATATACATGTTTGGGGAATGGTTAAGTGGAAAGAAGTGAAGTAAAGGCACCTCAAGCAGTCCCTCAAGGTTGCAGAAACCTGTTTCTTCAACCACCCATAGCCACCTTGGGTGAGACTACAATTTTCTTGTAGGTTGTTGTTGAAAGGGCCGGTGTCTGAGGATTTTGTTAGTGTCAAGTTGAAGCTGAACCTAGTTCAAGATAAAATGAGCCAAAAAATTGTTCTGTTTCTAGGACTGAGATCTGTTTGAGGGACATGTGGATGTGGCATCTGTCGAAGAAGGAAATACAAGATTGGGTAGATATGAAAGAATGAGAGCTCACAAAACATAAATCTATGATTAACGACTAAAACCTGGTTGCAGTGGTATATTTTCACAGAATAACACAAGATTTCCTTCCTGTAATTTTCTAATGGACTACATGAATGGTAGTCGAGGTTGAATTAGAACAATTCTTTCTTTAAAAACAATGAGCCTACTATGTGGAACCCTGAATTGGTATAACGACTCAAGGATACCAGTAACAACATCTCAAGATTTGTTGATTTTTGGATCGAAAATATCATGGGAATATTTAAGATTGAGTTCACCATAGACACATTTGTATCTTACATAAAAAAATGAGCGAATATTTTTCAAGGGACTGCTAGGTAAGTATATAAATTCTTTGAAGTTGTGGATTACAATTGTTTTATGTGAAAAGGGTGTACTATGAATGTAGTCAGATTAATGTTTGAGCTGAGGTCTAGAGATGGTTCTACACAAAGTGGAAAGTGATACATAGTAGATCCCAAGAAATTTATTAAGACTGATTAGAGCTCCTTGTTAGAACAATCTAAAATCGAAGAAGAAATAAGTAAGCTCGAAACCCCTAGAGGTGTGCCAGATTTAGGAGGTGGGAATAATCAAGACACTTATGGGTTTCCCCATCCTGCTCATCCCCAGACCCATAGTTCCCCTACTTCCCCTACCCTTCTCCCTCCCCCTCCCACTAACCCCCCATGAAGAAACATCACCGATGATATCAAGCTACCTATATTTAGTGGACTCGGATCAGAGGATCCTAAGAAATTTTGGTTTGTAGCTGAGGCAGTATGGAAAGCAAGACATATTACTTACAAAGATTTCAAGAAGGCACAGATTATCACAATGTTGTCAGAAAGAGTGCTAACATGGTACATAAAGTATTCTATGACTCATCAGACTGTTTCCGTGGATGATACAGAGAAAGCACTGACTTAAGAATTTAAGAAGTCAAAATCACAGTTGCAATGTATTACTGAACTGAAGGAGACCAAACAAATGACAACTGAATCTATTTTGGAGTTGGATCAAAGTTTTAAAATGTTAATGGGACAAGTGAGCTTAAAAATTCCCGAAGAGAAATAGAAGGAATGGTTTATAGCTACATTTCTGCCACATATCAGGGTTCCTTTGACATAGTAGAAAATTGAAACTCAAGGCGAAGCTTTGGAAATGGAAACGGATTTGGAAGCTTTGTCAGTGGGAGATACTCATGTATGAGTATTGAAGATTCAGACTCATCTAGCACATCTGACCTTGGAATTTCAATATCTGAAGAAAGGTAAGGAAGTTATAACATAAGATATAACAAAAGTGTGGTGTATAAAGCGAAAAGGTGAAGGCCATTTCAAGGAATGATTCCTTATGTTCAAAGATTACTTGGCTACTGGAGCACCTAATCCATTGAATCTATGATCAAGCCTTTGGTGTGAGATATGAAAAACTATAGGACGAAATCATCTAGAATAGTGATATTTGTTGCAGTAGGATGTGAAGACCCCCGGGCAGTTGTCTTACAACTTCTCCAGGTTAGTGGGGCATGATGAGAAGAACTGTCAAAGCTATGACTTGATGATGGAACACATTGTTGATGCTTATAGGATGCAACTTAAAGAATATCTGAATGAGGATCAAGGACATCATGTTGGTCGAGGAGGTTTCCAAGAACGAGGATGAGGACGAGGAAGAGGAACTGGTCGAGGGTGTGACTAGATTATATGTTACTGTTAGCACTCTGTGAATTCTACTAGGCTGAGAATAGATTCACGAAGGTAAAAAAAACGTCTTTGGGTTGAGAGACTGGTGTTTTCCAACCATAGGGGGCTCTCTCACTCGATAAACTCAAAATATAGGATACTTTGAAGTGAAAATTTCTTACATAGACCACTAGCGGATTGACAAAAGTCCTGAGATATGATGTAGATGTAGGTGATCAAATTTTACCAATAAATCCCATGCATAAACCTATTCATTACACAAGTTTGTTCTTGGTACACATTTTGGAAAACTCAAATTTATGTAGTACAATGGGAAAACAGAAAAAGAAATCGATCTGACATGCAACTGTAATATTCCTTATTAGCCCAAGCTAATAGGAATATCCAATTTTGTTTTTTTTTTCATGATTTTGAATAAAATTGTAAAGGATGACCAATAATAGCTCCTAAACATCAAAATAAATCAATGCTTAATGTGAGACCAGCTAAATCTGAGCTACTTTCATAAACACACTTAAGTGTGAATGAGGCTGGGCCAATTGAATGGGTCAACAAGACCAAATCCACAGTGTTGTCTACATGCAATGTATCTCCTAAAGGCACATTGCGTTCATGTTGGAGGTCACTCATGTGAATGAGGCTAAATCATCAAGGTGGCTTAGGGTTGGACAAGATTTCCAAATTATAAAAGGAGGAGGAGGACACCAAGGAGGGGGTTGATTATTTGATATTTCTAAAGTTGTTGTCTATTTAGACATTACTTATTCTCTAGCTGTTTAGCTGAGAATATTTTTTTTTAGCACTTGGGTGTTCCTGGTCGGGAATCCCACCTCCTTCCTTGAGCATCTCCTGGAGGAGACTTGTTCTATCTTGTCCACTATCAGGCTTTGGGCCAAGCTTCATCTTCCAACCACAATTAAAATCTTGTTGAGGGTTTGATTTCTTTTACAATCTGCACCAGTGGAAGCTAGATCTATTCAGATCTAGGCACATCTAGTGCCTCTTCTCAGTGATTGTGTCTTTTAACCTCATGGAAGAGTGTATTGGATCATTAGAGATGCATTTTCAGATCAAGGCATCAAGCCTACTCAGTACTAAAGCTATCAATGCAAGTTATCTCCCATAACTACATTATCTACAAGAGGGAAGTTGTAGGGTGTTTTGACTTCTTTTTGGAGGAGAGATCTCTGGTGATAGGATCCTCCCTTTCACTATGGTGATCCGTGGATTGGACAACCAATCCATGTTTTTTTAAGATATTATTTAATTATGTATTTATTTAATGAAAATTTCTTGAAAATTGTTGCAGAACTGTAATTCTAGATCTCAGATCTACTCATGTACATTCATGTTTTGACAAAAACCCCAAGGGGAATTTGCAGAGGAACTCATCTAGTGTATAGATCTGATATAGATATATATTTTTGTACACAGATATTTTCTATATATAAAATGTAATATTCAGTTGCTTCAGCCCATAAAATAACACTGTCAATCTTTGCAGTCTTATTTTGTTGCTGCAACACCTCAATCTTGAGGGTTTCTTCATGTAATTCTTATGTTTATCTATGGTAAATTGTATGAAAAATGATATAGATCTGATTTATTGATGTAAATACCATATTTCATCCATCACCTTCAGAAAATCATGCTTCCCATGCTTCATTAATTTCTGCAGTAATTAAGTCATGGGGATTGGGCATTTTTAAGCCATATCGGGAGTGGGAGATCTGTTTAACATAGATAGAGTAATTTTTTTCGGCTAAAATTTGATATGTAAGTCTCTTATGACCTAAGCTAAGGTATCCCACCATATATTACCCTTATTTTTATGCAAATATCTGAATTTAACGTTTTTAAGGCCAAAATAGCTTCTTTTCCCCATATTTTGTGGGTAGAATGGATCATACTTCTTGCTTCTGTACATAAAATTTCTGATAATTTTTTTATTGACACATTCCATGGATTAATATATTTTTTCAGCTCCAACACTTTGTTTACATATTGTTGTAGTCCATTATTGGGCATTTTCTAGCCATTCTAGGTATGAGAGGCTTGTTTATCTCACCTAGTATGTTTCGTTTCTGATTTCCTCTTGGATTTGGATCTTAGATTATAAAATAAAATATATCCAAGGGCTAATATTGTTTTCTGTAGCATACATTCCTTAAAAATGCATTTTTCAGGCATGCCTTGCTAGCAATCCCAATTTTGGGATATTACAGTGGTATCAGAGCATGATATCTAGCTCAGCCTGTGAGATCTAGCTATCAAAAGAATAAATAATAATAATGAAGAAATATCACACAGAGGATAAAGAGAAGAGTTTTTCTAACACTCTCTCAAGCCATGCATGAATTGAAGGAAGAAATCAGGGGAATGAGGAGGGGAACACATGCAAATCCCTCAAGGAGTTCTTCTCATGAAGAAAGACCCAGTACTTCTTATGATGTGTGTGAGAATTCAGTCACCCAAACTGATCTACAATGCTATAACATACCTACTTTCTTGTTGACAGAAAGAGGAGAAGGAGGAATGACAGAAGAGGAGATCTCCCTACTTCTTTTCCAAACCTTGGAAGGTATTAAAGAAGATCTCAAGGAGATTGAAGGGGAGGAGTGTAGAAGATTTTTAGAAGGGTTTGAAACAAACCCTAACCATTATTATGGTGGGTGTGAGCATTCAGCCACACATGCAGATCCCCAGTGCAATCTCTTTCCCACACTTTTTGTAAGGAGGATGGAGGGAGAAGATCCATCGCCACATGGAGGTGAAAGGGGAGCCATTGCTTCCACTAAAGTAGCCCTTACATATTTACAAGGGGTTCCAAATGATTCAACATGTGGGAATGAAAACACAATTCCGGAGAAACATGCAGTAGCATTGGTGGACTGTGAGATGGAAGGAGAGGAAGAGAAGAAGGATTAGCATCAAGGGATGATGAGAATTCACCCTTATATATTTTAGAAGAATTCTACACAAAGGAAGGAGACTACACTGTGCAGAGGAGAGAGGGAAAAACTAGTCCACTCATACATTCAGTCCACTTTAGATTTTGATGTCTCACTACATGGAGGCATTCAACCTGGGAGGCCACCAGATCTAGAATTGGTGAGAGACATCTTGCCTCTTGGCTCACCATTCTTGGATTCTAGGAATATAAGGAGTTTGGAGGATGAATTTTGCATGAGGGATGTCAAATTTGCAGGTAGCAACATGAGGAGAGCTTCATATGCTAGATCACCAGCATTGTCTCTTAGGAGGACCGATCCCTATTGGAGGTCTCAACTTTTGGTAGAGTACTCCAAGGATCTTAGTGCATGCATGATTCTTGATGACCTGGATGGAGCTGATAGATACATAGTGGATGATGTGGTCATCTATTCCTATGGCGGGATCTTCTTGACTAGATCTTCTAATCTCAAGGAGAAGCTGCTACATGCAGCACATGAGGACTTATCTTCTATGCACTTTGATGCATATTTATAGTTGGTGGAGGAGTTCACTTGGGAGGGCATCCATCATGACATATTTCAGCATATGGAGAGATGCATAGCCCGAATGGTAATTAAGAGGAGTTCACAGCCACTTCCCTACTCTTTGGAGGTGAGGGAGAATTTCCAGTTGAGCCATTTCAGCTCAAGATCTCGAGTGCATGATGGAGGAGGTATAATTTCACATTTTGTATTGTACTTATTTTCCTCGTTTGAGAAGCATGATGTATCAAGAAGAGTTGTTCCTTCTTGCATATTGTATAATAATGCACTTGTAGCCTTTTTTAGCATTAAGATTGGCTATCTCATTGGTGGTTTGTGGGGGAAGCCACATGATTTTTGGTGTGCACCATTGACACCACTTGGTACTTTCATGATGCTATCTTGTAAAATGATTGTGGCAGAAAACAACTGGCTCAAAAAGCACTTGTTATTGTTTGGTTTGATGTAGGCCAAGGATTCACTACGCTAGTTCCATGAGAGGAACTATGATCCACTTTCCAGTTGTCATATGACAACTTGCTTTCAATTGTTTTTGCTTCCATATATTGCTGATGTTTCTATGTACATGGGAAGATTTTTTTGGAGAGTGGGATATGTGATGGATATGCCCATTGGAATTGTGATTCTTCCTACTATCCATGATGTATGTTTCCGGAGGAGCAATGGGCAAACCATGATTTCCACATCACATCTCTTTTCTTCACATGGGGTGAGCCATTTGAAGGACTTGAGTGCTTGGAGGAGGCACTTCATGGTTGAATTTTTTGATGGGGTAGCTTGGGCCATTCTTGGAGGCCATATCATTTCAGCCCAAGGGCATAAAAAACCCCATAATTACCATAAATTGAGAGAGACACAATTTGGATGGGAAAATCTAAACTCTCCATTCAGCCCCAACACATTGCATAGATCCGGGAGTGAAGTTTTCTTTGATGAGCTACCTAGAATGGCTCATTTCATTTGGATGATTGCATGGGTAACAATGTTATCGATTAAATAGGTAACCTCACTGTTACCTACTTTTTGAAGTATAAAAAAAAACACCTGATTTTGAAAAAGTGGTGATGAAAAATCAAGAAAAACAATTTTGAGCATGTTTTTGGCCCTTTAAGTTTTTTTCATTTTGTTTTTTTTTTTTTTAAGTGATGTTTTTTATGTCGATTTTGAATAGTGGTGGTGTATCATCACCAACGTTTTTTTATAGGATTGATTTTGACACTATAGATTTTCTAATGTCTTCTTCTTCTATGAGATGTTTATTTTTAAGTGCATTTATGTACTTGTGTTTTAAAAATAAAAAAAAAAATATTTTTTTAAAGTAAAAACTTGTAATGATATCTTCACTTTTTCACATACATAAAAGATGGAAAAAGGGTCAATATTCTAAAGTTTATATTTTCTACATGTTTATGTATTGTTAAATAATTTTTCGATGCACATAAAAAAATTGTCTCTAAAAAACCAATATTTTGAACCATATGACAAAAAAATACAATTTTTCAATATAAATACAATGCAAAAATTACACTTTTACAGAGTTTTTGTTGGAAAAAACATGTTAAATAAACTATTTTTTTGGGAGAATATTAACAAAAAAAAACTTAAGAAAACAACATTTTTATTGAATTTTATGTCAAAAAATAATAGCAATCACATGTTTTTTGCAAAAAAAAAAGGGTTGTTCTCATAAAATATCAAAGTCTAAACATTACAAGTAAAACTGATTAATAGTTCTAAAAAATAAGCTTTGTTTGCAAGCATAACTTAAACATCATCAACAATATCAACTAATACATCTTCAACATCATCTAGAACAGCATTGATGGCTTCTTCCGTAGCATTTTCTTCTTCATTTTGATCATTGCCGTCTTCTAATGGATCTTTCATGTCAACAAATCTTCCAAAGTGTACCTTTCCAATCATTCCATATAATGGTGGTTGAGGTTCCTTTGATTTTTTTGCCACACGTGATTCATTAAAATCTCCTTTCCTCAAACCAACTTCTTGCTTCGCATCTGGAAGGAATTTAAGAGCGTTAATTCTTTGTTGAATAAATTTGCATTGAACTCGGTATTTCTCAATGGAAATGCAATTTCTTCCTTTTAGTAGGCAACATGCTAGTGTTGTACCTAATCATCAAGCACAAAAAAAATAAGTAAGAAAATTAGTATGGAGACATAAAAAGTAAAAAAGACAATATTTAAATTTAAATTTGTATAATAAAACTTACCTGAACCTGAGAATAAATCCAAAACCTATTCTCCTTCATTTGAACATAGATCTATAAGATAGTTAATCAATGCTTGTGGTTTTTGATAAATGTTAACTATATCTCCTTTTGCATCTTTATCCTCATATGTTAGTTTTCTTACAACTACATCATAAACCAATACTTGACTATGACTCTTCCCATCTACTCGATTCATAATAATATGCTTATAGCTATCGTCTTTTGTCCAACATTCAACATGGATGAACTCACAATATTTTATAATAGGCTGATCTTCAGAAGAAACAATATTTGAATTTTGCCTGTAACATAACATAGTAAAAGTTCAATTAAATTTTACATGAATAAAAAAATTTAGGAGGAATGAAACATACAATTTCAAAATCTTACCATGTAAGTTGCATCCTTGAGTTTGCTTTACCCTTGAATCTTGTTAATAACATTGGAAACTATGTGTCTGAATGAAATGTCACAAATCGCCAAAGTGGTGATGTTGTCACTTCCTGAAAACCCGTAACCACTTTACTAAAAGCTTGATAAGTATATGGTTCTCTATCATATTCAATGTCTGGGAAATTCAAACCATGAGGAATATCTGCAATAACTAGGCCATGTTCCCTTTTAGGTATTAGTGATGCAATGTCTTCATAGTCACCTTGTATTATTTGATATTGGACACTGTCGAGCCCATTCCAAATGTAATGATTAAGAGTAGGATCTAGTTCAACATTCATAAGACGCTTCCTTCTCATGTTCTCCATTGTAATTTTTTCAATAAATCTTTTGAAAGTATCTGGTACTCCATTTCCATCCTTCTTCGACATCTTTAATGACATAAAAATATATATATAGATATGTATAAGTAATAAAATAAAAATATTTTAAATATGAATAAAATGAATTTATAAATCAACATACCTTATTGAATGCAATATAAAACTCTTTTAGTGTTGATGTAGAACTTGCTTCTGAGTAGTTGCGTACAACGTCATCCCAACTGTCTTCATTCAACATTTTAACCATGTGTTCTTGTATTTTCATAAAAATTTTCTAACTGAATAAATCAAGTTAAGAGAAAATTATAATGAAAGAAAGATAAGAAATAATTCAAGAAACTTACTTTTGAAATTCTTTACACATTTCTTCCATTGATAATTCACCCGACTTCACACGGGCTAATACTGATTTGACTAATTTATCATCCTTCACACCTTTCATTGTTCTCCAAGGTGTAATAGTCATATCCTCTGGAAGCTGCTTCATTTCAGGACCCCCCTTACTGTTGGTAAATATTATGGGTTTACTCTTTCTAACCTTCTGATTTTTTATGGAAATATTCTCCCACCGATCAAAAATCTCATCATCAAATCCCATACCTCCCTAGTTCTAAATGCCAACTGAAAAATGTTATATGTGCCTCTGAAGAGATTTGTATTCAATTTTCCATATTTTGTTTTTTTTTCATCAATTTGATAACCTGTTTCCATTAAACATTCCTTTCGAAATGCTACACTAACTTGTGTCTTATCCCCACCACATTTTTCTATGAATTCATTATGAGTAAATCTGACCCTTTGGATGAAATTCATTTTCATTCTATACTCATTATTTGCATTATGATCCCATGCCAATAACTTTGATTCCATTTCTGTTAAGCCAGCGTAAATGATGCATTTCACTGTTTGAAAAAGATAGTTATTGGGATATTCTGCAATCAAATGTCTCTAAGCCTCTATCGAATGGTTCCCTCCAATTACATAATATTTATAATCAAAACATTTTGTCTTGTCAAATGCTTGTTTGTTGGGAACCTGACATGGATCGAAAAGAACCACATAATCCACCACATGCGCATATGGATTGAACCTGAACAATGTTTTCAGATTATGTACATGTAGGTGATGGGCCTTTCTAATTTGATATTCAGATTGTCCTTCATCTGGGCCATAAAATTGGTTAAGATTAGGCTCAAATGTTTGGCCACCAAGAATTAATTTATTCTTCGTCAACTCTTGTCGAATAGCATTTTTTTTTGTTTTAATAATGCCATCCTCTAACTCAGCACCTGGTGTTATGATTTCTTTGCTTCCGTGAGATCTTTCAATTTGTTCTTCACTGCTGCTCACGACCTTTACAGGTTCACCAATATTTGATTTCCTATTCTTATTGGATAACATATCAGTTTTTTTATAAACAAGCTCTCCTTCATGAGGTAAAAGAGAGACATCTTTGGCAATTTTTCTTTTTGGTGTCTGATCTGTTTTCTCCTTTTGCACAATATTTCTCATCTCCTCCTCACTAATTCTATCATAATTTTCTATTTCATGTTCGACACCTTCAAAAGAAACATGTTTAAGTTTACTAGATTGACCCACCTTAGTGACTTTTGGTTGATCCCCTCTTTGTACTGTTGCAGTGTCACGAGCTATTGCTCTTTGCTTCAATCTCCTTTCCTCTGCTTTGTCTTTGTGGAAAGTTTTGATCACATCCGTAACATTTGACACCAACATATAAATACCATCAAACATGTTTGAAAGACTCGGAACAAAATCCTATGAAACAAAATAAAACATGTCAATGATCAATAATTTATACAAAATTGAATCATCCTTACAATAATGCATAGAGGAAATAAAAATAAGCATACTTACAATGTTATTTGCAATGTTGCTTGATATTTCTTCAGAAAATTTTGAAGTTATTTCATCTGTGTCATACTTGACGATTGATAGACGATATCTAACCTTCTCACGTTTCTGAGCCTTCCTTGTAAGAACATAAATAGTGTTTGTATTCAGGACCATACATATGTCTCGTACTCTGCCCATCACATCAAATGGCTCATTTAAGTCAATCATACCACAAATCAGATAGATGTGTATATCAGCCTCCATTTCACTGTCTTCAAGATACCATGAGAAATCGGTTTTATCTATTTCCTCAGCGTTCTTCCAATCAGAAATAAGCTTTAATGAACCTGGTGCCCCACTTGCTTGAATTTTATTAGTTTGTGCAACAATATCCTTATTGCGTCCAATAGTGTCCATAGTGCGTTCAGCTGCAACTTTAGATTTGGGAGTTGTATCCATAGTGCGTCGAGCTGCAGCTGTAGATTTGGGAGCTGCTGCCCTAGGTGCAGAAACATTCATAGATTTTTTTTTTTGATGCCATTTTCCTGATAAAAATATATATTAGTTAATGGAAAAATATTGCAGATAAAATAAATTTAATAAAAAAAAAAAAAATTCTAAAACTAAATAGTTTGAAATTAAAGCAATAAAATTAACTATAAAAATTTTCATTTAAAAACAAAATATTATAAATCATATGTATATATATCTATATAATATGTTTTGAATACATTTTATAAAAAATTTAAAAATGTGTTTAAATTGTATAAAATAATTAAAAAAAAATAAACTAGTATTTTCAAACTTCAGTTTTTGTTTAATATTTAAAAAAAAAACAAAAAAGTTACTAACTATTTATAACAAATGTTATAATATTATATATATTTTTTATTTTTTTAATTGTATTGTTATATAGTTTTTTTTAATTAATTTATTATATTGTTATATTAAAACAAATGTTTTTTTTTTAATTTATTATATTGTATTTTTTTTTTAATTATATAATGTTTAAAAACAAAACATAAATGTTGTTTAATGATTTTTTTTTTTTCATATATATATATATTTTTGTTATATTTTGATATTTTTAACAATTATTATTTAACAATGTTTTTATTATATTATATAACAATTTTTTTATTTATTTTTATATATAACAATGTTTCTATAAACTTTTAATTGCTTTATTAAAACAAATTATTAAAAAAAAAAAAAATTAAGAAAAAAAAATAAAAAAAAAATCAAAATTATAAAATGTTTTGTTAAAACAAATTCTTAAAAAAAAAAATTTAAAAATTTAAAAAACAAAATTAAAAAATTAAAAAAAAAACCAAAATTAAAAAAAAAAAAAAATGTTAAAAAAAAATTAAAAAAAACAATTTAAAAAACAAAATTTTAAAATTTTAAAAAATAAAATAAAATTTTAAAAAATAAAAAAAAAAATTAAAAAAAAATTTAAAAATGAATCGTAGCCGTTGGGCAGCACGCGGCCCGCCCGTTGGGCACCGGGGGCCGGCCGGGCAGCGCCATGGGGGTGGCCCAGCCCGCCTCTCGGCTCCCCCCCGGTCAAGTGCCGATTCCAGGAATCGGCCCTTGGCCGAGGGGGAGCCGGGAGGCAGGCTGGGCCGCCTCCATGGCACCACCCGACTGGCCCCCGACGCCCAACGGGCGCGCCTGCTTAGCATGGCCCGCCCACCCGGCCACCGGCGCCCAACAGGCAGATCGCGCGCTGTATCAATGTTAAATAATATTAATATATAATGTTTTTTTATATTTATAATTTTTTAATAATATAAATATAATTATTAAAACATTATTTATTAATAAAAAAAATGTTAAAAATATCAAAATATAACAAATAAAAAAAAAAAAAAATTTATTAAATCACAATAATGTTTAGTTTTTAAACCTCATATAATTTAAAAAAAAAAAAAAACAATATAATAAATTTAAAAAAAAAAACTATATCACAATACAATTAAAAAAGAGATATATATATATATATATATATATATATATATATATAACAAAACAATAATGAAAAAAATTAAAGATTTAAAATTAAAAAGAAAAAAACAAAGATTTAAAATTAAAAAAATAAAATAAAATAGAATATAAAATAAAAAAATTCTCAAATAAAAAAAAAAATTTAAATAATGAAATCACTGATATATTTATGATAAAAAAAAAAAACAAATAAAAAATGTTATCATACTACTTTTTTTTTTTATGTGGATGGTCGTTTTATGGATTTTTCTGTCTAAATGAACCTATAAGTCTTAAAAAAGAAAAAAAAATCTAAATTTTTGTTCTTAAAACCCTAAAAAATTTAGTTTTTTTTTGCATTTTCTTCACTAAAAAAATATAAAAAAATCAAGGTTTTTGAACCTAAAAACCTTAAAAAAGTAGTTTTTGGACACAAAAAAACTATAGAAAAACATATTTTCCCCAAAATCGTCTTTAAATTGATAGAATAGAAGGAAAACTAACCTTTGAAATGCAAAAAGCTGCTGTCACCAATGCCAACACAATGCCTCCACAAAATTACGAATAGCAACACAATGCCTCCAATGCCAATGCAATGCCTTCACGAAGTTACCAATGCCAATGCAACACCTCCACAAAATTACCAATAGTGACACAACGCTTCCAATGCCAATGCAATGCCTCCACGAAGTTACCAATGCCAACGCAACACCTCCAGAAATTTGCTCTAACAAATACCAGAAAACTTGATGTGATGTGATGAATAGAAACAATCATTCCTTTTAAATATCGAATATTGTCTGATTGGTTTATTGTTTAACGAATGTGGGATTAAAATTTCAAATTTAAAATATTTACATTTAGTTTATTATAGTTCATACTATAGTTAAAATACTTATTATTTGCATGTAGTTATCATAGTTAATATTTTATTTAATATTTACATGTACTGAATGTTGAATAATTCAAATATAATCTGAGATTAAAAATTAAAATATGAAATACTTACATGTAGTTAATTATATTTAATATTATAGATAAAATAGTTAATATTTGCATTTAGTTATCACAGTTAATATTTACATGTAATCAATGTTTAAAATCATGGGATTAAATTTTAAAATCTAAAATATGTACATGTAGTTAATTATAGTTAATATTATAGTTTAAATAGTTAATATTTACATGTTGCTATTTTTGTAAATATTTACATGTAGTCAATCTTAAACCATTCAAATAAGAAAATTATTTTAGTTTCGAAGACATGCATGAAAGGAATATTTTGTGGATATTTTGAATAGAAGGTATGGTGAAATATTTGAAGACCAACAGTTTATTAATAAATTTTGAAATATATTTTAGATGAATATAACGTAAGTTTAAAATTTAAAATTTAAAATATTTACATCTAGTCATTATAGTTAAAATAGTTAATATTTGCATATAGGTATTATAGTAATATTATAGTTAATACTTACATCTAGTCAATGTTAAATCATTCAGATAAAAACATTATTTTAGTTTGGAAGGCATCCATGATAGAAATATTTTGTGGATATTTTGAATATAAATATCGGTAAAATATTTCAACATAAAGATTTTATTAAAAAAAATGTTAAATACATTTTTTGACTAATATTTGTACCAAATATTTGAAATGAAAATTTTGGAGGGAAAATTTTTTGCGAAATTTTTTGGGGGGAAATTTTGGAGGGAAATTTTTTCGCGAAATTTTTTAGAGGGAAAATTTGGAGGGAAATTTTTAGCCTTTAAGCTATATATTGTAAGTGGGAGAGGAATTTGTATCATTCAACCTATTCTTGTTGAAAGCCATGGTTTCTTCTGATAGCGAAGTTTTTCTTTCTAGAACATCAACATCTTCATCACGCAACAACTCTATTCAGAGTGATGAATATAACGGAAGTTCGTTCACCATGAATAGAGAGTCAAAAAATCAACTTGGTCGTTATCCTAAAGATGATGAGAACAAAATTGATGAGGTGCAGCAAAATGAATTTTTTGTAAATCGAGCGCTGGTTATACCACTTACTCTTAATCCTAAGGATTATGAAAGCAACAGTGATGAAGGGCATGATGAAGAATTTCCAGAGTCAAAAGTTTCACTTCGTCCCAATCCCAAGGATTATGAGGACACCATTGATGAAGAGGGAGATAAAGAATATCCACTTCAGCTTAATGCTAAGGATTATGTGAGAACAAAAAAAGAAGAGGGGAATGAAGAATCTGTAGAGTCAAAATATCCAATTTTTCCTAATCCTGAGGAGTATGCTGGCACCACTGATGAAAAGGGGGATGTAAAATTTCAAGAGTCAAAATATCAAATTCATCCTAATCGTAAGGATTATGCGAGCACCACTGATGAAAAGGGGAATGATAATGTTTCAGAGTCAAAACATCCACTTCGTCCCAATCCTAAGGATTATGCTAGCACCACTGATGAAGAGGGAAATGAAAAATTTAGAGCATCAAATTTTCCACTTTGTCCTAATCCTAAGGATTATGCAAGCACCACTGATGAAGAGGGGGACGAAAAAATTCCAGAGTCAAAATTTCCACTTCGTCTTAATCCTAAGGATTATGTCAGCACCACAGATGATGAGGGGAATGAAGAATTTTCAAAGTCAAAATATGCACTTCGTCCTAATCCTAAGGATTATGCCAGCACCACTGAGGAAGAGGGGAATGAAGAATTTGCAGCATCAAAATATCCACTTCGTCCTAATCCTAAGGATTGTGCTAGCACCACTAATGAAGACCAGGGATGAATTTCCAAAGCTAAAATTTTCACTTCATCCTAATCATAACAATTATAATTTAACCACTAATGAAGGGGGGATGAAGAATTTCCAATAAATATAGATTCAAGGCATTCACTTATTCCTAATCCTAAGGATTATGAGAGCTTCAGTGAGGAAGGGGAGGGGCAGGATGAAGAAATTCTAGTGAATACAAATTCAAAGCTTCCACTTATGCCTAATCCCAAGGATTATGAGAGCACCACTGAGGAAGGGGACGATGAAGATTTTCTTGCAAATGATAATTTTAGAGGCAAATATTTGAATATTTCATTTTCTCCAAGTGACCATTTCAAAGACACTCATGGTGATGAAGAATTGAATCCTCCCAGGGAAGAATTTGAAAGCATGGGTCAAGATGGTGAAGAATTTATTTTGAGTGAGGGTTACAAAAGTGCCAATGATTCTTGTGAAAATTTTTCTTCAATTGATGATGGTAAAGAAAATTTTCCACACAATGATGTTGATGAATTTCTTAACTATGTTGAGGATGATGATAGTGGGGATAATATTCCTCCTAATGGTGATGAAACTACTTTTACAAAGGATGATGGAATGATGAAGCAGTTGCAAGCAAATATTGCAACTAGGAGTAGGAGTAGACCTTTTCATATCAATCCAAAGCATTCCAGTTATACAAGGGCAAGGAAAAAATATCTCACGACAAGAAGTTCTGTCGTTTATTTGATTTCAAGTGAATGTTGTTTAAGGGATTGCTTGAAAAATATGGATTTCAACTTTTCTTTGGAGAAAAGGAAAACACATATGTCAATGAATAAAAGCATGCAAAATTCATATTTAGTGGGTTCCATACAATCTACACTAGCAGGTTATGATTATCATATTGGGAATGTATTGCTTTGCAGAAAGGCATTTAAAATGTTGTATTCAATTGGTAATTGTCATTTGTCAAGAATCCAGGATAGATTGGAAAGGAATCCCACATATTATTCAGAAGAACGTTATATACGGGAGGTGGGGTCTTTTGCAAATGCTGCTAAGACATGGATGAAAGACTTATTTTCAAATCATGGAGAGTGTATGCCAAATAAAGACACAATACATATTCCAGATAATTTCTCGAGACGAGAAATATTCATGTTATACAAATATTATGCAGAAGTTGTTGAAGGAATTGGTAATTTTATTACATATTCTTATTTTACAAGGATATAGAAAACTGAATTCAACAATGTTTGTATTCCTAAGAAGACAAGGATGGGGATTTGCAACACATGTGCTTCTCTTAAAGAAAAAAGAGATAAATGTCAAGGGGCGGAAAGAGGTATGTGTTCAAAACATTGTTTTTTAAAATTTGATACTTATCAACTATGAAAATATATTTATTCATATGTTTCTTTTATTTTATATACAGATTCCGTTGTCAAAGAACTTCAAGACCATCGCAATCAGCAAACAAGTGAAAGACAAAAGTTGTATAAACATCGAAAGAAGTGTTATGATCATCCAAATAAATATATGGGATTGATAATTAATGGTATGGACCAAAAGAAAACACTTCTTCCACATTTTGTCTGCACGCCAAAAAAATTACAGGAGGAAAATTTCATTCAGTTTCACTTGGTTGGTTGTATGGTATTTAATGAGAAGATGTTTCCAAGAGTTTTATTCACAACTCCAAATATTCACAATGATGCAAATCTGACCATAACTATAATCCATGATGTGGTTACTCATTGGTCTAGGATTCTTCCTAAAGTTTTGTATTTACAATTAGACAACACAAGTCGTGAGAACAAAAATCAAGTTCTTTTTGGGTATCTAAACATGCTCGTTGAATTGGGGATTTTTAAAAAGATAAAGGTTGGTTTCATTCTCGTTGGGCATACTCATGATAATATTGATCAAATGTTCAGTCATTTTTCAGTAGCATTGAGGAGGAAAGGTGTTGGGAGCCTGCCATCATTAATTGAATGTATTAAGAAATCGTACATTCCAGAGCCTGTTTTTCATGTGTTGGAAGAAACTATTGACATGCGAAGGTTTATTTTTGGATTGCATGGTGAGGAGAAATACATTGAACAACTTAACGACATTAGCTTCCAGCATCAATTTCGTATCAAAAAAATTGATGGGATAACACTTATATGGGGCAAGAAGTATTCAAATATTGAAGAATGGGGACCATCATCGGGTTTAGCATTTTTGAAGTTCATTCCAGAGCGTCCAATTTTTTCATCAAAGATATTTTTATTACAGTCAGTTTCTGAAATCCATAATGCACGAAGGCAGAAGAGAGACATAAATTATTCTGAATGTCTAGAGGAAATTAAAATATGTATTAGAGATACATATGAATACTTCGATGTTGCTGATTCAGTTTGGTGGGAGTTTTTTTTCAGTAATCAAAGTGATATGATTTCAAGATCAATAAATGGGGATACGCTTTTGAATACTCCTTTTTTTTTGCCACAAAATATGCCAAATGAACATGAACATTAGGAAACACACAATGTTGAACAACAACAGCCTCAAGCTATTATTAATTCTCCACAGGTAGAGGAAAGAGAAATCTATATTGGTTCTAGAAGATCACGTGCACAACGTGAAGCCATGGAAGACCTTTATAGGGGTTCTATGCAGGATCTTAAGGAGGGTTGCATGATAGTAGTGTTAGCAGATGAAGATCGACTTGGCTATCCATTCTGGATTTCCAAGGTTATAAAGGTCATTAATTAAAATAAAGATATTATAGTTGTTGATGTACATTGGTATGCCACAAGTACCCACCCTTTCAATGGTGTGTACAAGCCAGAGATGGTAGTGGAAAAAAGAATTGGTAGAAAAAGAAAAAGAAAGGGCACAAATATAAATCGTCGCCACAAAGATGTCTTAAAATTGGAGGATGTTGACATACTTGTGTATGACTTCAATTTGACAAAGATAAGAACTCTTCGGTTGCAGACCATAAATATTTTGAAGAAATTGCTACGAGAACAATTACTGTTGAAATGGGACTCTGCAGAATGTAGATGTAGATCTACAAGACTTTTGAACTCTGAAATGGTGGGCATGCATGTTGACTCAGATGGAGCACTAGTTGATGAAAGATAAGAATATGGATCATCTTCATCTGCATCGAGCCATTCATCTGAAGATGTAGATTATGATGGTGTGCTAGAACCTATGGCTGATTTTGAATAACTATCTAAGACACTTTTATGTAATTGATGTTTGCATGGTAACTTGAAATAAAAATTTTGACTTCCATCTCATTTTTCATGAAGTTATGAGACATTTCTATGTTTGTTGGATTATATGTTTTAATTATGAAGAATTTATTTCTTTAGAATATCAACAATGCAACAATAAATTACAAAAATAATTTATGTTATATTCAATGTACCAATGTTGATATTTTAATTATAAGTAAAATAGAAAATAGAAACTAATGTTGAATTTTTAGATTATGCAGTGATATTACCATGATATTATGTATTGTTACCATTTGGTATAAGATACTTTTAAAAGTTTTAATGATTATATGCGTCATTGAAATAGAACACTTTGTTTTGATGCTTGACTTTTAAGTTTTGGTTGAAATTATATTTAAATTTGTCTTATGCTAAGATTTGAAAAAAGATAAGTTTTTATCCTTTAAAATTAAAATTACTCTTACTTGTTTCTGTTCAATGATATTTTTTTCATTTACTTGTTCATTTTTTTAAATTGTTAAGTCTTATAATTTCTCCATAATTTCATTGTTCAAGTATGTTGAACACTTAAGATTGAAAAAATTTAGATTTACAACTTGTCATTAAAGTTTTTATGCGCTACCAAATTTTATCTTTAAGGTTATGGTTGACAATAATTACAATTTTGGGGTTGTTTAAAGTCAAGATATTTTATGTTTAACAACATGGATGAAAATTGTTCGAAATGATAAGCCCTTCAGACATGTATTTTTTTATCTTTAACATCATCTATCAAAAATGTTAGAAATTTACGATTTTAAAAAATGTCCTAATATGTTGTCTTTAATTCCCTTGTTACAAGTGTTAAAATTATGACACGTTTTTTTTTTTTGTTATTCCAGCATCAACTGGTTTTGTTTTGAGGGTTTTTTTCAATCCTTTTTCCAACAAAAAATTTTGTTTTTAGCATAATTTTATAAAATGTTGAAATTTGACCTTAAAAAAAAACCAAGTGCATTCTGGAAGACACACTTTTTGTTTTTGGGGTGTTTTTTCATGTTTTTTGAGACTTTTTGGGCTAGAGTTCCCGTTTTGAGGTCAGGTTACCTATTTTATCTGTAATAGTGTTGGGTGAGGGAGTCACTCATTGGGAACATGAATTCCCATGTTTTCATCACTCCTACCTTGAGGAGGCCATTAAGCAACAAGGAGATCACCACTTGTACCTTCCATTTTCTCATGATGTACACTCTGTTATCTTACACTTGACGGAATCATTGGAGGATAGATTCATTGCCTCTCACCTTCAGCCATGGTGGGATCCATTGATGAGGCCACAAGAAGAGGAAGGGAGAAAATTTTCTCTAGCTTACAGTTGCTTGAGGACAAGGAACATTTTGAAGGGGGAGGACTGTAATATTCCTAATTAGCCCGAGATAATAGGAATATCCAATTCTGTTTTTTTTTTTCATGCTTATGAATAAAATTTTAAAGGAGGACCAATAATAACTCCTAAACATCAAAATAAATCAATGCTCAATGGGAAACAAGCTAAATTTGAGCTCCTTTCATAAACACACTTAAGTGTGAACGAGGTTGGGCCAATTGACTGGGTCAATCGGACCAAATATACAGTGTTTTCTACATGCAATGTATCTCCTAAAGGCACATCGCAATTCATGTTGGAGGTCACTCATTTGAATGAGGCGAAATCATCAAGGTGGTTTAGGGTTTGAAAAGATTTCAAAATTATAAAAGGAGGAGGAGGACACCAAGGAGGGGGTTGATTATTTGATATTTATAAAGGTGTTGTTTGTTTAGATATTCCTTGTTCTCTGGTTTTTTAGCTGAGAATATTGCTGTTTAGCACTTGGTGTTCCTGGTCGGGAATCCCACCTCCTTCCTTGAGCAGCTCTTGGAGGAGAATTGTTCTATCTTGTCCACTATCAGGCTTTGGGCCAAGCTTCATCTTCCAACCAAAATTCACATCCTTTTGAGGGTTTGATTTTTTTTTTTCCAGCTGCAATAGTGGAAGCTAGATCTATTAAGATCTAGGCACATCTAGTGCCTCTTCTCAGTGAGTGTGTCTTTTAACCTCCTGGAAGAGTGTATTGGATCATTAGAGCTGCATTTGAAGATCAAGGTGTTAGGCCTACTCAGCACTGAAGCTAAAAAGATAGTTTCTCTCCCATAACTGCGTTATCTACAAGAGGGAAGTTCCAGGGTGTTTTGACTTCTTTTTGGAGGAGGGATCTCCGGTGATAGGATTCTCCCTTTCACTGTGGTGATCCGTGGATTGGCCAACCAATAAATGTTTGTTTCAGATATGATTTACTTATTTATTTATTTACTGTATAATTATTGAATATTACTACAAAAATGTAATTCTAGATCTCATATCTACTCCTATACATTCATGTTTTGATCAAAATCCCAAGGCGAATTTGTAAAGGGACTCATCTAGTGTACAGATCTGATATAGATCTATATTTTTGTACACAGATATTTTCTAGATCTGAAATGTAATATTCAGCTACTTCAGCCCATAAAATAATGTTTTCAAGCTTTGCAGTCTCATTTTGTTGTTGCAACACCTCAATATTGAGGGTTTCTTCATGTAATTCTTCTGTTTATCTATTTTACATTGTATGAACCATGATATAGATCTGATTTAATTATTTAAATACCATATTGCATCCATCACCATCAGAAAATCACGCTGCCTATGCTTCAGTAATTTCTACAGTAATTAAGTCATGGGGATTGGGCATTTTTAAGCCATATCGGGAGTGGGAGATATGTTTAACATAGCTAGAGTCATTTTTTTCAGCTCAAATTTGATATTTAAGTCTCTTATGACCTAATATAATGGATCCCACCATCATTTTCTCTTATTTTTCCACAAATATCTGAATTTAACGTTTTTAGGGCTAAAATAACTGCTTTTCCCCATATTTTGTGGGTAGAATGGATCATAATTCTTGCTGCTATACAGAAAATTGTTGTTGAAGCATTTCTTGACACATTCCATTGATTAATACCTTGTTTCAGCTCCATTATTGTGTTTACATATTGCTGCAGTCCATTATTGGTCATTTTCCAGTCATTCTAGGTGTGAGAGGCTTGTTTATCTCACCTAGTTTTCTTGGTTTCTGATTTCCTCTTGGATTTTCATATTAGATTATCAGATCTAATAGATACAAGGGATAATATTTTTTTTTATACCATACATTCCTGAAAAAGGTGTTTTTCAGGCATGCCTTGCAAGCAATCCCAATTTTGCGATATTACAACAACAAATCTTAAAGGAAACAAATAAAAAATATGGAGTTGCATTTGAAACTGAAACATTAGGATATAATAATACTAGAGAACACTTTCTTTTTAATTCTGTAATTACTCAATTCATCCTCCAAAATTTAAGAAAATATAACATAAGAGATGCACAAGAAAAACACATATCCAAAACGTCATACCACAATATCCTTTGCAAATATTGTTGGGAAAACATGTACATCTATAGCCTTTATTTTATTAAATTGTAAACACAAAACAATACACCAGATTCTAACAACTGATATCAATACTCTCCAACCCTCTTTTCATTAACTTTTTTATCTTATATAGGCATAAATAATAGATTAATCGGTAGTTGGATGAAATGTATCTTTGATCCATGGAGAGGATAAAAACAAACTAAAAATTAGAAACATAATGTTGTTTACAATCATTTTCTAAAATGATAAAAGGAAAAAAACTAATAATTTTTATCAATATCTTAAAGAAAAAACTATCTAGACAACTATCTAAATCTCCGAACCATATTCATCACAACAAGAAATAGAAAAAGTAGAAAAAAATGATAGTGGACTGAGAGTGTTGCACAGTTTCTAGTTAGCAGCTAGGTAGCACGCTTCCAAGTCATGTTTCTCCCCATATATGACACTTGGCTGATGGAAAATGAGTTGAGGTGGCTTCCACATGTGTAACACATTGACCCCTTTGACCTCGTAAAATAGGCACCTTTAGAAAGCATGTGGAAACTTGTAGGCAGGGGCTGCATACCAGTTGCACAACGACTATGTAGAAGCTGCGTAGCACATAATCTAAAGTTACTTTCTTATAGGGCTAAGTTCTATCTCATCAAAATCACAACATTGTAGGTCTTTCATCATGTCAAGAGTTATCTCATACTAATGAAAAAAATATTCACAACCTTCACAAAAACTGGAAATACGAAACAAGTCGATAATACTCTCAAAATATAACATCTGTGTAAAATATGAAGGAGGTTATTATATATGGACCTGTTGGGAACACAAAATTCTCTCAGTTTCTCTAAATCCTTCACCATATTCTCAGAAAGTGCTCTGCAAAATAATCACTAAAACAAGAAATTTGACAGTATGAAAAATAGGCCTTGAATATGTATTCGAAGGTCCCAATCCATGACACATGTGTTAAAACTTGAAGAGATTTTTGTACTTTTATCCGTGCTTGAGAAAAAAATTATTTATTTTCCCAAAATTCACTTGCATGTGGTTGGAAATGGTTCTTTAAATTTATGTCTAAAAAAGGTTTTTTGTGTAGTAGTGGGGATCGAAACAAGGGTTGATGAACCTTTACATTTTAAAGAAGTAGTTGGATTGGTTTGAGAACCATGGCTGTACGTCCTCTTTATGCTTGCGGTAAGACAAATTTAACCCTCGTATGAAATGAATCAAGCTGTTTGGTCACTAGAAAACTCAGGGATTTATTGTGAAATAGTTTCATAGCGACCTCTCTTCTTATGTGTTTGTTCTTCAATCCTGTGATAAGCTTACGATTTTTCATATACCATGAACCAAAATCAACCCTCAGCAAAATAGAATTCCATTTAAAATGGAAGTCTCATCATGAATATTCAAATTTTATTTATCAATTTTAATGGTGTGATAGATAATGATGCTTAATTCGGCACTCCACTTGATTAATAATAATGTGAGAGCATGGGAATGTAGATTTATTTTGAGTAATAGGTATGAGTATGAGGGGGTGGTTTAATATATGAGGATATGGGATTTATGTTTCCATAATGTGTAATGATGATTTTTCAAATGGAAATAGGACTAAAGTGGAAGGGGGAATATGAATGGTTGGGTATATGGGGATGAGAAATAGTTTAGAAGGAAATAAGGGGATAGGGGAGTAGGATATGAAAGGTTAAAGGATAGTGAAAAAGGACAAGGGAAAATAGGAAAAGGCAATGTGAAATTAGCATATAAATGATGAATTTTTAGGGGAATATGGGATATAAGACGCAAGAAATAAATATGAGATTCAAACCATGCTACCTTACCCAACATCCCTTTGACTATAAATATATGTTCATATGAACCTTATAACATAGCAATATTTAGAAACGGCCCTCCTGAATTAAAATTTGCGACGATAGTTCCAAAATACTCAAATAACATTTAATGTTCTTAACCACAAATTTTACAACCAAAATAATGATGACTTCCCATGTAGTTCTTGGTCGAACTAATGATAGTAAAAGGTCTATGAGTTTTGACTCGTTACATGACATAAAATTGAAGATTTGAATACATTCAACAACTAAAAAACTAACTGAATCTAACATTGTCTCCATTGGGGATGGAAGCCTCCCAATGAGGTACCAAGAACAACAATGCAGAATAGAAGCTTATCCATTGGGAAACATAGTCAACATACAAAACTGAAAAAATGACTAACAGATTGAAAATTTTAACTGAATTAAATAACTGAAAATGAATACTGAATGACATCAAATTATTTAACCAATTGTCTGACTTATTTATGAAAACAAAGAATTGAGACCTTATGGCCTTCACCTCAGGCTTCAAATATCAGTGCTAACCACCCACATTTACAACATTGAAAGTAAAGTTGTATGTACAATGGAATGTTGCATCTGCTGAAATATCTACACTAAGTAATCACCTCCTTCGATTGTAGAGAGTTAAGCATATGGATACTTGACTAAATGTTTCTCATAGTTTCTTTGAACATGCAAAAAAAAATATAAAACTGGAAACCCAAACTGCCACTGAAGTTGTTGACTAAAATCCACAAATATAAGAACAGCCATTTTCCTTGATAGTTGCAACAGAGTGGCCAAAGGATTTTGAATAACATGAAAAATCACATCTTTTTATGAATTCTCTTCTTCAGTAGGCTCTTCATTTTATGATCTTAGAGGAAAATGTTCATATGCAAGAGGATCTAAAACAACCTCTTCTTTTTCACTGCTTTCCTGCAACTTATGATGGTCAAATTTAATTCTAGTGTCTTAAAAATCTATAGCTACTTGCATATCTCCTTGATAAAATGGATTCATTAGTAATCCTTCATGTGAATCAGAATTGAGAGTTTCTTGAGCAACATGTTCATCGGATATTTGGAAAATATTACCTTCAATGCACTCTTCCACAACTTGCACATTAAGATGCAATTCCATGTCACACGCCGTTTTAATCCCATCGTCCTGGGTGGCATTCTCATGCTGCTGGAAATAAGAATTTTCAAAAGGATTTGAAATTTATTTTTCCTCAATCACTAACCCAGAAGATGAGAGAAGCAATGGACTCTCTATTTTCTTCTGTTGTTTGAAAGAGTTCTCACACTCTTGATCATGAAAATATGGACAATGTCGCTACAATATTTTGATGAAGGAGCCTACAATGTAACAAGCAACAAAGTCATAAACTATATCTGAAAGTTGCTTCCAACTTATGTTACCTTAAACTTGCTCTTTTTATTTCCTACTGATATTATAATTTTCTCTCAGCAATTCAAATTTAGCATAACATAAAGTTAGATATTTATCATCATCAAATTCATGAATTTATTCATGTTCAAAATTGTAATACTACTCACCTGATTCAATACTTTCATTGTATTCTTCATTTATGTCATAAGTGACATGTGCAGGAAGATTGCTTTCCTCAAATTGTTGTCATTCAAAATCCTCTTGCTGAGAACATGCCACTGATTTCTCTTCGAGACTCTCTTCAGATGAATAAATAAAAAAGCCATTTTATAACTTATGGTGCCATAAATCAACAACCTCTCCTTCTTCTACCAAATCTTCTTGGGGAGGAATTCTTCTTTGTTTACCTCTAACATTAGTTTTATTTTGCAGAGTGAATGTGTCCATCAACCTTTCCATGGGTTTCATCGATTTATCCATATTAAGATATGACCATGGAGAAAGCTCTTCCTTAACCACTTCCCTTCTTTCAACTTCAATTTTGGCTCGTTTTTATCAACAAATTTTCTTCCATGTCAACAACGCTTTTCTGCATATTCTCCAAAGTGGCGGGATTCCTCTCTATAGGAAAATATGCAAGATCACCTTCAAAACCCTTTGAATAATGTAGCATAGCCAATCCTGGGGGAGGCTTTACATCAGTATGTATGGAATCATATACACTATTGAATCTAGTTGAGAAATATTGGAATGTCTCACTAGGTTTCCCCTTTAGATTCTGAGACTCTTCCATAATCTGAAAAGGCTTCACTTTGACCTCCCATCTGTCAATGAAAACATGATCCAACTATTGGAAATAAGAAATACTTCTAGCTACCAAACTTCTATTCGAGTCCCTAACTTCTCCTGAAAGACTTTGAGAAAAAACCCTTACTTTGAGATCTTCATGATCTACTTCCTCAAGGTAAATGAAGTCAATGACTTTGTGTACATGCTTCCTTTTTGGTATCTTACATTTATCATCAAATTGAGGCAACCTCTAACAATAATTCTATGGTAACTCATGCAAAGGGGCTAGAATATTTAATGGGGCATACTAGGAAGTAGCCATGACTAAGGTCTTAGATATGATTGTACCAACTTGACTATGATTATCATTTGTATCATGTTCAACACAACCAATACAAAAAGGAGATGCATTTGCAGCTTCAAGAGAATGATATACATTGCCAAAAGGGGACTCATGTGTATATTTGTAGTCTACACTTAGATTCAACAAATAGAATAAAATTCTTTTGAAATTTTCAGGAAAGGACAAGAAGAAATTGATGCAACAAAAAATCATATTCTACAAATATTCAAGTTCAAGTACTGACTCTCAAACATTGTTCTTCCATCCTTTAGCGGTCAAGGCATGTTCTTCTTTAAATCTGATTTGAAGTTTTTTGGAGTTTCCAGGTGAATGGTTCAACCTTTTTTATGTTTGACTATTGTCCACCATCAAGAGGAAAATTTGAAACTTTGGAGATATTTCCCAGGGAAGATGAAACCTTTCGCTCCTCGGCAATGGTGCCAATATGTTAGCACTTTGTAAATTTTACTAGGCTGAGAATAGATTCATGAAGGTAACCACAAACCTCTTTGGGTTGAGAGACTGGTCATCTCTAACTACAGGGTGCTTCCTCACTTGATAAATTCAAAATGTATGATACTTTGAAGTGAAAATTTCTTAAACAGAGAAAAAAATTGAAATTTTATTTAAAAAAATTAGCCAGGGATTGATAAAAATCCTAATATGTGGTTTAGATGTAGGTGATCAAAATTTACCAATAAATCCCAGGCATAAAACCAATCATTACACATTTATGTTCTTGATACACATTTTGGAAAAATTCAAATTTATGTACTACAATGGGCAAAGAGAAAAAGAAATAGGTCTGACATACAACAAAACTTGAAGGAAATAGATAAAAAATAGGGAGTAAAAATGCTTCATTTGCAACTGAAACATCAAGATATAGTAAGACTAGATAAAATTTTCTTTGAATTCTATAATTACTCAATTCCTCCTCCAAAATTTAAGAAAATATAACATAATAGAGATACAATAAAAACATATATCCAAAATTTCATACCACAATATCCTCTACAAATATTGTTGGGGAAATTTGTGCATCTAAATCTTTTATTTCATTAAACTGTAAACACAAAAACGATACTCCAGATTCTAACAATTGATATGAATACTCTCCAACCCTCTTTTACTTTATTTTTTTATATATTATATAGGCATACATAATACATTAATCAGTTGTTGGATGCAATGTATCTTCAGTCCATGGAGAGGATAAAAAAAATTTGAAAAGCAGAAACTTATTGTTGTTTACAGTCCTCTTATGAAATGGTAAAAGGAAAAAAACTAATAGTTTTTATCACTATCTTAAAAAAATATTATCTAGACAACTGTCTAAATCTCCAAATCATATCCATCACAAAAAAAGATAGAAAAAGTATAAAAAGCTGACAATGGACTAATAGTCTTACACAGTGACAAGGTATCACCTGGGTAGCACGCTTCCAGGTCCTGTTTCTCCCCAGATTTGACACTTGGATGATCAAAACTAGCCTGAGGTGGCTTCCACATGTGTAACACATTGACCCCTATGACCTTGGTCAACTAGCATCTCTACAATGCATGTGGAAACTTGTATGAAGGGGTTGCATAGCGGCTGCCTAGTAGCTCCGTAGAAAAAAAATTGAAGTTAATTTCTTACAGGGCTAAGCTCTATATAATAAAAAACACAACATTTCACACTAACAAAAAAAATATTAACAACCTTCACAAAAATTTGAAATGCGAAACAAATTCATAATTCTGCCACTAAACAAAACTACGAAAATAGGCCCTAATGAAACATATGTACCTCTCAAAATATAACAGTTGTCTAAAATCTGAATGATTTTATTATATATGAAATCGTTGTGAACATAAAATTCTCTCATTTTCTCTAAATTATTCACCATATTCTCAGAAACCACTCTGCAAAATCATCACTAAAATAAAAAATTTGACAACCTGAAAAATAGGCCTTGAATATGTATTTGAAGCTCCAAATCCATGACACCTGTGCAAAAACTAGAAGAATTTATTGTTTTCATCCATGCTTGAGAAAAACATTATTCATTTCCCCAAAATTCACCTCCATGTGATTGGAAACCGTTCTGCAAAAATATATCTAAAATAGGTTTTTTGTGCAACAGTGGGCATCAAACAGGGGTTGATGAACCTTTCCATTTTCAAGAATGAGTCCGTTTGGTTTGAGAACCATGGTTGTACCTCCTCTTTCTTCTTGGGGTTGGAGCCATTTAACCCTTATATGAAATGGAATCAAGCTGTGTGGTCACTAGAGAACCCAGGGATTGACTGTGCAACAATTGCGTAGTGTCCTGTCTTCTTCTGGGTTTGCTCTTCAATATTGTGATTAGCCTCCAAAGTTTCATGCACCATGAACCAAAATCAACCATAATAAATATATAATTCAATGTAAAATGGCAGTCTCATCGTGAACATTCAAATTTGATTCATCAATTTTAATGTTGTGACATATAATGATGCTTATTTTGATCGTCCAATTGATGAACAATCATGTGAGAGCATGGGAAATGTTATCACTTGATAGGATAGGCAGGTTTGTGTCAAAATCTAACCGAGAGTAACCATTTCAAACCACTTGTAGCTAGAAGTTAGACTTTGTAGCATGAGAGGTATCTCTCAAGAAAAATAGTATAATGTTCTAAATACAACTCAATTATAGATGGCTAACTCTGGATTTTTGTGTGATTTTTCAGGTGAAAGAGAGTGTGATAACCACCACCATTGGGTATGGAGTCATTTAGACTAAAAATAAATTAAATACAAACAATTATTTGTGTAATTTGAGGCATTTTGGCTTTAAACTGGCGTGAAGTGAACATTTACAGTTAAAAACAAAAAAATGAAGGAATTTGGAGCAATATCTCATTGAATTCCAAGTAATCGATTAATCCATGAAAATTCATAACAACATATAATCATAATGAAATAAAATGAAATCCAATAATGAATCTCAAGTAAAAAAATAGAGCATGCTACAAATTTATATTAACTCGATAAATATTTACAAAAAGTGGCCTTTCTCACATCATTGATCATCCCCTGTAGAGTCAAAAAAATAAAAAAATATATAGAATGATCTCCATCTTTAATAAATTACAAAATCTTCCACCTAGGCTAGACTTGATAAAAAAATACCAGACCTAATCCTATTTGACTTACAAAACATATGAGTCTTCTTAGGTTTTTTCTGTTTGAAAACATTTGAATATGACAGTTTCGTAGAAACAATTGGTAGAAAGTCACTAAAAACACCCCTCTACTACCCATGAAATCTCTTTGCAAGTTCTAAAATCTTCATCTATGCATTTTAGCTAAACTCATGCCATTATAAATCCTCAAGTTGATATTTCTACCTACATTCTCCTCCATGATAAGCTACAACAATTCTATAGCAAATATTCAACTTAACTATGGGGAGTTGCTAGGAAACTGAGAAATTTCTGAGTTTTTGATTTTTCATTATTTATTCAACCTCCTTGTTAGTCCTTGTAGCCTCTCTAATATTGTATATTGTTGAGACTATTAGTTAAGCATAGTAAAGGTAAAAGAATGAGGAATTTAACATACTCATGGAGTGCCAATTACTTCAGCTATGATCTTGAGATATGGTTTTGCAAGTTCAACTTTGATCATTTATATTTGAGTTTCCAATGCTTTGACTTGTCTGTGCAAATTGTTTTTGTGTACCTGCAGCCAACTATTCTTTTTATACATGTGCTTTAACATTTTTTTTAAAGGTAGGGTTCTCTTCACCATCTTTCTGGATTCTTCTCCAAATTTTTCAAACAAATCTAACTGCTTTGACACATCCTCTTTCAAATCCTCAAAACGTAGTTTAGAATAAATTGCTTCTGGTCTAGCTTCGCTCAATTGTTCTTGTAAAACCTCTATTTCAATTTTTTCTTGCATAAGCTCTTTACCTTTCCTTTTCTTTGTTGGTTCTGTTTTTTTTTAAGGTACTTTAGGCATATTTTCAGTTTCTTGCATTGATCTTGTAATAGGTTTCCTTGGTTTGAAGACAAAACCTGATTCCTCTTATGTAAAAACCAGTTTTTTAGCCCTCTTTCTATTTTCATAAGTTTCTATATTTTTCACTTCTACAGGCTGTAAATATGGGCTTTCTTCAATCTTAAATACTTCTAAAATATCAGTTAAATTTCCCTTTCCTTTACTTTATTTTCTTGTCATCCTTCTCTCAGTTATTTTCGAAGTCTTCACTGTAGGTTCTTCCTTTGTTTTATTCTTTTCCATAGCGATTGCTGACTAAGAATTTTGGGATTTTCTATAAGGGGTGGGAGCATCTAGCTGATATCCACTTAAAAATAAGAAGGAAAAACAATCTCTGTTTAGCCTATTTAGCTCTTCTACAACTAGCAATTTGATGAGGTAATGATTAAAAATAGAAGTATTGCTAGCATCAGGCTGGGCTTGGACCTTGCCATCCATATTCTCAAAACTTCTATAGAGATAAAAATGAATATCTAGAGGATGTTTACCTTTTAAATGAAAGAGAAATCTAAAGTAATATTGGTATACAATTTTGAACCTGCCTTCACATGTCAATTACTTCTAGACAACCATTAAAAGTTTGGAAAAATGATCTTTGAGGCAAGACCTAGAGATGCTAGCAGTCATATCAATCCCTTTTTGTAATTCCTTGAGAAATTCATCATAATTTAGTAGCTAAAAATTCTGAACCTTGAACCACATTTCAACATACCTATGAATCTCTTTGGCATGGGAAATTGTATTAGGTGACACTGAAAATTTCAGCATGCCCACCTTTGATTCTGTCCCTATGAAATTGATGGAAAAATATTTGGGAATATTCCCATGGTAACACTTCAACTTCTAGCAAAAACACATGAATCCCACGATGGAAAATGATTGAATGAAAGTAGGGTATTCCACTAATAGTTGCATGTCCACGAGTTCATAGCATATAACTGAGCCTCCTTTGTACTGCTTTTCCTGTGCCATGGTTGAAAAATGCAAAGAGCTCCTTGCCACCTGCAATTCTTAGTAAATATAGCTAAACCAAATATGAAAACAATAAAATATTTCCTATGACATCAATACTAAGCTAAATTGAAAATAAAATGAGGTAATAATGAACCCATACGGTGTGAAAATTTTAAGGATAATGGATAAAGGTAAACTCTAACCTATCATGGCTCTGACCCACAACCCTTTTAAAAAATGTACCATTACCGCATCATTACCAATAGAAGCATAGTTCCATAGTAGAATAGTTTTTCGAAGAGACATATCCTCTATGGGAGTGTCAGGAACTTCTGTAGCAAACCTTTGGTTTCACTAACTAGAGCTGCTATGAATTTATGCAAAACTGTATAAATGTTAATCATGACCAAATAAGCCTGACACACATGGAATATTGGATTCTAACTCTTATGGTTGATCTCATTTAAACTAAAATTGACTCTAAAAACTAACTAGATTACCAAATATCACTTTGTACATGTACTTTTATTTTCAGAAAATTAAAAACCCTAACTAATTTTACCAATTCACTCTAAAAATATTTCTAAGTGGTATTATGGATAACAATTACTCCAATGGGGATGTTGTGCCCCGGTGGTGAAACTAAGAACTCGTAGACTACATGCCTATTCATTAGGTTTTTCCCAAGCTCTTCTCATATTCTTCAGCCTACGCTCGACCATTGCCATGCTCTTGAAGCAAAAACATCGCACAAACTGAAACTTGCAACTACAATATTCAAACTAAAATTTGAAAGAGATTATTTCCCAGCAAGCTTATTTATGTACATACCAATCCTACTATAATAGTTAAAATCCAAACATTCGATTCAAGAAATATGAAAATTCTAGTATAGCTATTCAAAGAGGTGATCCAACACCTGGGCTTCTTGAATACGCTTGAAGAAAATCAGAAGTGGATCATCTATTGGCAACTTGGAATAAAAATTGATTCCATGCTCCATAAAAAAAAAAAAAAACATTTCTTGACTGATGACTACAAAAGACTTACCATTGAATCTTGGAAACCATGAAAAATCACCTCTTTTAATGAAAGCAACAAATCGACAAAAGGCTCCTTGAAAACACTGAAAATTATCCTATCCTCATGATCCAAAGGCCAACCTTCATACATAACCATATGTTTTCCATGTTTTATATCTTCATTTTCAACATCATTGTCAATATAGGACTCTAACTGTTCATGAAAATCTTCAATGCGAGCAACCAGAACACGTGCTACAAAAAATGACTTTTCATGCATTGCAACATGAACTTCATGTATATCATCATGCACAAACAAATTTTTTTGATCATTTAAATTTGTAGCAAGACATTTTGGGACAACAACTTGTGGATCAAAAAGTTTATTATTATTCTCTATAAGTTCTTCCTCATGACATCCGTCAAGCACACTCAATGATTCGACCTCCTCACGATGAAAAGAATCATGATTCACATAAGATTCTCCTTGCTCATGTCCATTTTCATGTTGCTCGAAATTCAACCCTTTTTTCTCAATATGCTCGAAATTATTTTCATATGCTCGGGAATTATCATTAATTTTTTGGGTATAATATTCTTGAAACAAAGGTTTAGAAAATGAAAAAGGTGAAGATCCCTGTAACTGACCATCTTTATTTTCCTCTTTATCACCTAAATATTGGCAAGATTGCTGCAAATTTTCACAAATTTCATGGGATATAACTTGGTTCTCAAAGTGCTGATATATTTCATCTTCAAGCAAAGAAGACACATCTCCTTGTTGAAAACCATCTGGACTATCATGAAAATAACACGCGAAGAGAATTCTTAAGGTGCCTCTAACATATCCTCATCTAAGCACTCTCTATTATCTCCAAGACTTTTAAGATATAAAAAAAAAAAACTCACAAAATCACAACAGTCTTGTAACAGTGATAAAGAAGAATGGAATTTTTCATAATGTTCAAAGAAAATCCTATGAAAATGTTTAATAGAGAAAAGGCTTCTCGACTGCAACCCTTCATACCATGTTTTAACTTCATCCTCTAGGGTGGCCATAAACATTTTCATGAGACAATCCTTAGGAAAATCAACTCGAAACTTATGTACATGCATATGGAATCTAACCAAATGAAGAGAAACATTATCTTTATTTTCATCTTTAAATATGGGAAGATAAGTTAACCAATCAATTCTAGGAATAGGATTTGGAAAACTAGGGATGTGAGACCGATTCATAATATCATACTTGACATTCCTTCTTGCAATTAAACTCACCTTGAAAAAATTAAAGTCACCAAAAAATTCTTCAAGATACTTGTCTTTGAAGAGTGGAGTCGCCATGAAAACTTTGAACTTTTGGATTATTTGACACTGGAGTCACCAGGTGAAAGATGCAAAACCTATTGATGTCCAAATATTGTTCACCATCAGTAATAAAAGTTGATATTTTTCATTCTTCTCCGAGGAAGATAAAGCTTTTGAATCCTAGTAGATGCACCAAAATGTTATCACTTGAAAGGATAGGTAGGGCTGTGTCAAACTCCAACCGAGAGTAACTATTTCAAACCACCTATAGCTAGAAGTTAGCCATTCTAGCATGAGAGGGCTCTCTCAAAGAAAATAGTATAATGTTCTAAATAAAACTCAATTACAGATGGCTAATTTTGGATTTTTGTGTGATTTTGCAGGTGAAAGAGAGTGTGATAACCACCACCATTGGGCATGGAGTCAGTTAAAAGAAAAATCAATTACAGAAAAACATTGCTTTATGGAAGTTGAGGCATTTTTGGATTTAAAATGGTGTGAAGTGAACATTTATAGTTAAACACAACAAAATGAAGGAATTTGGAGCAATATTTCAGTGAATTCCAAGTAATCAATTAAGCCATGAAAAATGATAACAACATAAAAGAATAATGAAATAAAATGAAAGCCAAAAATGAATCTCGGGTAGAAAAATAGATCATGTTACCACTCTATATTAACTAGATAAATATTTAAAAAATGTGTCCTTTCTCACATCATTGATCGTCCCCTGTAGAGTAAAAAAACTACAAATATATAGAGAGATATCTCCATCTTTCAAAAATTACAAAATCTGTCACATGGGCTAAGAATTGATCAACAGCTAAGAGAACTAATACTTGTTGAATTACAAAACATATAAGTCTTCTTAGGGATTTTATATTTGATAAAATTTGAATACAAATAGGATTATTCTATCATTTATGTCCTCAACAAAAATTATGTTGCTCAACCTTATCAAATTCTACCAAATGCTGAATGTGTTGGACTGGTGA
This sequence comes from Pinus albicaulis, assembly GCA_034641835.2. Classification (NCBI taxonomy): domain Eukaryota; kingdom Viridiplantae; phylum Streptophyta; class Pinopsida; order Pinales; family Pinaceae; genus Pinus; species Pinus albicaulis. The sequence continues at coordinate 608,123,109 of CM076575.1, read as the reverse complement.
TATTCTATTGCCACATAGATGTTGAAATGGTTGAAATGCTCACATGTATTCTGGAAAAATAGGAGTCCTTTTTCTGATTATGTGGACATTCTTATGACATGTATTCCATCTAGTTTCCTTGTTGTCTGATGCCCAATCAAAACTTTATAATGTAAAAAAAACCAATTTGATAGTTTCATAGCAAAAGTTGGTAGCAAGTCACAAAAAACACCCCTCTGCTACACATCTGATATCTTTGCAATTTTTTAAGTCTTCATCTATGCATTTTAGCAAAACTAATGCCATTATAATTCCTAAAGCTGAGATTTTTACCTACATTCTCATCCACGATAAGCTACAACAATTTCATAGCGAATATTCAGCTTAGTTATGGGGAGTTGCTACGAAAATGTGAAATTTCTGAGTTTTTTATTTTTCATGATTTCTTCAGCCTCCTTATCAGTCATTATAAACTGTCTAACCTTGTATATTGCTAAAAATATTAGTTAAAAATTGTATAGGAAAAAAAATGAGGAATTTACCATACTCAAGGAGTGCAAGAAACTTCAGTTATGATCTTGAGATCTCTTTTTGCAAGTTCAAATTTGATAATTTCTATTTGAGTTTCCAATGCTTTGAATTCTCTCTTCAAAATGATTATGTCTGCCTTTAGGAAACTATTACTTTAATAAATGTGCTTTAACATTTTGTGCAAAGGTAGGGTTTTCTTCACCATCTTTCTTTATTATTCTCAACTTTTTCAAAGAACTCTAACTGCTTTGACACATCCTCTTTCAAATCCTCAAATAGTAGTTTAGAATCAATTACTTCTTTTCTAGCTTCTCAATTGTTGTTGTAAAACTTGTATTTGAATTTTTTCTTGCACAAGCCCGTTCCCTTTGATTTTCTTTGTTGGATATTTTTTTTTAAAGGCACTTCAGGCATAGTTTTAGTTGGTTGCATTGATATTGTAATGAGTTTCTTTGGTTTGAAGAAACAACATGGTTCCTCTTGTGTAAAATTCAGTATTTAGCCCTCTTGCTATTTTTTTGAGTTTCTGTCTTCATCACTTCTATAGGCTGTAAATCTGGGCTTTCTTCAATCTCAATGCCTTCTAAAATATCAGTTAACTTTCCTTGCCCTTTACTTCGTTTTCTAGTCATCCTTCTCTAAGTGCTTGTGGAATTCTTCACTACAAGTTATGCCTTTTTTTTCTTCTCTTCCCTAGGGGTTAATGACTGATATTTTGGGGCTTTTCTAGAAGGGGTGGTAGGCTTTATCTCCTATCCAATCAAAAATAAGAAGGTAAACCAATATTTTTTTAACCTATTTATCTCTTCTACAACCAACAATTTGATGATGCCATGATGAAAAACGAAATTATTGCTAGCATCAGGCTTGGCCTAGACCTTGTCATCCATCTTCCCCAAACTTATATAGAGATAAAAAGGAATTTCTAGAGGTTTTTTACTTGTGAAATGCAAGAGAAATATGAAGTGATATTGGTAAACAATGTTGAACCTACCGTCATATGTAAAGTACTTCTAGATGACCATTAAAAGTTTGGAAAAATGCTCTTTGAGGCAAGTCCTGGAAATGCTAGTTGTCATATCAATCCCTTTGTGTTCTTCCTTGAGAAATTCATCACAATTGAGAAAATGAAACTTCTAAACCTTGAACCACATTTCACAAGACCTAGGAATCTCTCTAGAACGAGAAATTGTATCAGGTGACACTACAAATTTCAGCATGTCCACCTTTGATTATGTCCCTGTGAAATTTATGGAAAAATATTTAGCAATATTCCCATGGTAACCGTGCAACTTCTGGAAAAAATGCATGCATTCCACGCTGAAAAATAGTTGAATGAAAGTAATTTCTTCCTAAAATAGTTTCATGTCCACAAGCTCATAGCATACAACTGAGCCTCCTTTGTACTTATTTTTCTATGCCATGTATACAACATGTGGAGAGAGCCTTGCAACGTGCAATTATTCCTAAATACAACTAAACAGACTATGACAGCAATATACTCTTTCCTATGACAACAAGACCAAGATAAATTTAAAATAGAACGAGGTAAGAATTAACGTATACAATGTGAACCTTTTAGGGATAATGGATAAAGGTAAACTCTAACATAAATTCATGACCCATCATGATTCTGACCCACAACCTTTTTAAAATATGTATCGTTACCACATTGTTACCAACAAAATCATAGTTTTGTAGCGTAATAGGTGTTTGAAGAGATAGTTCTGCTATGAAAGTGTCAGGAACTTCCATAGAAAACCCTCGATTTCCCTAACTGTAGTTGCTATGAATTTATGAAAAAATATATAAATGCTAATCATGACCAAATAATCCTAAAACACATGGAATATTGGATTCTAAATCTTATGGTTGATCCCACTTAAACCCAAATTTACTCTATAGACTAACTAGATGACCAAATAACACTTTGTACATGTACTTTTAATTTTAGAAAATTTAAAACCATAAATAATTTGACCAATTGACTCAAAAAACATTTCTAAGTTTTATTATGGAAACATGAACGTATGTTTATTTTGAGTAATAGATATGAGTATGAGGGGGTGGGTTAACATATGGAAATATGGGAGTTATGTGTCCATCGTGTGTAATGATGATTTATCAAAGGGAAATGGGACTAAAGTGGAAGTGTGGATGTGAATGATTGGGTATTATGGGGATGATAAATAGTTTAGAAGTAAATAAGGGGATAGGGGAATAGGATATGCATGGTTAAAGGATAGTGAAAAAGTACAAGGGAAAATAGGAATAGGAAATGGGGAATCAGTATATAAATGATGAATTTTGAGGGGAATATGGAATATAAAAAGTTGGAAAGAAGTATGATATTCAAACCATGTTGCCTTGAAAAGCATCCCTTTGAATATAAATATATGTTCATATGAACCTTATAACAGACCAGTATCTAGACACAATCCTCTTGACTCAAAATCTATGATGATAGTTCCCAAAGACTCAAACACCATTTCATGTTCTTGACCAAAAATTTTAAAACCAAACTCATGATGACTTCCCATGCACTGCTTGGTAAAACTCATGACAGTAAAAGGTCTATGAGTTTTGACTCCTTACGTGACATCAAATTTCATATTCGAAGACATTCGACAACTGAAAAACTTATTAACTCTAATAGTTACAACTATGGACAAACATGACATTATGCCAGATATTTTTAGAATCCTACTTCCACATGTAAGTATTGCAAAGCTTGGGAACATGTAATAGAAGAATTTCTGGTCATTATGGGAAAGATGAAGGAGAAAAGGAACAGACAACCCACACAGAATATGCAGATGATGACCGTTGAACCAAGAGAGGATGAACTGCACATCAATATTGTATCAAGGAGTGGAGTCACTATAAGAGATGATAAAGAAGAAGGTAAGAAGCAAATGGAATATACATAGGTAAGAAAGACTGTAAAAATATCCCCTAGGTTCAGTATTTAGTAGGAAAAATAAACATTCATGGAGGAGAACAGAAGCTTCATGGATCCTGGAGTTTTGACGTCTAACTTGCAACCAATGGAGAAGTTAATACCAAAGAAGGACAACCCTAAAGTATCGAATTGGCTGAAAGAATTCAATCAAATTATTTTGAGATCATTATTAGGGACTTGAATTAATATTTTGACGAATCATAAGGCTCCTGAAGGACTTCAAGAATTGCTAGACTCTTGCACTAATTAATAAGTTTTGAAAAGCGATCAATGCATAGTAAACAATTTACATTGACATAAGAAGAGAACGGGGAAGGAAATGAGACTAACTACGGAGATCAGGGAATATGATATGGATCAGGTAATCCTAGATTTTGGATCCAATGCCAATTTTTAACCTAAGAAAACATGGGAACATATGGGAATTCCAAAGTTGCAATGGTCGTCGATCTAGTTGAGGATGGCCAACCAACAGAAGATCATCCCTATGGGACGATTATCCAGCATTATAGTATATATTAAAGGAATGCGCGCTCCTTCAGATTTCGAAGGGATTGAAAGTGTATATGATAGAAATTAATATCCGGCACTTCTTGGATCATATTGGGCATTCGATACTATGGAAATAATCAATTTGAAGAAGAGATAAATGGTGTTCAAAAAGGATGATATGAGGGTCATTGTTCCTCTAGACACATCAGAAGGAATACACTATAAAAATCGTGTTCGTGATGACTATTGTGACACAAATGTCAATGGAATTTACAAGATAACAACTAAGGAGGAAGATTGCATTAACCTCACTACAAATGGAATATTAAGCCAGGAATAGGATAATTCCTATACTGCAGATTCTGATGAAGAACTGGAAAATTGGAAGAACTAGTTAAATGAAGTGTCTATAAGATGATGTTATAGAATCACAAGATCACTTCACTGTATAACTTTGAAGGTATGTGATTTTCATTATTATGATGGGGTAGGATATGTAAATATTTTTGTTAATAAATTTGAAATAAAAATACCAGAAGAACAGAGGTTCCAATATTTGGATGTCACACTGAGGTCTACACCTACTAGATGGTGGGGTACTCATAAAGAGAATATAGGGAGTTGGAAGGAGTATCATAGGCTAATGAAGGTCATATTTGGCCCAGTAAATACCATAATTGAAGTAAAATATGATGGAAAGGCTGACCCTCGGGAGCATATTCATCATTAGACTTAAGTTTGGGGAGAATTTATATAACAAGAGTGGGTACATGTGTTTTTTCACACATTGGAAATTATACCTATGAATGGGTATCTTGAGACAAAATTGTGACATGGAACAATGAATTGGAAGGATTTGGTTGAAAGGTTCATACAAACATTTATTTTTGAAGATGACTATCCATGCATAGATTAATCCCTTCAGGAAGTCAGAGAAGGGTTTTTTGAGAACACAACTACACTAACATGGACACATCCAAATTGGACCGCACAACTGCAGAACCTACTAGAATGCTATAATGTGATAGTAGAAGTGGATGATGAGGATTCGTGCAATATTGATTTCCCAGAATTAGAAGGACATCACGAAGTTTCTGGACTGCAACTTGAAATACTTGATATAGCACAACCCACAAAAAAGAAAACGGTTAATATCAGACCAGATGAAGAACCCAAATTTGTAATGATTGTAGATTATTGGGATGAAGACGCAACTAGAAAAATTGCAAAGCTACTACAAAATATTCAATAGCTCTTCCCCAAGAATTTTTCTAAATTTAAGGGAATAGTAGGGGACCTAGGAGTTATGAGGATTCTTTCAAAATTTGACATGAAACAAGTAAAGCAAAGAACCTATAGATTGATTATGATTTACAAGGAAAAGGTGAAGGTGGATTTAGATAAAATGATCAAAGCTGGGATCATTGAACCAATCGAAGAGTCTTAATGGGTAATCCCCATGGTAGTTCAGAAAAGGAAGGAAAAGGATGAGATCAAAATAGGTGTGGACCTGAGGAAATTGAATGATGCATGCCTGCATGACCCATTTCCCACACCATTCACAGACGAAGTATTGGACAATATAGGAGGATAGGAGGCCTATTATTTTATCGATGGATTTTTGGGTTACCATAATATCATAATTGCACTAGAAGATAGACATAACACAACTTTTTCTACAGAATGGGGTTGTTACTAGTACACAGTGATGCCTTTTGTATTTAACAATGCTCCTGCAATATTTTCTAGAGTTATAGTTGCAAATTTCAAGGAGTATATAGACAAAGTTCTGATGGTTTACTTTGATGATTGGTCTATCTTTGGTTTGTTGAAAAAGCATGTTGTGAGCTTGAGGCTGATGTTGAATACATGTAGGCAATATCAAATATTATTGAATTTGAAGAAGTGTATCCTTTTTCTACCTTTTGGTATAATGCTGGGACATGTTTTTTGTAAGAAAGGAATCATGGTGGACCCTATGAATATTTCTTCTATTGTAAACTTGGATCCACCTAAGATAGTGAAACAATTGCGCATGCCACTTGGGTATACTGGCTACTACATAAAGTTTATAAAGGGATATATAAAAATAACTGCGCCAATGGAGAATTTATTGAAGAAATATGTCACTTTTCAATGGGATAAATAATTCAAGAAGATCCTTGACATACTATAGAGAATATGGTAACTGCACCTACTCTGGTTTTCCTAGACTATAATAAGGAATTTCATGTACATGTCGATGAATCTTGCATAGTGTTGGGTACAATATTAGTTCAGCCAGGAGCAAGAGAAATTGATCACCCCATATTCTTTGCAAGCAGAAAAATGTCAAAGGTGGAGAAGAACTGTTCTATGAAAGAGAGAGAAGGGTTTGCTACGGTCTATGCATTACAAAAATTCAGGCATTATTTGTTGGGAGCGCACTTCAAGATGTTCACTGATCAGTCTACACTGAAGTATTTGGTGAATAAGCCCGTTTTAGGAGGAAAAAATTGTTGATGGTTGTTTTTGTTCCAGGAGTATGACTTACAAGTTATATTCAAACAAAGAATATTGAACATCAAGACTGGTCTGACTTACAAGTTATAGTCAAACAAGGAATATTGAACATCAAGCCTGGTCATTTGTCAAGGAAAGAGACAGGAGAAGAACCCACAACTATCCAAGATAATTTTCCCAACGCACAATTATTCACAAATAGGGTCATAAACGATCAATTCACAGATATTACTCAGTTTCTGGCTACAGGAATGGCGGCCACGGAATATTCCACACAACAAAAGGATATGGTAGTCAAAGCAGATGATTTCTCGTTGATTTCAAGACATTTGTACACAATGGGACTCGATGAAATACTACACAGATACATTTCTGAGCATGAAAGGCATAATATTTTCATAGAAGCTCATGGAGGAGTTGTAGAAGGACATTATGCAGGAAATTACACTACGTATTAGATCTTGAGAGTTTCCATATGGTGGCCCATAATTCATAAGGAATAAAGGGAGTTTTATCGAGCATGTGATGCATGCCGAAGAACAGGGAAGCCATCTAGTAGGGCTGAAATTCCATTAAATTGACAAGTGACGTTGCAAGTATTTGAAAAATCGACTATTGACTTTGTTGGACCTATTAACCCACCAGGAAAAAATATCGGCGCAAGATACATAATCACTGCATATGATTATTTGACAAGGTGGGCTAAAGCACAACTAGTAAAGGATTGCAGCATACATACCATGGCTAAGTTCATATTTGTGTATATTTTTTCTAGTTTTGGGTGTCAAAATATCTTGATGAGTGACCCAAGATCACATTTCTTGCATAAGACTATTGAAGTGATAGCTTAATAATTTCAATTACACCATTAGAAGATTAAACATGATCATCCACAGGTGAATGGGATAGTCGAAGCTTTCAATAAGATTCTAGATAATGCACTCACAAAGGTTTGCAATGTGAACAGAAATTACTGGGATCCAAGGATTCCAGTAGTGTTATGGGCATATAGGAGCACATACAAAAAACTAACATGCCAAAAACCTTTTAGATTGGCATAATATGGACAAGGAGTCATGCCTATGGAGTATATTATGCCAAGTTTAAGAATTTCAACATTCACAGATATGGTATACTACGATATCATGGAAGAAAGGATGGAACAATTTATTATTCTAGAGGAAGACATGTTTATTTCAAGTTTTCATCAACAAGTACAAAAATCAAGGGATAAATCCTAGCATGACATGAACATCAAGTAGAAGGCATTCAAGGAAGGAGATCTTGTGCTGTTGTATGATAGAAAATTCCGGAAGTTCCTAGGAATGTTTAATACACATTGGTTGGGACCATATATAATCAAGAACATTTTTTATGGTGGTGCAGTTTAGCTCGTGAAGTTGGATGGTAATTTGATTCTAGGATGAGTGAGTGGTAGTAGATTGAATGTATATATGGACGAATTTGTACCTGGAGTTGCACAACGAAAGGTGAAGGGAGGAAAATCTTAGTACCACATGCAGTTCATTAGGGGAATTTTGAGGTCTAAAATGGGCTTCCTAAGAAAAATGTACAACCAAAATAAACTTTATAGAAAAAGTAGGTTTCAAGATGATGATGTCAACCATGGGGGATGATTCACCAGTTTTTAAGTAAAAGGGTAAAAAGATTAAAAAATAATAAAGTAATAAAACTACTAATTCAACTCGTATTTTAAACTTATATCCCAAATTTTTTACTCAAATTTCGAGTAAGAGTACTCGTTGGATTTAAAATTGTATTTCTCATGCAAGGAGTACCCATGTTTCATAGATTTGATGGACCCTGCTATGCGAAAAATGAGAAATACATGAAAAAACGTGATTGCAATCATGTTTTTCATGTATTTCTCATTTTTCGTGTAGCAGGGTCCATCAAAAGTATGAAACATGGGTACTCCTTGGATGATAAATTAAATTTTTCATCCAATGAGTACTCTCGCTCGAAATTTGAGTAAAAACATTGGAGGATAATTTGAAAATACGAGTTGAAAAAGTAGTTTTTTATTTTTTCCCTCTAAAATTTGATGATGTCATCAAATCTTATTTTATTATTTCCGTTATTATTTTATAATTTCCTTAGGAGGCCTATTTTAGACCTCAAAATTCCCCTAATGTGAAAGTGGGCATTGGACTATAAAATACTCTGCAGAAAGGGACTTCGCTGAAGGAAGATCATTGCGTGATATTCAGGAGTATGGCGAAGTCCAAAAGAAACGCTTTTAAGGATGATCACTAAATGATAGTCAGGAGTGTGTTGAATTTCAAAATAACCACACAGAAGGAAGTATTACTGTGACGCAAGCGAAGGTTCATCAAATTTTCCTATAATTTTGAATGTTGGAAGGAAACAATTTCCGTTAAAACTAAAATTTCTTTGAAAATGAGCGGGGGAAATGAATTTATGAAGCATATTTAGGTGAATCTCCACAATATATGCATTAAATAATAAATATATAATATATTCATGGGGTTCAAAATTCAAATTATCTATAAAATCCTGGTCCCACTCCAAATTTTACACTTTGCACTCTCAATAATTCAAACTGTGAATTTGCAACCAAGTGAGGATTGAGAATATTGTTGTATGTATGAGAAGAGTTTCAAAGAGATTTCTAGAGAATTTTTAAAGAAATTATTAAACAAAATTATGGAAGTTGTAGCACCAAGTGTACTAGTGTCCCCAAGGTGCCAAAGGTCACCATGAAGGCACGCAGCCACAAAAGAAGAGCCAAAGAAGAAACATGAGAAGAGATTGGCTGTGACCTCTGGAGTTAGATATTCCCCCCAGAATAAAGTATGCAAGGATAAATGGATGAAGAAGCAGCAGGAAAAGCAACCTGGACAGAAAGGGAGGACACTAGTGGAACTCGATGAAAGCGAGGAAGCAATTGAGCTGGAACAAATGGAGATAGAGGGTGCAAAGCTTCCCTCTATGTTTCCACCATACTTACAACCCAGGAAGATGGGTGCTAAACTAGGTCAAGGACCATGATAATGCGAATTTCAGTGTATTCACACTACTACTACACGAAAAAAATAATATTTGAAGGAGAACCACTTGGGAAAGTTCCGCAGCAGAAGATGGAGGATTGGGACTTAAATGATCAAAGTTAGTACCCACAATGCGATCCAATCAGGTACCTAGACCAAGTGTACTACCCATAAATTAAATTCACTCATTGGAGCAACACCAGTGGGCTGAAGGATTGAAAAGGGAAGGGATGTTAAATATGTTTAATGTGCCACACTTCGGTCGAAGTTCCATCAACATGATCTGTGTTCGACAAATTTTGGTTTTAGTGCATCACGGGTACCTCTAGCTCAAAGAAATTATCCCAATAGATGAGATGTTTATCAAAAGAATCATCGTTCTTCCATATCAGGGAAAGTACCCCACAGAGGAGTTCATTGGAAAAAGTAAGGATAAGGTAGTCGTTGACGACATGAAAAAGAAGTATTGTCTGATAAAGAAGTCAAGGGGATACGACATAAATTGTATCAATGACAAAGGGGTGCAGTTTGCTATCGACACTCTTGCAGAAAAAATCATGTACAAGTGCAGAGAAAATGAATTCCCCCCGACCATGGCCTCCTTAGTTGCGTAGTGTAGTAAAGGGGTTCATTTTAACTAGGTAGGCTATCTATGCAAGGAGTTCATGGAGGATTGTCAAGAAGAATAGGAGGAAGGGCAGACATTACACTACACATGGTTATTATTGATAATCACATTGTTGGCTTAAAAGTAACCCATGGATTCAAAATTCCCTATAGTTGATCTAGAAGTGTGCGAAGCCATGTGGTATGCCTCACACTGGTTTTCCAAGGAGCCAACGCACACAATGGAAAACAAGACTTTTTGGGTGTGGCTAGAGATGGAATTGTGCACGGTGGTGAATCAATGCCCTAGGTTTTCACCTATTTTGTATGATCAGTACCAGAATATTGTATATTCTAAGGTTGATTTCCACAGGGTTTAAATCAAGGAACAAAGGGACTCAACATGGACATGGCATCTTTTTCCATATTTGGTCACAAAGGATGAGCTTGTAGAGGCCATAAAGCGATGGTTGATAGAATAGATGACCCCATCCATTGGATACAGTGAGACAAAATAAGATACCTCACAACATGCACGTACTAGTGGAAAGGACACAGAGGCAAGAAAACATACAGAGCAAGAAACTGAGAAATATGCAGAAGAGACAGAAAATATGGAGCAAGAACACGAACAGGGTGGAAAAGACCCTCCTAGCGATGTAGAGCTAGGAAATTTTCCCTTTATCATAAGGAATAGGGCACCTACAGCGTCGACCATTGGTTTGTGGAAGAAGAAAAACACATATTGATCCAAACACATAGAGCCCATGGTCCTCACTAATAGGGAGATTCATGAAATTAGTGACAAGGTACAACACATCACAAAAGAAACCTGGAACAAAATTGAGGATCAGTATAAAACATTATTGACATAAGTTTAGCAAGTCATGTAGGAACTCAAGGTACTGGCACAATCAACGACACAACATGAGAAGCAAGCCAATAAACAAGCATAGATAAGTAGACCAACATAGCTACAACAGTAAATAAAGACAGAATTTGGTTTGTGAATTTTGCAGGTACTAGAAGTAGCACTACTGTTCAAAGCTGCAAAAGATAGAGAGCGCGCAAAAGGAAGGGAAAGTATCATTGTGAACATTGGCGCATTGTCGACGCAAAATTTGCATGAGTTCCACCAAGGCATCATAGAGGAGTTACAAGGGCAGGATCAAGATATTTTACAGTCAAACATACAAGTGTAGAAGGAAAGAACTACAATGAAGACAAATCTTGATTGGGTTCTCAAGGAAAGAGATGAGGCATGCGGACAACAAGACCAGTTGGAATAATCCATCACAAAAAATTGAAGTGAAATTATGTATGTTCAGGTCCGTGCAGAGGAAGCAATACCAAACAAGGTTGTGAATCTTTCCCTCGTGATGAGAGAATCAGAGAACAACATTAAGAAGTTGAAGTTTGAATACTATCTACAGATTACTATGCTACAACTAAGGTTGTAGCCAACCATGCCATAAGAGGTATGAGAGTAGACGGAAGCAAATCTCAATTTTTGACTGGAAGGCATGTCCAGCACAGTAAACGGCTATGGTAAGATTTTAGTCTATACAATGCATATTTGGACCTCGTTGTAGCAGGATCAAAACATTCATATAATTGAAGAATAAATTTAGACGAAGGAGAAGGATTTTGATGAAATTCAAGAAACGGAGGACCTTAGCATTCTCGCTGAGGCTTAATAGGATCAAAAAAGAAAATAATATTTAGAGTCAGATTGAACATCTGTGGAGGAAAGAGAATCTTATAATATACAGGACTCAGATGTGGCAGGATGAGGCCATTAAACTCTCACATATATTGGATGGAAAGTTGAAGGAGATGTGACATAGGCATAAATACGTGCTCTAGAATATAGTCAGATCGACAATAGAGAAGTTGCTCAAACAAGTGCACCAAGAAGAAAATCATATTGCAGAGATGCTTCAACCCTATAATAATGCCTACAAAAACATAACAGAAAATATTTTACACGTACCAATAAGTAAATCAAGATGAGTCACATGTGACTATTGGGGGGTCATTGGGCACATACCAACTTGGTTTATTTTTTTTCAAAGACTTTGCATCTTGAGGAGAAAATTGTGTGGTACCACACAACTAGATATATCGTGTGATGTCTAAGGGCTTCAGGGTGGGTCTAAGCCCCTCATTTTGTAATGCGTTTTGGGTTTTAGCTAGTTGTTTTGTCGGAGCCTATGGTATATGGACCATGATTTTGTAATGATGAAAAGATATATAAAGTGATATAAGACTTTGTTGAAGTCATAAAATGCATAGTTGATGTGTGAAAATTGTTTTATTTTTTGTCTTTAGTTTATTTGGGCCTTAATGGAAGGCTTCACAGCTTAGTGCATAGAGACCTTGGAAGAGTCTATTACCACCCCGTAATTCTGAAGGATGAAGGAAGAAATACGGAGTATAAAATCAAACTGCTTAGGAATCCAAGACCTAGCCTTCTTGGACTCAGAGACGGTTCTCTCTGTTAGATATAGCTTTGTTTATATGGGCATTTTAGGCTAGCTATTAGTTCACATGGGTTTTTTTGAATATTTGGTTGAGGCAAAAGAAGGGGGCCATTGCGCTATGGAGTCAAACAAGTGCAAAAAAACTCAAATAGATGGATACTTGAGGTCAGGTGTAACCGGGAAAGCTAGCCATGTCAATGGATCTTTATAGCGCGTGAAATGGAAAACAATAGGATATTAAGGTTTATCAGGAATGCAGAGCAGATTGTCTTTGAATTCTACATCCAAGTCTTAGAGGAAAACATAATGTAGTATTTCAAGACTGAGCAGGGTACCCTATGGTAAATCCTACACAAAATTTCTATCCATAGTAAAGAAAGAAAATAGTATGTAAAACAGAAGAATCACAAATTTCATGGGAAATACTTCACCACATAGCATAACACAAGAATCTTGAAGACAACATAATCCTTCATTCATTGAAAAGAGAGTGCTTACAACAGAATGAGTCTGATTACAATGGTTTTTCCCTTCTGGGGCCTCCTTCATACTGGTAATGTATGAAGTATTTATACAAAAACTTAAGTCGGTTCCTCTGTTTGTTACAATGATAGTTCTTAATTACAATCAAACTAAACCTTTTCCAAGTTGAACCATGGAGGCAGTGATAAGACAAGTTTGGTCATAATAGTGGCTTTAGCAGCTTGCTATTATTTGTACAATAATCAGGATCTGGCTGGTGTGATGCCGAAGAGGTGAGGAAGGCTCTAACACCTTGGCTCTTCATCTTTAGAAATTCATTGTTTGATTATTAAATTTATGAGGTGCTTGGATCAGTAGCTACGCTGATGTGTTTGCTTCCCCTTCGTTTTCTACTGTTATATCACAAAACACCTGAATTGACCTTTCCTTTTTGTGCTACTCAAGCCCTTTCATCCGTGTTTAATGATTCTTTCTTCATAAAATGATTATCAAACTTCATATCCCAGACTTTGGAGGGATGGTGGTTTGTGGAAGGGGATGGATGATGGAGGATGTGGCATGGTGGTGTTGGAAACGTCATACGATGGCAGCGGTTTGGGAGGATGGTGGAAACAGATTTTTGGAGGGGTGCGAGAGTGGTAAGCAGTATCAGACAAGGGGGGTTCAGAGTAATATTGGGCATAGCACGTAGCCGAATGGGCAGTATGGGATACCACCCATTTCGGACCCCCCCCCCCACCCCCTCCCTCATGATAAAGTTTGAATGTCGTGGGGAGGCCGAAACTGGATACGGGTCGTTGGATGTAGCGAGAGGAGTGGAGAGGGAGGAAAGGTGGAGGGATATTAAAGGTGGAATGACATATCATATGGGTGGGGCCCGCCATGACCCTTTTTCTACCCGAGTCCTTTCCTTTTGGGTTTAACCCTCTTTCAGACGAAATAGCATAAAAACCCATTTACCCAAACTTGAAATATTATAAACTTCATCAAGGAGCCACATCGCATCCATGCACTTTGCATGACACAAGACTTAACATTTACCCTTCGTACTTATCCTTCAAGTTTTTCGATTTTCGATTGCGATCGGGTCGGGGCCACATCATCTGCCACATCACCCTGCCACGTCACAACCACGACACTTTGCAACTTCATCCCATATCGCACTTCGGTGATCATAACTCTTATCTCTGCACTTATTCCTTAAATATTGTGTTTTGCGCTCGGGTCCCACCTTGTATTGCACATCGCACTTCACTGACTTTAACCTTTACCTCTGGTGCCCATCCTTTAAAATATGCGATCTGCGATTGGGCCCCACCACACATCGCACATTGATCTTCAGCGATCTTAACGTTTACCTCCTGCACCCATATTTAAACACTACGATTTGGAATTGGGCCCACCGGCACTTCCCACATCGCACTTCGGCGATATTAACGTTTACCTCCTATGCCTATCCTTTAAACACTTCAATTTGTGATTACGATCGGGAAAAATACCCCACCATAATATTTTCCAAGCGGAAAAGTGATTTTAGTTAAGAAATGGAAAAAGCTGCATGAACCATGATAGGAAGGATTCCAAAGTATTCGGGGTGTATAAAAGGATAATATGGGTCCTGTTGGTCTTGCATATTCCACTTTGGCGACTATAACATTTACCCTTGGGCACTTATCCTTTGAATCTTGCGATGTGCGATTGCGAAGAGAGGTAGAGGTTTCAGACTTAGGATATAAAGGAAGTGGGGTTTTTATTGCGGTTTATGTGACATATATGTGTGTATCAAGTGACTGGATGTGGCGGCGGAGCTATGAATAAGGGAATTTTAAGTGAAAAAATGATATGGCTACTAGTGGGTGGGTGGAGCTATAGCCATGGAATTGTGAACTTTAATATAAAAGGGTTTATAGAGAAATAAGTCCCAAAGGTTATGCATGTCATTTGTGGGGTTTGAATGGGATATCATTTCAGAATATGGAGGAAATGAGAGGGAAAAGAGGGTGACTGAAGGGGAATGTGGGCAGAAATGAAGTTTGATCACCATCACAGCTTATTAGCAACACTTTCTTCCTTATACCGAACGAAAAGGATGTTTGATTTCTTTGAAGCTCTTGAAAGTCAGGAGTTCCCTTTATTTCTCTGAAAATAAATGATGGCTATGGAATATTATTTTTAGTATGAAAAATATAAGCAATAATCAGTCTCCTTGTGATACTGTGAAATACAGGAGTCTAAAAGTGACTACATTTGGGGATGGCAGCGCCTTCAGGAGGTGTCAAGAACACCGTAGACTAGTGGTCTGATCCATTGGTTTGATCCAAAATATGCAACTTAATCTCGTACAAAAACCTCCATGGATGAGAAGTGTTAGTTCAAAATCAACACTCTCTGTAAACTGAAGTTTGGAAACTACTTGCACTGAAAACTAGAAAGAAATATGAAACTAAAATTGGAAATATGCTCAGAGTACTGACCTTATTTTCACACCTACCTACCCTACTCTACTCAAATTTCTAATGTTCTCAATGATACAATAATTCCAATGCAACCAGTAAAGTAGTAGCGTAAACAGATGGACAACTTGACTACTTGTTAGGAAAATTAGCAGTATAACTTGATCATGTTTCCTCATAACCAAAGTTATCATATGTAATGGAAAATGCTAATGTATTTGACCTTTATAAAGAATACATGTTTGAAAACTTGAGCTTAAAAGAACCTCCATATACTCTGCTATAGGATTAATTAAAGCATGATGTGTAATACCTACTTCTAGGCCTTCAATGACTAGTTGATCAATTGTATCCCTAGTATTAAACCTTGAAACCTCATCTTCAGTTTGGTATTTTAAAGCGACAATCATCCTCAATACGTAAGTCAAGAGGTAGTACAATTTCCTCTTGCTTAGGGGAAGGAATATTTTCCAAGAATTATTTAGGATCTATGAAATTATATGACTGAATTCAGAATTCAAAAGTTCAATACCAGCTTAATATATTTCAACCACTATCTCTAGAAAACATGTTTTAGCTTCAGGCCTAAATTTGTTGGATTTCAAAATAAGAAAGACAACCTCTAGGAAATCTTCATCAAGATGAAATTCTAATAACTAATTCATGAATGCATTTAAAACTTCACTAGATAGAAGGTTTTACACAAACCTTGTCATCTTTTTTAGTAGGAACTATGATCAGCATGTTCTGGAGTTGCCATGAATGCTCAAAAGTTGGGTTCTTTGAATCATCGAGTCGCTAGGTGAATAATTCAACCTTCTTGTGTCTGGTCACTATCCACCACCAGTAATCAGATCTGAACTTTGATGTGCTTTCTGAGGAAGATAAATTTCTTACCCAGTGGAGTCTCCATTATGTTATCACCTTGTATTTCCGAAGGCTGAAGACAGAACCACAAAGTGAAACATCAAACCACTTGGGAATCCATGACCTATCCTTCTTGGGCTCAAAGAGGGCTCTCTCTGTTAGATATAGATTTGTTTATAGGGGCATTTTAGGCTAGCTATTAGTGCACAGGGGTTTGTTTGAAAATTTGGTTGAGGCAACAGAAGGGGGCCATTTGGCTATGGAGTCAAACAGGTGTAAAAAATCTCAAGTAGATGGATATGAGGTCAACTGCAACCAAGAGAGATAGCCATGTCAATGGATCTTTATAGCTTGGAAATGGAAAAGAGGAGGAGATTAAGGTTTAACAGGAATGCAGAGCATACCGTCTATGAATTCTACATTCTGGTCTCAACATGGATTCAGAGAAGACCGTCTCTAACTTATGCATCCAAGTCTTAGAGGAAAACATAATGTATTGTTTCAAGACTGAGTAGGGTTACCTATGGTAAATCCTACACAAAAATTTCTATTCGTAGTAAAGAAAGAAAACAATATGTAAAAGAGAAGAATCACAAATTACATGGGAAATAATTCACCACAGAGCATAAGACAAGAATCTGGAAGACAACGTAATCCTTCATTCATCCAAAAAAGAGTGCTTACAACAGAATGAGTCTTATTACAATGGTTTTTCCCTTCTGGGGCCTCCTTCATACTACTAATGTATGTAGTATTTATACAAAAACTTAAGTGGGTTCCTCTGTTTGTTACAATGATAGTTCTTAATTACAATAAAGCTAAACCTTTACCAAGTGGAACCATGCAGGCGGAGAAAAGACAAGTTTATTCATAATAGTGGCTTTAGAAATCCGTTATTAATTGTACAATGATTAGGATCTGGCTGGTGTGATGCCGAAGAGGCAAGGAAGGATCTGACACCTTCGATATTCATCTTCAGAAAGTCTTTGTTTTATTGGATTAGTAGTTGCGCCAATGTGTTCACTGCCCATTTGGCTTCTGCTATTATATCACAAAATGCCTGACTCGACCTTCTATTTTTGTGCTACGCGAGCCCTTTTGGACATGTTTAACCCTTATTTCTTCATAAAAATCTCATAAAACTTCATATGCCCAACTATGGAGGGATGGCAGTTGGCGGACGAGGTTGGATGATGGAGGACGTGGCGTGGCGGTGTTGGAAATGGTCATACGGCGGTAGCAGTTTTGGAGGACCGTGGAAACAAATTTTTGGATGGGGCTGAGAGTGGTAAGCGGTATCGGACAGGGGGGTGCAGAGTAATCTTGCGTGCGACACATAGCCAGATGGGCGGTATGTGATACCACCCATTTCAGACCCCCCCCCCCCTCATGATAAAGTTTGAATGCCACGGGGAAGCCTGAACTGGATAAGGGTCATTGGATGTAGGGAGAGGACTAGAGAGGGAGGAAAGGTGGAGGGAAATTAAAGGTGGAATGACATAGCACACGGGTGGGACCCGCCATGAAACTTTTGCTACCTGATTCCTTTCCTTTTGCGTTTAACCCTTTTTCAAATGAAATAGCATAAAAAACCATTTAACTGCACTTGAAATATTATAAAATTCATCTTCGAGTCGCATCGAATTTGCACACTTCGCATGACGCAAGACTTAACATTTACCCTTCGCAATTATCCTTTAAGTTTTTTTTATTTGCGATTGTGATCAGGTCGAGGCCACGTCATTTGCCGCATCACCCTACCACGTCACTTTTCCACGTCATCCCATATCATAGTTTGGTGATCATAACTATTATCTTCTCACTTATTTATTAAATATTGTGATCTGTGCTTGGATCCCACTTGGTATCGCACATCGCACTTTGTTGATTTTAACCTTTACCTCCCACGCCCATCCTTTAAAATCTATGATCTACGATTGGGCCCAACCGCACTTTGCACATCGCACTCTGGCAATCTTAAATTTTACCTCCCGCACCCATCCTTTAAACACTACAATTTGCAATTAGGCCCCACCACACTTTGCACATCACATTTCAGTAGTCTTGACGTTTACCTCCGGCACCCATCCTTTAAACACTGAGATTTGCGATTGTGATCAGGAAACAGACCCCAACATAATATTTTCCAAGTGTACAACTGATTTTAGTTAAGAAATGGAAAAATCCAGCCGAACCATGATATGAGGGATTTCAAAGTATTCGGAGTGTATACAATGATAATATGGGTCCCACCGGTCCCACATATCGCACTTCGATGAACATAACATTTACCCTTGGGCACTTATCCTTTTAACCTTGCGATGTGTGATTGCAAAGAGAGGTAGAGGTTTCATACTTAGGATATAAAGGAAGTGGGGTGTTTATTGCATTTTATGTGACATATACATGTGTATGAAGAGGCCGGCTATGGGGGCGGAGCTGTGAATAAGGAAATTTTAAGTGAAAAAATTATATGGATGCTAGTGGGTGGGTGGAGCTATAACCATGGAGTTTTATACTTTAATATAAAAGGGTTTATAGATAAATAAGACGCAAAGGTTATGCATGTGAGTTTTGGGGTTTGAATGGGATATGATTTTAGAATATGGAGGAAATGAAAGGGCAAATAGGGTGACTAAAATGGAATGAGGGCAGAAATAAAGGTTGATCACCATCGCATCTTATCAGCGACATTTTCTTCCTTCTATTGCATAGAAAGGCAGATTGATTTCTTTAAAGCTCTTGATAGTGAGGAGTTCCCTTTTTTTCTCTAAAAATAAATGATAACTATGTAATATTATTTTCAGTATGAAAACTATAAGCAATAATCAGTCACCTTGTGATACTATGAAATAAAGGAGTCTAACAGAGTATGTAGCTTAGTGTGCATACCACCTCCAACTGTGTGCACAGGTCAAAGAAGTTGTATGCAATGAACATATCTATCCTAATAAAGAAGAATAATTTTGGGCATATTTTGTGTGTACATTTGTTGTGTTTTATTTATATGTGTTTATGCGAAGTAATGAGCACGATTTGTCTTATTCTGTAATGTGTTTATGTTTATCAAAAGGATGTGAAGTAATTGATTAAGTCATACCACGAAGTAATAATATACATGTTAGAAGAATGGATAAGTCCAGAGAAGTGAATTAAATCCACCTCGCCCAGTCCCTCAAAGATGTAAAAACCTGGTTGAACCACCCATAGACACCTCAGGTGAGATTTTGATCTTCTTGCAGGTCATTGTCGAAAGGGCCAATGTATGAGGATTTTGTTGGTGTGGAGTCCAATTCAAACCGAGGTCGAGCCCAAATGAGCCAACAGGAATATAATTTCAATGTGTTTCTCAATAGACTAAACATTGTCCAATCATCGATATAAACCTCCAAGAATTTATGTATAAAATTTTTGAAAGCTATGATGACTACTATGGAAAATAATATTGGTGCATTATTTACAGAAAAAGGAATAATTTCATATTGGAATGATACTCATTTTGTCATAAAATTATACTTGTTCTTGTGTTCTGGCACAATATCGATCTACTAGTACCTAAAAAATCCTTCTATAAAGGAGTAGGCCTCTTTTCGTCCAATGTTTTCCAGTACTTCATTTGTGAATGAGGTGGGGAATAAGTCATATGCACTTGAATAATTTAGTTTCCTCAAGTTCACACATACTATAGTTTCACCTATATTCTTATTTTGAACCACCATTAGACTTAGCCATTCATATTTTTCTACTAGCTCAATAATCCCTACTTCTAGCATTTTTTTTAATTTCTTGTGCACTTTTTGTTTGTAAGCTGGGTTCAACCTATAAGGTAGCTATTTTATAGGATTTGCATTCATTTTCAAGGGGATATTTGTTTCTCTTAGCTCTCTTACCACTTTCATCTATGAGAAATTGGTTGGGAACAAATCCTTATAATCGCATAGTAAATTCAAAATATTTTATATTATTTCCTCATCCCAATAGTCTCCAATAATGGTAAACTTTGGATTTTCTTGAGTGAAATTTTTCCTTTTCATATCTTGGTATGCTTAGAATTATCTACACATTAAGATTCTATACTCACTAATTTGTTCTCCCCTTTTGTTTATGCAATATGTAAATTTCTTCAACTGCCCTATTCCTTTTATTCCTTGGTAATGTTGTAGCACTCCATAAATTTTTGATAGTATGAAATTTTCAATGCGCTAAACAAATAGGTGAAAAATTATATGTAGCCTAATCCTCTAAATTAAAAAATATATTTTTGACAACTTGAAGTTTTGTATCTACAGATGGATCATCTAATTCAAAGCTAAATGTTATCTTGAAGTTATGTGACATCTCTCCCCAATCTGTTGTCCCTCTGCACATTTCTACCTATGTATACCAATTATTGGGGATATTATATAGTGTATTTATGAACTTATGCACCCACTCTACTTCTTGTAACCCCTTCCTTATCCATTCAACAACACACCCCTTCAGATGAGAGGTTGGAGGCCCCAAGCCAACATATTTATATCCTTAATTTTCTATATTCAATAGGAATTTTATTTACAACAAATTTATATATCTCTTCCAGTTTTTTATCGTCTCCTTGCACATTTCCAAAATTGTGTTAGAATCACTTTTATAGCGACATTCAAGGAAGAAAACCTAATCTACTCTAGTATTTGTGGCTTGAATTGTTACATAAAGGCACATAATATGTCATTACATCATACTTTGGAAGATCACATACCTCTCTTCTGATCTAATACAATGCACATGTAATATGGGCACATCTTCTGGTGGACACTTCATGCAAATGGTGCTACCAATTTTAGGACATTCATCCACGTCTAATTTTCTAGTTTTAACACTTCGCTATCTTAACACCATGTTAGTGGTTGGATTAATGTAATCATCCCTATGCATATTCACATTTTAAATGTTATCAAGGTCTTCTATGTTGAATCCATCTCTCAGCAGTTCCACATATCAATATCTTTACATAGGATCTAAAGGTTCTCTCCCTAAAGTCTCTTGATTTGAAGATAATTTACCTTGTCTTAATGATAATTCTAACTTGATTCTCAAAAAGACCAATTGATCCCAAGTAATGTAGGATAACTATTAGTGTAATCCACAATCTAAATTACTTCAAAATCAATAATTATTTTGACTCCATCAGCATTGAATTATACTCCCAAAAATCTTCTAATAGGAAGGATTCTTGATTTATTGTTCATTCTCAACTCGATAGGTGACCAAATAAACTTCACTCTATCCATAATTTCCCCCAAAATATTCACAAGAATGTTAACATATGATCCTAGGTCTAGGATAATATGGTCCATATCATATACTCTGATATATGAATAAATTTTGAACTCCCTACGTGTTCTCTTCTTTCATATATTATTCTTAAAAGTGCACCTAGGGTTCTGTATTGTATGCATTTCTTGTCCTTGCACACATTGGTCAATCATTCTCTTACACCATTTTTTGGTCATCTAACCTGTTACTATTAGATGGACCTAAGTACACCATGTAAGACCAATTTTACCCTAAGTAAAATTGCTTTCACTATGAAAAATAACTTAGTAAAACACCTTTATTAAGTTGTTTATGGTCTAAATAGGAAACCCCATGAGGAAATATTAAATAAATCCAAATTTGTTTGATTTTCCTCAAGGAATAATTAGTTAAACAACATTTTTATTAATATTCCTGGTCATATTTAACCCAAAACAGGAAAATTAATTAGATAAATTATTATTTATCTTATTATTTTCTAGGAATAATTATTTAAACCTTATTTAAATAATATTCCTTGTTAAATTTGAGTAAATCATCCATAAATAGTTAAATAAATCATTATTTATTTGATTATTACTCAACCACATCCTTAAAATTATAAATAAATCATTTATTTATTTATTATTTAGAAATAAAGGGATTTGACCCAAGTCAAATTATTTTTCCCTCCAACAAATATAATAAAATATTTCATAAAAGTTGGATCTTGATTTGGTCAACAATATTTTAACTATGCACCAATATCTAGACTAACTCAATGTTTTTCTATAAATAGAAGGCTTTTTCAATTCATTCATCACCTTTTGTTGCCTAAAGATCACTTTGGATCTATACTTTTTTTCTAAATTTGATCCACCATCATTATCATATCTTTCTAGTTTTTTGCTTGTGAGCTCCCTTTGAGTTCCATTTTCATCTTAGTTTTCTACACCGTCAAGAGAGAGGAATTTTAGATCTGAAGTGCTGAGGACTTACAAGAACCCATCCCATTGAGGAGAACTGGTAACATCCTTCTTTGTTTTCCTCCCAGGTGCCCTTAATAGTAAATTCATTCAACATATTATTTTCTTGTCTATTGGATGCATGGGGTAAATCTCATTTTTATTTACTGCTTAATGTCTTTTGATGCATAGATCTAGATTTTTGCAGCATTTATCTTGATAAACTAATTGCAGATCTGAAGATATTGGCAGCCATATTTGCTGTTAGGGCTACTTTTTATGTGCAGCTAAAGTGGTATTTTTTCATATGCTTGCAATTAAGATTCATACTAACACATTCAATGTATCTTATCTAGAGCCAATATATATCTTATTAATTCTAAACAAGTTTCCTAGAAATTCTCGATGGGGATTACTTGTCCTCCTCCCTCTCTTTCCTTGTACCTATCATATACTAGAGGCTTGTCATACACATGGAATGATTGCTATGTAGTGGAACATGTGAGACCCTGATTTGTCACAACCAACTCTCTTATAGGTTCCTTATATGTTTATTTCCCTTGATTGGGTAAAAATTGGAAGGTGTCTTAGCTTCTTTTCTCACCTAATGATATGACTAGTTTCCTAGTCCACCGACATCAACTCTTGTCATCGCTCCTTTGTGCATAATTAATCCTACTTGTGGTTGATATGTGTGATCTTCAATAACTATTATCTAAAAATTCTACCCCTTCTTCTCTTTCCACTTTTTAGTAAGCTAAGGATAGTCTTTAGTAGCATGGTCCAATTGTTTACAATAGGTACATGTCATGCAAGGGTTAGGGAAATCCCGCAATAAATGTCTTTTTTCCCCGCAATTATAAAAAATTATCAGACTCCTACCTCTTCCAAATCCTCCTCTACCACCTCGGAATCCACATCCTATTCACTTAATCCGATGAAAATATAGATATACATAGCACCCTATATGTAATAGTAGCGTGTTCCTCAATAAGTCCAATGCAAAAAAATTATGTATGTCATGTCATACAGAATTGTAAAATTCACTAAACATAATTTTAACTGAGATTTGATACTTTTGCATCATCGAAAAAGATATTGTTTTATGTCTCCAAATTTTGCAAACCTCTGACCATACTCCCCCACCTTATGCTAACGGATTTTCACCTCATATAGTCATGTATCTTGTGATAGTTGGACATTCATTTCTATGGTGTTCCTCCTTTTTTCATATAGTGAAAAAAAATTCTTTGTGCTTCTCTTTTCCTTTTGCCAAGTCTTGAAATTGTATCATTAATGTTCCCAGTTGAAACTGGACTTATGTCATCCTTGCACTATTTTCACTAACTACATGAGATGCTTATAGCTTTATGTGTGTGGAAAATTTATGTTTCATTAATGGATCATGTATATGGGTTAATTGACTTGAAAGAAGCCATTCTCTACGTTGCATGTCCACAATTGGAAATGATAACCAGTGTAGCAAAACCTTGAACCTCTGGTCGTAATCCTATATTGTATCACCAAGGTGCTTCTTAATCTCCTTGACCTCTATGATACACTGGGACATCAATTTTAGTTTTTGGAACTCCTTTAACAATTCTTATTTGATCTCCCCTAATTCTTTACATTTCCCTCTTGAAGTAATATTATTAAACTTCATGTACCAGGTTATCACATGGTCCCTAAAAGTGGTCTCCAACTATGCCACCTTTTTTTGTTCTTCTTGTACCTATTTGATAGTCCAAACCACCTCACACATAAAAATGTTTTGTTTAGGGTATTCTAGTCTAGCACTATCAAAGAGTGGCATTTGTATGGAAGTATAAATGTTAGTCATGATTCTTTCAACAATTTTTTTCTATCATACCTTTGGCTAATTTGATGGTATCTTAGGTCCTTTTTTACTAATTTTACTATTCTCTTCTTTAGTTGAAACTAACTACAACAAATTTCCGGGTGATATTACTTATTGACTTGGCTATGTGCATGGGTTTATTGGTTCAATGTGGGTTATAGCCTAAGTCGGGTCACTAGGATACACATGTTCTTCTCTCTCCAAAATGAGATGAGTGTTTCCTTCCTTAGTCCTTCTTCTCCTGCTACAAAATTATTCATTAACCATTTTGTGTGGCACTCCATTGAGTAGGAAATATGTGTTGATTCCTTCTTCCCAATATTCACTATGATGCATTCTTATTCCTTCTTTGTTCATTCCTTCTACCCTTCTCTTTATTATAGACTTTGACATAGGTCTCTCTCTTATCTCACTTTTTCACCAAAATATTACTCCAGTTGATCAGGTGATCATGTCCAAGAGGAAAAAAATGCTCAAAAATGGAACTCCTCATAATTGGTTTCAACCTAAATGACCGGATAGGCCTCATCGTTGTGATTTTGGCACCATGAACAGGACTCAAATACGATGTCATATGAGAAAGATATTGAAGTTTTAAAACTCCCAATGACCTTCAAACAGGACTTTTAAACACACAAAAAATTGTATTTTTCAGAAAATTTTGTGGCAAATTTCATTTTTTTTATTAAGGTTTTGGAAGCCTACCAAAGGGAGCCATGTGGCCTTCATGGAGGCTGCCACATGGCCCCGGGCCTATGGTTCAAGTTTTGTTCAAAAAATATTTTAGAGGGCAGACCCAACCCGACCAAAATGAATTCAGGTCACCCTGAACGCATTCAGGTCAGTAGTTTGGCACGACCCGACCCGAACGTTTATGGGTTAGCAAATAGCAGCCTCATGTAGTAGTGAACGTAGTCGGCTCCTCGTGAAGGTGTGAATGAATGGGTCAAGTCTCAGGTGGATTTGGAGAGTGCACCACCAATTTTGGTGGACGGAGCCAGTTTTAACGATGCTAACTGAAGTTGCTCCACTTTTAGTGGAGGTTTTTGGGGATAATTAGGCAGAAGTTTGTTTTGAGCATATCTTCTTCAATATTGGACCAATTTGGACGAAATTTTGGTCAATTTTGGTTATTATGAGTGTTATGGAGATTTTTGGATAGGTTTTAGAGCCAACAGAGGTGTTCTTTAGCCATTTGTTCTTCAGGGAATATTGGAGAGCCATCAAGGCCATGAGGGAAATGGAGCTGCATTGGGCTACACTTCACTGTTTGAGGTGAAATAAAAGCCATTATTAGCTTATTTCTGTCTTCTGAATTCAATTTCACAGTTTTTTCAGCATGTTTATGCTTATTTATCACTGTAAAACCACTTTGAGCAACTTAATAGAGCAAGGACATGCCCATTGGGAGCCTTGGGCCCGACAGATGTAGCCTTGGAGGGGTGAATTGCCTCATCATGTTGCCATGTTGTTATGGTGAAGTTATGCTACTGTGTATTTCTGATTTAATATGTTAAACAATAATTTTAATTAACATTCCCTCACACATAAACTCAAAAACAGTTACCAAAAACACTTTGTTTAATTTGCAAGACATGACAAACACTTTGCACACTTAATTAAATGGAAATGGATACTTTGAACAATAGATACATATAGTTTCATTTTCATATCAGATGGTATCAAATCTAAGGATTTGAGCCTTAGGAGCTAGAGTTTTACTCAACATTTGTTTTGTGAAAATATATAGTTGCTTGTTTGTAAGTTTTGATGCTTACTAGGCTTAAAGTCAAGAGAGGTGAAGGACACTTGGTTAGTGCACAAAGTAATCCTCAACCAAGAAGGGCTAGAGAGCCACCTCCAAGAGCCATAGAAGCATCTTCAAGAATGTCTTCAAGAGAAGGAGAAGCTTCTGAAGATATGGATCCCAAAGAAGAGGAACAGGTGTTCCGAAAGGCTTTCTTGGACATGATGGAGATGGTGAGGATACTCTACCAATAAAGGAATGATAGGCTTGTTGGAGAAGGGTCTAAAAAACAGAAAGAATGAGAGGATTCTTCAGGGGGAAAGAAAAGTGATGACAAGTCAAAAAAATGATACGGAGGAAATGGTGATCCACCATCCCCATCTTCATCCTCTTCTTCTACATCATCATCCTCAACTTCGGTGAATCAATCTCACAAGTCTAAAAGTACTAGTAAAAGTCCATTTTTAAAGCTTGATGTTAAATTTGAGTTGCATATGTTTAATGGTGAAGTCAATGCGGAGAAACTTGAAAATTAGATAAGACAGTTGGAAGTTTACTTGAGGATACAGAACCTTCGTGATGATCACACCAAGATACATTTAGCCTCCTTGAGAATGGATGGAGCAGCATTGGTATGGTGGGAAGCCAAGACCAAGGATGAAATTAAAAAACATGGTAAGATCACTTTATCATGGGCTAAATTTATTACTGCAATTAAAAATAAATTTTATCCATTAGCTCATTTAAAAAAGGCTATCATGAACTGGAAAAACTTCAGACAGCTTAAGGGACAAAATGTACAAGACTATACCCAAGTGTTTAGGAGAAGAGCACTCTTATGAGGGGTAGAATTACAAATTCAAGATACTTTGTTGAAATATATAGGTGGTTTACACAATTATCTTATACATACTATCCTTATGTTCAACCCTACTAGTCTAGATAAAGTTTGTGTACAAGTTACGCATTTAGAGGCTAGAGGTAAACAATATTTTGATGGGAATATGGATAGTGAATTTAAAAACGAAGAGAGGAGGATAGAGCTATTTCATGTGAGGACAATATCCAAACACACAAAGGTAGACACACTATTTGATAGTGGGTATCAGGCAAATCTCATCTCAGAAGACTTAGTCATGAAGCTGAAACTTGAGACCATTCCACATCCAAAGCCATATCCACTTCGATGGATTTTCAAGGATGCTAATTTACAAGTCTCAAGAAAGTGCATGTTGTGCTTCACCATAACAGCTCATTATGTTGATTTGGTTGAATTAGGTGTGGTACTGCTTGACATTACAGGTGTTGTGTTGGGTAGTCCATATTTCTATGACAGAAAAGCTATCTTCCATCGCCATGAGAACAAGTATCATCTGTTCAAGGATGGTAAGGAGTTTATTGTGAGAGCACATCAAAAGAAGCTAGAATCATCTTTAATGAATGCAGGGCAATTGAAAAGGCTTGCCAATGCAACTCAAAATATGACTTTTTTGATGGTTAAGAAAAAATATCTTGTACATAATCCTTTTCATGTTATTACTGATATAAATGATGATATGTTTTAGCCTGAAAACAAGTCGCCTTGGGAAGATGACAAGATGTTGCAGAAAGTGACTTTTGTGTCGATCAGTGCAGAGAATAAAGTGTCGGTGCAAGGTGGTGCAATAATACAAGAAAGGGTAAAGCATGCAAGAAAAGTGGGCACAAAGTTCAGCATGGGTCATTGCTGGTTTCAGAATGGAAGATTGGTATGGCGAGAAAACTTGGTCAGGATTCGACACAAGTACATGGCACATTCAGCAAAAATTCGCCATGAGGACAGTTGGTAAGGTGACTCTCAATTTCAGTTTCCTTTGAAGGTAGACCATTGTAGAAGCAGTATTTTTTCTGAAAATTATAGTTGTTGTTCTGAAAATTTCAAAAATTTGCATCATGGCTCAGTCATGGTTAGCAATAGTCAGTAAACGGATTCAAGGAAGAATTTATGTTTTTATGAGAAGCTCAATTTGATGAAGCCAAGAAGATTTTAGTGGTTGAAGGTTGGAAGAGGGGAGAATCAACCTCCCTTAATTTATGTAAATCAGAGAGCTTTTGGGGTCCAAAAGCTTCCCAATGGGGAGGTGTGATCAGGTGATCATGTCCAAGAGGGAAAAAATGCTCAAAATCGGAAATGCTCATCATTGGTTGCAACCTGAACGAACGGATAGGCCTCGTCACTGTGATTCTGGAACCGTGAATGGGACTCAAATCCGATGTCATATGAGAAATATATTGAAGTTTTAAAATTCCTAATGACCTTGAAAATAGGACCTTTGAACACAATTTTTTTTTTCATTTTCAGAAAATTTTGTGGCAAATTTCATTTTTTTATTAAGGTTTTGGAAGCCTATCATAGGGTGCCATGTGGGCTGCATGGAGGCTTCCACGTGGCCCCAGGCCTATGGTTCAAGTTTTGTTCAAAAAATATTTTTGAGGGCAAACCTGACTGAACCTGAATGGAGTCGGGTCACCCTGAATGCATTCAGGTCAGCAGTCAAGCATGACTCGACTCGAACATTTATGGGTTATCAAATAGTGGCCTTGCGCATCAGTGAACACAGTCTGGTCCTTGTGTAGGTGTGATCGAACGAGTCAAGGCTCGGGCGGATTTGGAGAGTGCGCCACCAACTTTGGCAGACAGAGCCAGTTTTAGCGCTACTAACTGAAGTTGCTCCACTTTTAGTGGAGGTTTTTGGGGATAATTAGGCATAAATTTGTTTTGAGCATATATTCTTCAATATTGGACCAATTTGGACAAAAGTTTGGTCAATTTTAGGTATTATGAGTGTTCTGGAGAGTTTGGGACAGGTTGCAGAGCCAACAGAGGTGTTCTTCAGCCATTTTTTCTTCAGGGAAGCTTGGAGAACCATCAGGTCCATGAGGGAAATGGAGCTGCATTGGGCTACACTTCAATGTTTGAGGTGAAATAAAAGGAATTCTTAGCTTATTTATATCTTCTGGATTCAATTTCATAGTTGTTTCAGCCTGTTTAGTCTTATTTCTCACTGCAAAACCAATTTGAGAAACCTAATAGAGCAAGGACATGCCCATTAGGAGCCTTGGACCTGACAGATGTAGCCCAAGAGGGGTGAACTACCTCATCATGTTGTTGTGTTGTTATGGTGAAGTTATGCTGATGTGTATTTCTTATTTAAGATGTTAAACAATAATTTTAATTAAAATTCCCTCAAACATAAACTCAAAAACAGTTACTAAAAACACTTTGTTTAATTTGCAAGACATGACAAACACTTTGCACACTTAACTAAATGGAAATGGATACTTTGAACAGCAGATAAAAATAGTTTCATTTTCAGATCACGAGTGCATAGCACTCTACTAGCTTATTATTGTTATTTCCACCTATGCTAATATACATGGTCTAACCCTTCCTTTATATTTTGTTTTTTTATCTCTATAATATCCCGACATCCTCAATCCCTATCATTTTATAACTTGTATCCCTTTCGTTTATTACCTCGGGAAATCCAGTGGTCATCTCCCAGTCTCCCCATCATGCATAAATATATTCAACTACTCATGTTATCAATATCCAGTGGCATTAATCCTTTGTCACTCAAAAACGTCTTTATCCAAACAAATAATTGTTTCATAAATATTCCTCATGTCCTTTGAAAAAATTCCTCTGAGCTTAACTATATGACTAAGTAGCTTCTATCATTAATTCAACAATCTAATCTTTTAATATATTGTTCAACCAGAAATCAAATGTGCATGAGGCTTTATTATTTATCGAATCTACTCTTTGGACCATTTCTAGATTCTAATTATATGGTACCATAGTGCAACTATTTTTGACGTTCTGTAATAGTCTTCGCAAACATTCAGTTAGAATAATAGGGAATTAAGTAAATAAAATCTCATACAATTTTGTAAATACATATTGTTGAGCCAATAAGAAGGTTTGTTTCACCCCATATTTACCACGATATTTCGTGTAATTTTATGTATTTTCCCTTCACCTTAGCAACAAAGTAAAGAAAATAATGTAAAGCCAAGGCACAGTGAACTAATGATAAAAGGAGTATTTAATAACGTAAGAAATGACTTGCCACTATATTTATTGATAGAGAAGTAAAGCAGCCGAATTGTTGATGACCAAAAGACACATGACAAAGAAGACAGACGGAATCATAGTGGATCCCACAAATCGGCGGAAGATGGAAAGATATGACCACACTTGGAATATTTAATTGATAGCCACGAGGCAGCAGGGCCCCGTAATGAGAAAAATCCATTACTACTCTTCAATTCGCCTTTAAGATATAAAATGCCGAAGGAGGAGCAAGAAAAATAGTTCCTATAATTTAATATTTTTGTAATAAACATACTCAGACATAATTGTCAAGTTTTTTACTAATGTATTTCACGGTGAATTAATGAATAATTTGGCATTTTTGGAATAGACAGCTTCTGAGTATTCCTTAGCAGTAGGCTTCTAGTGGCTTTGGGCCCAACCCTGGTGGTTCTTCTACTACTTCTGTGCTTTATGTTTATTTACAGAATTTTCGTTTCAAGTTATCCATTGCATTTCATAATATATCATTTGAATTGGTTAACTACGAGCATGAAATGTTACATCTTCTGTTTTACTAGACTAGTTTACCACTGATGTTCTTCGATCTGAATTCAATGCTTTTATAATTGTTAGTTTAGTTCCAACACAATTTTTGTTCAATTCTGCATATAGTTGACGTTTGATATTTTCATCATCATTGTGAGCATTTGGTTGATGTTTAATTCAGAAATATTTCATTAGTTGGTTAAAAGATAATTCCATTGCAAAATTTAGAGTCATTGATTGTTGTTCAATTTATTAGAGTTGCTGTTAAATTCATTAGGGTTTTTGTTCAATTCATCAAAGCACGTTGTTCAATGGTAGTTTATTCTTTCCAGCCCTGAGTAGTTATTTCTGCATAGGCTTAGAAAAGATTTATATCCCTTTAGTGGTCAGAAGCATTCCATAATTCACTTCCAAGTTGATGTGACTGAACTTCGAGAATTATATAGTCTTCCTTATGACATGTTAGAGTAGGTGTTCCTCGATGTCACTTGCATATACTGTGCTTACACTCTTGAAATAACAAGAATTGCACTGGGTTGATAATTAATGAAAAATAATTAAAGTTACCTTTAAAAAAGACACCTTTATGACCCAAAATTTTGGCGTTGTTGTTAGGGAGAGTGTTTAAGAGTGATGTCCTTTATTTCTTTTTCCTTTTGATGTGAAAGAATTGGGTATTGAAAATGAGAGGTAAGAACCTACGTACCAGTAATAAAAACGCTTTCTCTCCAACCTGCTTCTCAGCAATTATGCAGGGGTTAATAGGATAGGTGTTCTTGTTTTATGAATAGGAAGAAAATGATAGAATTAGATCAAGTTGCCCCACTTAAACCCACAAAACCCAAAGTACTAGTGATCCTTGGAAGAACAACGTATATAGATGAAATAATTAAGAAGGCTGAATCCCAGGAATCTGTAGGACCCAAAACCATTCCTACTTAGATTCCTACTATGCTCCCTCAAGCAGCAACCTCACCATCTATAGCCTGCACTGAGATTCACAGCAAGACAGAACGGTCTGAACAAATCCTTCAGACTGTTGAGCACGTAAGTCCTAACCCTTCAAGAGAGGGAGGAAGGAGAGGGAGAAAATAGCAATGCAGTACAAGTAAGAACTCTAGAGCCTCGATCCCCTAAGAGAGTGGTTGAGACAGAGACACCCAGCATCCCAGATCGGGGAAGTGCTATAGGGTTTCCTCCACATCCACTCCCTAATTCCACTCAGATTATTGTCCCAGAATTGGAAATCCCTGAATATTATTGTCATATCTTTGATAAAATTGAAAACAACCAAAAACAAAGGCATACATCGACATTGGAATATCTCATTGTTTATTTAGCCACAAATGCCCCTATGAAAGACATTCCATTACAAAAAATCCCCACCTTCCATGGGTTGACCTCGGAATATCCAGATGCATTCTCATTTGAACTCGATGTCTTATGTAGGGGATATGAATACACCATTGACCCTCATAAACTGAAATTATTTCCCTCTACCTTGAAAGGGATAACATTACGTTAGTTTATGGGGTTCGGTGGAGGAACCATTAATAGTTGGGATTAGATGAAAAAAAAAATTCTTAACAAATATCAAGACTACTGTCAGACTCGATAATTAGAAGACAAAATATTCAATATGTCTGCAAGGGACAGTGAAACATTAGAAGAGTATGTTGGATGATTTCAATATAACTTGCAAAGATCCCCATATACTACACTATCTAAAAATATCTTAAAAGAAATGATGATTAAGGGAATGAAATAAGAATGGGTAGAAACACTTAATATAATGGGAAAAGGGGACATCTATTAGGAAGGATATGATGAAATTATTGCACTATGCATCAGGTGTTCTTGAGGTAGTACATGAAGTAGGCAAACCGGGAAAGACTCAGCTGCAAGAAATATTACACAGTCCAGTGGTAACATGACCAGAGTGGAATTTGGTGATATTTTAGAAGATTTTAAAACTGATATCTTGGGCACCCTAAGAATGCATCTAGATGTCCTACAAGCGAAACAGAAGAAAGCTATAGCAGAACAAAACTTGTTTGTTTTTTTTCCATGCCGTCGAAAGAAGCATAGCCAATGAGAATGTCCATTAGAAATGGTCCAGACATGCGCAATTTGTACCAAGGACCATGCCGCTGACCATTTCCCCTCACTTATGGGGTTGAAAGTGGTTTTTAAAGAGGTAGAAGAAGAGACAAAACTAGATTATATAATGAACCAGTGTCGACAGTGGAAAGCACAACCAGGTATGCCACAAGACCTACCTCAATTATTTTCCTCTCCACAATTTAACCAGCAGAACCCTGCAACTGCATGGCATAACCAACCACCTTTTCCTACCTAGCCACCCCAATAATTTTCTATGCCTCCTTGGCCAACACAACCCTCTTCAGGTAATAATTGGCCAAGTTTTCCTTATTCTCCCCCTTACTAGAAAAACAATCCCTATCAGACCCAGTGGCCTACCCCCACTTTGCAGAACATAAATCTGTCTCAAAACTGGAAAATACCTCTGGGGATGACCAATATATCGTTGGGGATAGGGGCTTAGAATCAATCTACATTACTAGCTCCATACCCAATTCAACATAATCCCCAGCCTATCATGCGTCCTCAACTGCCAGCTCAACCCAATCTTAATCCCAATAACAACTCGGTTGAGGTAATCTAGATTGTCAAAATCCAAAACTCTGAGACTGAACAGAAGCAATGCAATGAACTTAGGCTAAGATCAGGCCATGTTATTTCACCTAGAGTATATACGACCCTGCCACAACTTGAATCTAAAATTCTGACAGCCCTTAAACAATCAACTATGACTGAAACAAAGGTAAAGTAGGGGAGGGACAAAATTGACAAAAAAGACACTGAAAACCTTATTATTCCCTCCCCTCCATTTCCTGAGAGATTAAAATTTCCTAAACCAATAGTCTCTTTAGACTTCGATCTCTTAGGGGAATTGAAAAAACTTTTCATTAAGATTCCTCTTCTGCAGGCTATACAAGACAGTCCTATCTATGCCAAGACAATTAAAGAGTTTTGTGAAAAGAAGCATGTAAGGAAAGAAAAAATGGTACCAACAGTTCATGTAGTGGGAGCACTGCCCGACTTACTCTTGGGTAAATAAACACCAGTAAAATATGAGGATCCAAGGAACCCCATAGTAACCATATAAAGTATTTGGCCACTCCTTTTTGAACACATTAGTTGACTTAGGGTGGCCATCAACATCTTAACAATGGAAACCTGCGAGAAATTAGGCATAACAATGTTATAACCCACATATACCTTGTTGGAACTTGCTGACAAATCTATTATCAAACTAGAAAGAATATTATAGGACATCCTGGTTTTTTTGGACTCATGGGAGTATCTGGCATAATTTTTAGTTCTTACCCAAAAAGTAGGTTAGATGAGCACCCTCTGATACTGGGACGACCTTTGCTGGAAACAGTTGCCGCTTACATAGGTTTTCGGGAAGGTAGAATGACCATTGCTATAGGTGATGATATAAAAAATATTCTCATATACCCACCTTCTAAACCAAGTCCTCCCACTGTAAATATTCAGAAACATCCACATAAAAAATGGGAACAAAACATCTGTTCACCACTGACTATAGTCGAAGCACTCGAATTCAAATATCAAATTGAGGATGACGTAATCAATAACTTCATGAATCAACCACATGCTTCTGAAAATTTAAAATGCCAAGGTGGTTCTTGATAATGAAGCACATGAATACTGCTTAGCAGACATTGATAATCATCACATACCAACAACTACTGTTCGCGAAAACATACCAATTGAAATCAAGTCAGGAAAGGTTTTAAATATCAATGGAATTCTGGATAATAACCAACAGCAAAATCTCATTAAGGTTTTAAAGAAATATAATTACGAATTTTCTTGGGACTACCCAGACATGAAAGGTATATATCCTCAGCTATGCACACATCATATTTATACTGACAAGGATGCTCAACCTATTCGGCAGCCTCAGCGGAGATTAAACCCACATCTAAAAGAAATTGCAAAAGGTGAATTGCAAAATCTACTTGATGTAAAATTCATATATCCTATTTCAAATAGAAAATGGGCCTCTCCTTTAGTAGTCATTCCTAAGAAGAATGGGAAATGGCGAATCCATGTGGATTATAGAGAACTAAATAAAGCAACATAGAAATATCACTTCCTCCTTCCTTTTATTGATCAGGTCCTTGATACATTGGTACAAAAGTGATTATTCTCCTTCATTGATGGGTTCAGTGGTTACAATAAAATCTAGATAGCCCCTGAAGACCAAGATAAAACAACCTTTACCTACCCATGGGGTAGATTTTCCTATAGGGTATTACCATTTTGGTTATGAAATTCCCCAACAACATTTCAAAGATCCACACTCAGCATTTTTTCTGATTTAGTAAATGAAGGACTCGAAATTTACATGAACAACTTTACTCCATATAGAGATGATTTTGATCAAGCATTGGAAACACTAGAAAAAGTATTGGAACAATGTATTGCTACCAGATTGTGTTTCAACAATTAAAAATGTCACATGATGATGACCGAAGGAGTAATCCTAGGACACTACATCTCTACAGCTAGAATACAGGTAGATCCTGCAAAGATAGAGGTAATCCTTTATTAGCCACACCTTGTACGTAGACAGAGGTACGTATTTTCCTTTGGTATGCAGGGTACTATCGTAGGTTTATAAATAATTCCTCAAAAATTGCTGCACACTTGTATGCATTAAATGGAAATGTTTAATTCCATTGGTCTGATATATTTGATAATGCTTTTTCAAATTTAAAGAAACTGGTCTCAACTACACCAATCTTACATGGCACGAATTGGGAGCTGCACTTTCATATTTCCTTAGATACATCTGGCACAGAGATAGGGGAAGTTCTCGGTCAAGAAGAAGATTAAAATACCTATGCCATTTATTATATCAGCAAGAATATCACTCCTACCAAATTAAACTATACAATGATCGAAAAGGATTTATTAGTTGTAATTTATGTTATTAATCAATTTAGACGTTATATAATAGGATATCAAGTATTTCTATATACGGATAACTCTGCCATTAGATATTTAGCCAATAAACCTATTACAAATGGAAGAGTAACTCATTGGTTGTTTCTTTTACAGGAGTTTTGTAGGAATTTATAGGGTAAGTGTTAGAAAAATTATATATTATGGAGTAATGCAACACATAAAATATGCGGATGATATTTTGGAGAATTGGAACAGGAGAATGGACACTGCTAGGGTTCCCGCTCTTCTTCCGTCGGCCACCTCTGTGCTGCATTTTGAACCCAAGAGCCATGGGAACTCATCTCCCCCGGCGCCGACGTCAAGCATGAAAGCCCACTCGATGGGGTCTGAACCTGGTAACAGAGCCGGGAAGGCTGAAGTTTGGCCCTCTGGTGGCCCTGAATCGCTCTTAAAGGCAGAACTGAAACCAGCGTCAGAGAGCCTCGGCGCTTGGAAAACCAGAAACTCTCCAATTTCTGACCACTTCAGCAAAAACTCGCCCTTACCATTTCATGGGTTGTACCTTGCCAATCCGGATCAACGTCAGATGGGCCAGAACTGCTCTATGCCCACGCTGGCTGCCAGGGATGAAATCAAACTCAACACAAAGGATGGATGCGCTCAGGCATGCCAGATATACAAGAACCCACTGCCGTTTCTGAGATATGGAGAGGCAGAGACAACGAGGGATCGGCATATGCAGGGAGTGCCTTTTGCTCTAGTCTCATCAATCAATTCTGATCCCCACTCAATAGGAAAACGGCGACAGCTTCAGCCTCTCAAAGGTGGCAAAGAATGGGTTTACTGGATGGAGAAGGTTGATTGGATTTCCAATCACTCTGTTTCCCATCCCTTCGTCTTGGCTCTGTCTCTGTCTAAAAGTGACAGTCTCTTCTCGAAGGAGAATTCTCCTCCCCATAAGCGCTATGGAAGACTTGCCCTCGGAAGCAGATGTGGCCCTGGCTCTGTGTCTTGGAACCCCTGTGACTCCTTTCAAATCCAAATTTCTCATTCTACAGGAAAAATTGTCCTGCAATGGATCAGTTCTTCAGATTTGGTTCAGGATCTCAAACTAGATCTTGAACGGCGGATTGGGATCCCTTCAGGCCTACAGAGACTTCTCTTTCAAGGTAAACAACTTGAAGACCCTCTTCCTATCTCTTCTTACAGCATTAACAGAAACAACTCTCTAGTGTTATCCCTTCGTTTGAGAGGGGGTGCAGCAGGACAGTCGTCCTCCGCTCCTCCTTTCTCTTAAAAAGATGTTGTGCACTCTGAGATCCCCAAACCCTCGGATGCCTTCAAATCCAAGCCTTTTTTGATCAACAAAACAGAGGATGTTCCCTCTGTCGAAATCTCTCATGCAGATCCTATAAATCATCTTCAAGAACTTGCAGAAAGAGCCATCATTTGCAGATTCAATGGACTGTGGTCGTGATCTCAGGACCTTTATGATTGGATTCATGCAAACTGGAATCATCAGTGTAAGGTCAGTTTCTGTTCAAAATGATATTTCATTGTTTTATTTAATGACAGTAAGCATTATGAAAAGGCTTTAGAAGAAGGCCCTTGGTTCATGGGAACTGCAGGGCTCTTCTTAACTCCTTGGTTCCCTGATTTTGATCCAGCAACTGCAGTCATCACCAGGACACCTGTATGGATCAGGCTTCCAAACCTTCCTGTCCACTTATGGCATGTTGCAGTCTACAAAGCAATAGGAAACACCTTGGGCAGTTTCATTACGGGAGATTACACAAGGGAAATTAAAGGTCTCTACACTTATGCCAGAATATGTGTGGAGTTAGACTTAAGCCAGGGTCTTCCAGACCAAATCATCCTCAAGATGAACGACTTTGTTTGGTCCCAGACTCTGGATTTCGAAAATACTGCTTTCCGCTGCCATCATTGTCACCAAGCATGGCATCTGCAATCCACCTACCCTTCTCTCCCGGCAAAAAAGAAAAAGGGTAACCTCTCCAAGCACAAATCCAAACGATGGGCTCCTTGCTCTCCACCTCCAGTCGTGGATTCTGAATCCTCCAGCTCTGAAGATTATGCAAGCGACGCAGAACAGGATCAAGCCCCTCAATCTATGGTTCCTTCCACCGATGGACCGGCGCATTCCTCCGATTTAGCCATCGCCCAGAAACGTGTCCATATGACCTCCTCCTCAGATTCAGAAAAGGAGGGTCCCCCCTTGGAGAATCCCAGTCTTCAAGTTGTTGTTGCTCATTTGCCCCAGGATGGGTGGGTCGAAGTCAAAAAAAGGAAAGGGAAAAAGCTTTGTGTTGAAACTTCTACCCATGCTAGGTAGAGTTCAGTTTTTTAGCTTTCCAGTCTTTGGTTGTTGCTCTTTGCTTGCTTCTCTTCTTCTCCGAAACCGAGGTTGATAGTCCTATCATTTCCGGCTGCCGATTTTTGTCTCTCCTGATTGTATCATCATCTTGTAACATATTTTTGCTTAATAGAATTAGTCCAATTCAAAAAAAAAAAAAAAAAACACAGAAAATATGCGGAAAAGACAAGCACACAAAATACATAAAACCAGAGAGACAAAGATATACGTGGTTCACCCAGTTTGGGCTACATCCACCCCGAACAGCCAGTCCTTCCCTTCTATTAACCAACAAAATGAAGGGACAAAACCTACAACAGATCCACTGTAATATCCTCTGTTCTCTCTCACAGTATCCCTATCGGTTTCCCGCTCAGAGAATACACATGTAATACAAAGCCACAATACAATACCCTCATACAAAGAGAGGGGTTTCCTTTAGGGAAAAAAAACCCTAAACTAAACATAAATTCTACCATCATATCATCCACTTAATGAACGGCCCAGATTGACTAGAAATTACTATACTTTTACAAGGCAATTTAACATATGTTTTTAGGTTCGGGGGCACTGACCCGAAACCCCCCACCAGGGG
The DNA here is from genome assembly GCA_034641835.2 of Pinus albicaulis. Lineage (NCBI taxonomy): Eukaryota > Viridiplantae > Streptophyta > Pinopsida > Pinales > Pinaceae > Pinus > Pinus albicaulis. The sequence continues at coordinate 608,084,257 of CM076575.1, read as the reverse complement.
GGGGGGCTCCATAAAGTCGTTGCCTCCCCCCATGGACCCCATACGGCAATGATTAATTTATGGGCGGAGTTTCCACCCCATTTAAGGTATAGGGGTGCAATGTTGTGATACAAATTAAATATGATAATCAGGCTCCACACCCAACAATCTCCCACTTGGATACTGATTCTAGCAACTCCACCGCTGCTTCATTTTCTGGAAAATGACTCCTCTTTGGAACTGGTTGTTTCTCATATTCATTTTCATCCTTTAAGACCAATTGAAACTAAGCACATTCTTAGTTTCTCCCTGGTTACAACTTTTGTTAGCATATTTGCAAGATTCTGGCTAGTGTGTATCTTTTCCAGCTTCAACTCTCCATCTTCCAATACTGAAAGTATCAAATCGTACTTGATACGTATGTGTTTAGTCCTGGAATGAAATATTGAGTTCTTTGAAAGATGAATGGAACTTTTGCTATCACTATATAGCTTTCCCATATCATGCTTCTTACCCAATTCATCCATAAACCTTTGTAACCAAATCATTTCTTTACTAGCCTCTGTAGTAGCAACATACTCTGCTTCTGTTGTTGAAAGTGCAACAACACTTTGGATTTTTGAAACCCAACTGACAGTTGTTCCACCTACAGTAAATACATATCCTGTAGTGCTCCTCCTATTATCTCTGTCACCTGCCATATCTGCATCAACATATCCCTGTAGAGCAATGTTTGAACCACAAAAGCATAATGCTTGATTTGTGGTACCTCTAAAATATCTGACAATCCATTTTAATATCGTCCAATGTTCTTTTCCTATATTATTCATGTACCTGCTTACAAATCCCACTACATATGCAATATCAGGCCTTGTTCATACCATTGCATACATTAAGCTTCCAATTGCTGAAGCATATGGAACATTAGACATATAATCCATGTCTTCTTGGGTCTTTGGGCACATCTCCTTACTAAGTTTGAAATTACTAGCAAAAGGTGTACTAACTGGTTTTGCATTGTGCATATTAAATCTTTTCAACACCTTTTGTATGTACTCATTCTGAGACAGTGTTAATTTTCGATTTTTCCTATCTCTGGTTATTCTCATACCAAGGATCTGTTTTGCAACTCCCAAACCCTTCATTGCAAATGAATTTTCCAATTTTTGTTTGAGAACATTTATTTCCTACATGTTAGATCCTATAACAAGCATGTCATCTACATACAATAACAATATAATATAGCTGCCATCATTTTGCTTTTTCAGATAAACACAATGATCAGAGTGAAATCTAGTATAACCTTGTTCAGACATAAACTTGTCAAATTTTAGATACCACTACCTTGGAGCCTGTTTTAAGCCATACAAGCTCTTCTTTAACCCGCACACCATTTTTTCTTTCCCTTTGACCTCATATCCTTTTGGTTGCTGCATGTATATCTCTTCCTCCAAATCTCCATGGAGAAATGTTGTCTTTACATCTAACTGTTAAATATGTAAATCTTCCACTGCTACAATACTTAAGATAGTTCTGATTGAATTCATCTTAACAACAGGAGAAAATATTTCATCAAAATCAATACCTTTCTTCTGTGCAAACCCCTTCACCACAAGTCTAGCTTTGTACCTCTGTTTTCCTCCATCGTCTTCCTTCATCTTGTAAACCCATTTATTCTACAATGTAGTTTTACCTACAGGCAACCTGACTAAGTCCCAGGTCTGGTTATTCATTAAGGAGTCCATCTCTTCTTTCATGGCTAGCTCCCACTTCTTCCTACTTTCAACCTGCATTGCTTCTTCATAACATTCAGGTTCACCAGAATCAATCAGCAATAAATAATATAATGAAGGAGAGTATCGTTCAGGGGGTCTAATTATCTTGGTAGATCTTCTAACACCACTTTCAGGTGTTTGAGGTGCCTGTTGCTGTTGTGGTGGTTGCTTCTGCTGTGGTTGTTGATTATTATTATTTTCAAGCACCTTTAGTTTTTTAGTTATCTCATCAAGAACTGTGTATTCCTTGCTTTATTTTTCCTGTTTCTTTTCCTGCAACTAATTCTTATACAAGACCTTTTCATTGAATACTACATCTCTGTTCCTAATGATTTTGTGATTTTCATAATCATATAAGCGATAACCAAAATCATTAACACCATATCCAATAAAGGTACATTTCTTTGATTTTTCCTCAAGCTTTGTTCCATTTTCTTTATTAATATGGACAAAGGCCTCACAACCAAAAGGCTTTAAAAAAGAGTAGTTTACCTTTTTACCTGTCCATGCTTCCTCTGGAATACCACCATCCAAGGAACTCGAAGGCCCTCTATTTACTAGATAAACAACAATATCTACAACATCTGCCCAAAATTATAAAGGCAATCTTGCATGCAATCTCATGCACCTTGCACGCTCCATGATTGTTCTGTTCATCCTTTCTGACACACCATTTTCTTGTGGTGTTCCTGGAAATGTCTTCTCTCTACGAATTCCATGCTCTAAACAGTACCTATCAAATTCTTTGCTGCAATATTCACCTCCATTATCTGATCTGAAACACTTCAACTTCTTTCCTATCTCAATCTCAACCAAAGCTTTCCATTTCTTGAAAGTATCAAATACATCAGATTTATTTTGAATACAATAAATCCAATTTTTTCTAGTTGCATCATCAATAAACGTAACATAATAGTGAGAACCACCGAGAGATGATCCCTGAGCAGGTCCCCATACATCTGTATGCATAAGCTCCAACTTTTCTCTCTTCTTTTCTTTCCTAACTCTGAGAAATCTAACTCTCTTTTGTTTTCCATAAATGCAATTTTCACATAAATCCAAATCAACATTATTCAAACCTGGCAACAAATTTCTTGAGTGAAGAATCTTCATCCCCTTCTCACTCATGTGTCTGAGCCTATGACACCATAATGCTGCATCTTCTCCTTTGGAAGTTAAAGCATTAACAAAGTTATAAATACCATTGCATAAATACAATGTACCAACCTTTTCACCTTTTTCTATTACCAGGGCTCCTTTGGTGACCTTCCAAGCTTTATCTGTGAAATTTGTCACACAACCTTCACCGCCTAACTGCCCTGTTGAAATCAGATTTTTCTTTAGATCTGGAGCATGCCTTATCTCCTTTAATATTCATTGGTTTCCATTCTGCTATTTTATAAGAACCTTACCCATTCCAACAATTTTATAGGGTTTATCATCACCCAAACGGGCTTGTCCAAAATCTCCTTGAACATAGTCATGAAAATATTTCTTAATAGGTTTGGCATGGAATGAGGCCCCTTCCGAGATCTACAGTCTTTCTTTAGGTGTCCTTTCTTTCCGCATTTCCAGCACACTATCCTCGATCTAGACTTGGATCTGCCTTTTCTTGATTTACTGCGATATCCTGAGCTCTTTCCTCTTTCCATTCTCCTTCCCCTAGACTCTACACTCAAGGCATTACCCGATGTATCACCGGAGCTTTCCCGTCGCATTTCCTTGCCAAGGATAGCACCGACAACATCATCAAACTTTAAAGTACTAGATCCAGAGACAAAGTTACTAATGGAAATTACTAAACCATTCCAACTCTCTAGCAATGAGCAAAAGAATAACAGAGCTCTAACTTCATCATCAAAGTTTACCCCTACAGAACCTAACTGACTGGTAACTGTATTAAAATAATTTAAATGGTCTGCAACAGATCCACCTTCTGACATCTTCATATTAAATAGTCGTTTCATAAGAAATACCTTGTTTGATGCCGAGGGTTTTCATACAGTTTTTCCAACGTCTGCATCAAACCATTTATTATTGTTTCCTTCGAAATATTGAAGGTGACTGATGCCGCAAGGCACAACCGTATTGTTCCGAGCGCCTTTCTATCAACAATGTTCCATTCTGCATCTGTCATGGCCTCCAGCTTCTTTGTTTTTCCGCTCAATGGTAGGTACATATCTTTCTAATACAGATAATCTTCCATATACATATTCCGCAGCGGGAAGTTTTGGCCATTAAATTTCTCAACCCTAAACTTACCATCTTCTGCCATTTCTCCCACTCGAACCAGGAACCCTTCTTTCCTGCGAGTTTATCAGCCAAATATACCTTCGGCTCTGATACCAATTGTTAGAAAATTATATATTATGGAGCAATGAAACACATAAAATATGCGGAAAATACAAGCACACAAAACACATAAAACCAGAGAGACATAGATATACGTGGTTCACCCAGTTTGGGCTACGTCCACCCCGAACAGCCAGTCCTTCCTTTCTATTATCCAACAAAATGAAGGGACAAAACCTATAGCAGATCCACTGTAATATCCTCTGTTCTCTCTCACAGTCTCCCTATCTGTTTCTCGCTAAGAGAATACACATGTAATACACAGCCACAATACAATACCCTCATACAAAGAGAGGGGTTTCCTTCTAGGGAAAAAAACCCTAAAATAAACATAACTTCTATCGTCAGATTATCCGCTTAATGAACGGCCCAGATTGACCAGAAATTACTATACTTTTACAAGGAAATTTTACATTTTTTTTTAGCTTCGGGGGCGCTACCCCCGAAACCCCCCACCAGGGGGGGGCTCCATATAGTCGCTGCCGCCCCCCCTCAACCCCCTACGACAGCAATTAATTTATGGGCGGCATTGCCGCCCCATTTAAGGTATAGGGGTCCAATGCTGTGATACAAAGTAAATAAGATAATCAGGCTCCACACCCAACAATAAGTTTCGTAGATCAATAACCAAACATCACCGCTCACAAACAAATCATAAATCAATACACCAGTATAATCACGTGGTTAAAGCCCTCAAAGAGGGAAATAATCCACACCCTGAGCCAACGTGGCCACTTCAGGGAATTTATTAATATTTAAAGAGAAGTTACATATGTTTCTCTCATAAATGGTTATTGGACAAATGACCCTCCATGCTCTTTAAATAGAGATCATGGACCAATCGGGTGCTAAGCCACGGATCAAGTGTCGTTAATACCGAGGTGAGAGATAACCATCAGATCACTACAAATCATGATCGTTGGATTATAAGTTACAAATGTACATGGTAAAGAAACACATTTTACCTAACTCTACACTAGACTAAGTTATTCTTAACTATTTCCTATGTGTAGAAATATCCTAAAATCCCCCCTTAAGAACAACTTTGGATAGGATTGAAGGATTTACAAAGGTGACACAAAAGGAGCCTATTTCGTATGTGTCGAAATATCCTAAAAAGTTTGAGATAATTATAAAAGACCACCTAGGGAAAGAGAACGTAGTTGTAGATTTCCTGTCGAGAGTTCCAAAGACAGACATCTCATTAGTGGTGGATGATCAGTCCCCAGATGAGCATTTTTTCACTGTAGTAGTAAAAACGCCATGGTATGCAGATGTAGTGAATTATCTGGAAGTAGGAAAGCTGCCAAGACACTTGACATCAAGGGAACGAAAGCTGATTTTCCAATGCAGTGCTAGATTTTCCTAGATCAGCGGATATCTTTTTCATACAGGAGCTGATATGCATATACACAGTTGCATCCGAGAAGACGAGATTTATGACATCCTACGGGCCTGCCATGATGAACCCTGTGGTGGCCATTTTACAAATCATAGGAAATGGCACAAAGTATTCCAAATGGGCTATTATTGGCCTACCATTTTTTAAGATGCCAAGAAATATGTCCAGGCAAGCAATAGTTGTCAAAAAAAAGGCCGTCGGGGCCAAGCTGATGAAATTCCATTATAGCCACAACTAGTAGTCGAACCTTTCGAATGATGGGCACTGGAATTCGTTGGAACATTCACCCTACCATAAAATTATAAGACATACATAATGGTTTCCTTAGATTATGTGACGAAGTGGGTAGAAACAGTGGATTTATCAAGAGCTACGAAAGAATCTGTGATCAATTTTATTTTTGAGCTATTTGTGTGGTATGGCTTACCTCGGGAAGTGATAACTGATGGAGGGGCATAGTTTTGGGAAATAAAATTACAGCCACTCTAAAGAACCACCACGTCATCCATAGAGTCACCTCTCCCTACCACCCATAGGCAAACGGGTAGGTCGAAATCACCAACAAAGTCCTTGAGTAAATTCTCACTAAAACAATCTCAACACACTGCCGAGATTGGGCTACTATACTACCAGACGCTTTGTGGGCTTACCGTACAACATGGAAAAACACCATTGGATATTATTCGCACCATATGGTATTTGGAAGGGAACCAATTTTTCCTATTGAATTCGAAATAAAGACTCTAAGAACAACCCAGGAAGTGGGGCTAGACTTGACGAAGGCCCATATTAGAAGACTCCAGAAAATAAATGAATTGGATGAGACACGGTTACTTTCTCTGCAGCATACTGCAATTATTCAACAACAACGAGTGAAGTGGCATGAAAACCTCATAAAAAATAAGACATTCTAGAAAGGAGATTAGGCACTTCTCTATGACTCCAGATTCCAAGACTTCCCTTGTATATTACAAACAAGGTTGCTCGGCCCATATAAAATTCAGTAAGTACACAAAAATGGTACCATTGCCTTGACTACCATAGACAGGTTTGGTTCCACCTTATGAGTCAACGGACACAGAGTGAAACTCTATCAAAATCCACTTACAAAGGAGTCTTTCTGCTAACAGGTGCGTGATGATCCCAACATCCAAATCTTAGCTACAGGGGGTGATGTCCCCGCAGCTTTATTTCATGAAAATTTGTTATTTCTTCTCTTAAATATTGTATATATATCCCTTGCAATTCATATTTTTTCTCATTGATGTACATTCCATCTGTGGTTCATGCTCATAGCTGCATTATTTTCCTGTCTTTTAATTTTTTGTTCAAACCTTTGAACAGTTGTTGTTCAATCCAATTGAACGGTTGTTTTTCAATCGAATTGAACAACTATTGTTCAATTCAATTGAACATAAGTGCTTTGTGTGTTTGTTTTTCTATTCAAACCTTTTAACAGTTGTTGTTAAATCCAATTGAAGAGATGGTGTTCAATTGAATTGAACAGTTGTTGTTCAATTCAATTGAACAACCATGTTTTTGCATGTTTGTTTTTGTTGTCCAATATAATTGAATGGGTGTTGTTCAATAGAATTGAACAATTGTTGTTCAATTCAATTGAACGAGCGTGTTTTGTGTGTTTATTTTGTTGTTCAAACCTTTGAATGGATGTTGTTTAATCCAATTGAATGGTTGATGTTCAATCGAATTGAACAATTGTTGTTCAATTCAATTGAATGATAGTTTTTTGTGTGTTTATTTTTCTTTTCTAACCTTTGAATGGTTGATGTTCAATCGAATTGAACATTGTCGTTCCATATAATTGAACAATTGTTGTTCAATTCAATTTAACGACTGTGTTTTGTGTGTTTATTTTGATCTTAAAACCTTTGAACGACTACTTTTCAATCTAATTGAACAATTGTTTTTCAATTGAATTGAATAACTACTGTTCAGTTCAATTGAACAACCGTGTTTTTATGTGTTTATTTTTTCTTTCCAATCCAATTGAGTGGATCCAGTTCAATCGAATGGAACAACTAATGTTCAATTCAATTGAACAACCTTGTTTTGTGTGTTTATTTTGTTGTTCAAACCTTTGAATGGATGTTGTTCAATCTGTTAGTCATTAGTATTTTTCACTATATTTTTATGACTATAGATTGATGGTAGCCTTCTGAAAACAAAAATTATTGAAATATTATGTGTTTTCAGAAATCTCACTACCTTCATTACCTTCACAAAACGTTTTCCCTATCTATCAATTTTTCATCTCAAGGTCACCCTGTTGCTATTGAGAGACTCATTATGGGATTATACCTCTCATTTTAGTCCTTCTTTCCTGCCTAAGATCTCATTTTCCCATTTCCCCTATCAATGAACTCCATCCTCCCTTTTCAGTCAAAATCAAGTCTAAAGGCACTCACCTTAGGTCATTAGGGTTTTCTACCTTTCAAAGTCATCCTTGGATGTTTCAGGCACTACTTTCCCTTCACTAGAATCTGGCTGAGATGTAATATAATTTCAAGACATGGTTATTCAAGAAGGACCTAAAATCAAAGGAGGATTAGCTTCTCAGTTCAGGACATGCAAGTGAGAAAAATAGAAAAAGTTTAGCACTTTTTGCAGAAGTGTTGGAATATTTATCAACAGAAATTACTGATGACGTAGAATGTCTACTCCTAAATGAAAAAAAATTACAGCAAAGGAAAGGGGAACAAATTGGTCTTGTAGAGGACTAGGGTTATGAACTTGATGGTACATTTGAGTGCCAAAATGGTGATCACTTGCAGAAAATGACATGGAGGAAGCACACAAGGCCAAGCATGAAGAGAGTTTATCAGAAAATATTGATATAATATAAAAAAAAAGGTGAGGTGAAATGGACATAAATGAATGAACTTGAAAGGGCTATAGAGAACTTAGAAGACAACACTGATGATTCCTGTGAAGAACTGCAGACAAATAGGGTTTTAAAGAAGCTGGCCAGAGAAGGTGGAAAAGATGAGTTGAGTTTGATGGTGAAAACTACAGAAGATTTTGAAGATGCTACTATGTGATTAATGCTACACCATTTTTTGGTCATCTAATCCATTGTTATTAGATGGACCCAAGTACACCAAGTAAGACCATTTTTACCCCAAGTAAAATCGCATTCACTATGAAAAATAACTTAGTAAACCACCTTTATTAAGTTTTTTATGTCTAAACAGGAAACCCCATAAGGAAATATTAAATAAATCTATATTTGTTTGATTTTTCCCAAGGAATAGTTAGTTAAACAATAGTTTAATTAATATTCCTGGTTATATTTAACCCAAAACAAGGAAATTAATAAGATAAATCATTATTTATCCTATTATATTCCAAGAATAATTATTTAAACATTACTTAAATAATATTCTTTGTTAAATATGACTAAATCCCCCTTAAATAATTAAATAAATCATTATTTATTTGATTATTACTCAACCATGTCCTTAAAATGATAAATAATTCATTTATTTATTTATTATTACTTAATCACATCCTTAAAATGATAAATAAATCATTTATTTATTTATTATTTACAAACAAGGGGATTTGACTCAAGTTAAATTCATTTTCCCTCCAACAAATATAATAAAATATTCCATAACAGTTGGATCTTGATTTGGTTAATAATATTTTAACTATGCACCAATATCTAGACTAACCCTATATTTTGTGATAAATAGAAGGGTTTTCCCATTCATTGTCACCTTTTGTTGCCTAAAGATCACTCTGGATCTCAACTCTTGGTCTAGCTATTGATCCATAATCATAGCTATACTTTTCCATTTTTGTCTGGGTTTTATACACCATCAAGAGAGAGGAATTCTAAATCTGAAGTGCTGAGGACTTACAAGAACCGATCCCATTGAGGAGAACAGGGAACACAGCCTTGTGTTTTCCTCCCAGATGCCATCAATACAAAATTTATTTGATATATTCTTGTCTTGTCTATTGGATACATGGAGTAAATCTTGTTTTTTCTACTGTTTAATGTGTTCTAATGCATAGATCTAGATTTTTGCATCATTTATCTTGATCACCTAACTACAGATCTGAATATATTAGTAGTCATTTCTACTGTTAGGGTTGTTGGTTATGTGCAAATAAAGTGGTATTTTTTCGTACGCTTGGAATTAAGATTCATACTAACAATTAAACCCCAAATTCATCAAAGTGAACTTGTCATGCCTCAAGGAGAAAAAGAAAAGTCAACTTCATGACTTCAACAAATATGCATGCAAAAAAGTGTAAAAGGGTTAGTGAGAAAAGAAAAAGAACTTTTGACATTACAAAATGGGTTTTCAAAGTTAAATTAAATCTACAAGTCTATAAAATCCCATTTTACATTTTATATGAATCATTGTTTCCTTCAAAAGCATTAGGAGTTTCAAGGAGAGAAGAATTTGTGACTTTTCTGAGCGAATTTGGGCAAATCTTCTTGGCGTTGTGTGTTTGTCTTAGCGCTGCACACCTAGGAGTTGGTGTTGCGTGCTTGAAAATTTTCCTCCACTCATTTTCTAAAGGCGTTGTGCGCCTGGGAGCTGGCGATGCACCCTTGATAGAGCGTTGTGCTCAGCACTGGCGCTGCACCCTTAGCTACTAGAGCTGCACGCTTGGACAAAGAGGGTTTCTAAGTCCTCCAACCACTCAAATCCCATCAAAACTCCTTCAAATATTTTCTCAAGTCTTCCAAGGCATTTATGAGAGGTAAGTTCATACTATAACCCATTTTCAAGCTATTTTGGTTATTTCTTAATCAATGGAAATGAAACCCTAGAAGAAATCCTAAGTTTTAAGCTTGAAATAAATGTTTCATCCCTAATTCATCCTCCTTAAAAGAAAATCAGCCAAAATAAGGGGTCATTACATTGCTTGAGGGTTATCCCTGAGTTATTTTTCCCCTCACTCATTTTCTACACCTATACCCATTCACTCATTCGCTTCATTTTCAAAGCTACCATTTCATTACCCTCCCTTCATCTCATTTCACATCAGTGCTAGGGTTCTATAAAATAGAGTTTAAAATGTCAGAGGGAGAAGACAGTGGTAGTGGTTTTCAGGCCCAAATGCCAAGGAGGAATGATCACAAGAGAGGAAATATAAATAGATTTTAACCCCTCAATACAAGGGAGCTCATGGCATCTCCTCTTACTATTTCTTTCTTTAAGCATGTAGGATTATTTGAATTTTGTGAGAAGGTGCAGCAAGTCCAAACCCCCCAGAGCTAACAAGACTATTCATTATCAATTTTCATGACAAGCAAGTTAATCTTGCCAAGGTCACCTTTGAGTTGACTACAAATTCCATTGCAGATGCTACAGGGATACCAAGTGTGGGAGAAAAGTGGTTCAAGCAAGAAAACCTAGACATGAGTTTAAAATTACGACCGCTGTCATTTTTTTGATCCTTGCATATCCAGCTACTTCAAACACTAGGATTTCTCTTCAGCCCCTTTTTTTTTCTTTTCTTGATGTTGTTTTTAACCTATAAAACCATAAAATGATAAAAATTCTGACTTCCGTATGTTTTCAGACTTATTGCGCAGGTGACAGATATCAGCCGTAGCTGAGACGACAATTTTTTCTGAAATCTGCCGCTGAGAGTGCCGGAAGTGCAGGTCACACTTTTCAGCCCAAAAAATATGACCTGGACCTCCAGGGCACACTTTACAGCCCAAAAAGTGTGACCTCTGCTGAAAACAAGTCAGAAAATGCAACCTGGACTTTTTGCAGGGATATTTCTGAAAGTTTTTTGGGTTTGTCTAAGCCTCTGTTCAGGGTTTTCTGACCTCCGTCTCCACCCATTTTGGACCTGTAATTGTTTTGTTTCGCTCAACTAAGTGGGAACCTAGCCCCCTAGGGCTTTAGTACCCTCCACCTTTTGTGGAAGAGTTTTTGCTGTTATAGGTTGTCTGAAATTTCAGAGTCTTCAGCCATTTTTTCAAATTTGATACCTCACCTTCAGATCCACTTCAAATCAGCTTGTTATCCATCCAAATCACCTCATCTAGCTTTGTTTCATTTTTCCTCTAGGGTTCAATCTGTTTCCCTTCAGGAGATAGACTTTCGCCACCTCTTTTACAACAATTTCCCTCTGATTTGTTGCTTTTTTCTACACCACTTTCCAACAGATTTTGTCTTTTAGATCCTTGTCCCTCTTGACCTTAGATCTATTAACTTTTTTAGTGTGTTTTGATTATTTTTTTACTCACCTATAGACTATTTGTTGAGAGACCTGCCTCCTTGGGTTTATATTAGTGCATTATCAACTGTTTATTTTATGCTTTTGTAGGCCTATCCACTGACATTTGCAGGTTTATTTACAGCCATACAACACACTTTTTCTTTTCTCTACAAATGTCTGGGTTTAAAAATTAAAATTTACACACTTCACACACACATCCTAAGTGAAAAAGGGCTTCGTTAAAACTACCAATAAAATACTCTAAAACATTGAAATAAATTGATCTTGCACCTCCCTGCCCTTGTCGGTCTCTTTTTCCTTGGTGCCGTGTTTGTGTCATCATTGCTCAACCTCCCATGGGCTCTGATTTTCCTCAAGGGGGGGGCAGCACCTCCTGCACTTTTTCCCCTCCTGGAAGCACATATTTAGGATACAACATGCCTCCTCTTGTTTCCCAACCTCCTGTTTACCACACTGCTACCCACCCTCTTCCATCTGGTACCACTGATCACCAGATTGTCATGATGAAATCTGATCAACCTTCAACCGTAGACATCAATCTTCAGACTCGGTCCTATCAGTACAACAAGCCTCCCACTATGTCTATCCTAGAGCCACCTCCTTTAGTCTCTACAGAGCCTCTGTCGACACCTAAGGGTCCCTTGCAGATCCCTCAGCCTAGAGCGGAGGTTCATACCAAGATCCCTAAGGGACCACTGCGCCAAAACGTTGCTTCTAGCAAAGTTGCCCATTCGTATAGCATAATTGATGATTTGGCATAATCTCCTGCTGCCATTTCAACGCTGGAACTCCTCCAGTCGTTCCCTTCATATAGAAAAGCTCTTCTATATATCATGGGTGCTATAGATCCTTTCGATGATCGATTGATTGTCTTTGATGTCGACCGATCGGAACATCCTCCTCTCCCTGCTTCCATCACTTTCCAAATCCCAGTCAATATCCGAAACACTAACGTTTCTTGGTGCATTATTTATGAGGGGGCATCGACCTGTGTGATGTCCACTTCGGTTTGGAAACAACTCGGATCACCTAAGTTGGCTCCTTCCACGATTACTCTCCGAGCATGGGATGGCCATGCCTCTAAGCCCATTGGCTTATTCCACAATTTTCCTATTACTCTTGTAGGCAAGACTATTTTTGTTGACGTAGAAGTCATAGATGCCCCCCTAGATTAAAACATTCTATTGGGTCGTAGCTACACTTATGCGATGTCTGTTGTCCCTTCCGCGGTCCACCACAAGATTTCCTTCCCTTATAACAAAAATATAGTCACCATTGACCAGTTGAAATATCATGAACCGAAGTCTCAGACCTCCCCTAAGTCCACTATCTCTTCGGTGGCCAACAAGAAAACCGTCAATCCTTTGACCAATGTCTCACCTGGCATCTACAAGGATTCCTCCTTGCTTAGTAAATTCCCTGGTCTTCCCCCTCCTATCTATGATCCTAGCTCATCGAATGTTTGCATGATGCACTCATCTCATACTTCTCTCAAGTGGCCTACCTCGGCTAGTCAGCAGCCCCCTCGCCCTCTGCAACCGTCTCCTAACCCTTCGATGAAGCCTTTTGGACCTCCTCCTCTTGGCCCTTCAGCTGGTACTCATGGGCCTCTTTATCCTCCTGGGTCAATTCCTCCAGGCCTTAACCATTTAGAAGTCATCCCACATGGCCACTACCCCTCCAGTCAGATACCATTCCTAGTCCCTCCACCAGGCATCTATACGACACCTGTCATGGCCACCCTCTCTCTTCCTAACATGACCATTGGGATTACAATTTTGTACCTCAATCCTCCAACCGCTACCTCGCCAAGTCAACCTAAAACTTATCTTGCTTTGACCCCAGTTCAACTGGTCCCCCTAACTTCTCCCATTATTACAGTGCCTCAGCCACCTCAACAGGAACCCCCTCCTATTGCGACTGCTTCGAGTAAGAAGGCCAGAGCTTGCAAAAGGGCCTCAAAGGAAAAAGCTTCCCTGAATGACCCTGCACCTCCTCTACCTCCAAATCCCTGCGCTTTGTGTGATGTCATCAGTCATGCCACCCATACTTGTCCCGAGTTGCCCTGCATCAAGCCCATGTTTGATGTCGCATTCCCTGAGTCTACGGTCCCTGAAACCTCTGCTTCTTCATCGACTGCAACCAAGAACCCCAATAATATTCACACCAAACACCCTTGTGATTTGTGTGGTCTCCATGGCCATTACTCTCATCATTTTCCCTACCTTAACATTATCGTGCCTCTTTAGAGGTAGTTCGGGAGTACGAGATTGAACAGAACTAATCCGCTTCTCCCGTACTTGTACAGTATGCTGTAGGCGAGACTGAGGATTTACCCGCTCCTATTAACATTCCCCTCCCCCGGATGTCAAAATGACGGAGCATGCGGCCACCATCCTCTACCTTTCATCATGCATGAGACCTTGGGTAGAAGCTCCCTTCGAATCTTCCCCTTTTGTTTCACTTGAACCCCCTTCAGCGATCACCCTAGGCTAAAACTCAGTAGATCCCTTATCTTCTTATTCTTCCATCATCCCCCGTGACGATGTGCATGTGAACCTTTCTTCTCATGATGATTATTTAGGTAGCTTTGCCACGTCAGGTGGTCTCCATTCCTACAGTCACCCCATTTTCTATTGAGATGATGACATCATGGAAGCCACGTCCTCCCCCGACTTCATCATTCCCGCCTATCAATGGGATAGCACACCCTGTGCCCATGATGAATTTCACAACCTCAGAACAAGTTACACCTCTGATAGCTCCCACACTCCACCTTACCATCGGCATGTGAGTAGTAGACATCTTACCCAGATCACTCGTTCCCGTGGAGTGCGTTCGATTTCTACTTTGCGCTCAGGTTGCCAGCATTTTTCATCAACCTTCCATTTATTGTCTTGGGGCACCCTCCATATGTACCTACCGTCCACACCTTATATCTTTTTTCCTGATGGTGCAAGTCACTATTCCAAGAATCTAGCCTCGGCAGGTTGGGCCATTTTTACCCCCTTGCATGCGCTTGTTCTTTAGAATGGTGTATGCATTGGTACTACTACCAATAATCAGGCTGAATATGATGCGGTACGAGTTTTATTAGCCGATGCCCTTTCACATCGCATCCTCCATCTTCATGTTCATTTATATTCCCTGCTTCTTGTCATGCAATTGAATGGTGTCTATCGTGTGAATAATCCTATCCTTTTCAGAAGATATTTAGGAGTGAAGCTTTTAATGAATGAATTTGAAATCATTACTTTCAGTCATGTACCTAGAGCACAAAATCACTATGTAGATCGCATTGAAAACCATATTATGGATTGGAATTTAACACACACATTTATCACAAGACAATAACATAAAAACATCAAAACAATGCATATCCATAGTATGTGTCGTATAAAATGTTTTAGATTTCATCAACTCTGATACATATGACATGCCCATAGCATGTTACAAAAAGCTCAAAACTAGGGGCACCACCTGCCCCTACACACTAATAACTATCTGGAGGATCCCGAGCTAATGGCTCTACCCCCGCAGCTCGTAGATCATGCATACCCTATCTGGCCATCGCCATGTGCCGCATGACCCCTCGCCATTCCAAGGGTAAACCAATACATGGCTCTATGTACTGGTCATCTAAGTCTTGCCAGCCCCATTTCGAAACACTGGTAAGAAGTCTCTTACATCTATGACATATGTCCTCCAGAAAGGCTGTTGCATCTTCATTTTGCTGCGACCTTGATCCACTAGATCCCACGGCCCTCGATACTATAGGTCGGCCCATGTACCTGGCCGGTTTTACTGGTTATGTATCTACATAACAAAGGTAAAAGAATCAGTACCACATATAATATTCTAGAAACTTTACATGCACATAAAAGATTAGCAATTTGTCACTTACCATCAGATCCTCATATATGACCAGGCGGAAGTGGCAGATCTGGGTCCCCACAATAACTCATCCCATTATAGGGATAGTCATCTATATACAGTGGCATATGATCCCAATGAACAAATAAATCAAGATGGAACACCTGTCCAACTGATCCACCTCCTCCTCTACACAGTATTCGCCCACACCGATGCATCCTAGGCTTTCTCGAGCCCCCATCTGGGAGCTCTATCTAAGGTCGAAGTGTCGGGATCTTTTAAAAGAAGAAAGAGAAAAAAACTATACCATATGCACAGTCATGGTTCACTTGATACTTACATAGCGACAACTGTCATTTCAATGATGACAACATCATCTGCGCCCACCCATAGTGGGCCCCACTCAAAGCACTCTCCACAATCATCATTTTCCCCCCCGTGATGTGATGGAGTGCCTGGTTTCCCATGATCCACAGCACCGTTGTGGCCACAACACGGGTCTCTAACCTCTCCAACTCCCCAAAGAGTATGTTATCACTCAGGTTTTCCTAGAAGTTGTGTAAGAGGAAAGTATACCCGAGGTAACCACAAACCAATCTTTTAGATGCAGAATCTTGATGTTTGCATCTAGAGGGGAACTCTCTCTTTATGATTTATCTTTGTTTTTGAATGATTTTAGGCTAGTTATAGATGCAAAGTTTGTTTTGGGAAAATGGTGGAATCCACAAACTAAGGGCAAGGTTGAGGGCTTTCGGTCCATTGGGCTATGGAGTCTAAGGATGGCTTTACTGGATTTCTTTTCTGAACACAAGATGGTATTACAGGGCAAGATAGCTAGACAGAGAACAATCCTTAAAATTTAAAGTGGATGGATGGTCTTGAAGGGATGAAAGGAAACTAAGAATCTTTCACCATATTCAAGAGAAAGAAGAGAAATGACTACAAGCAAAGAGCAATGAAGGATTCTTTGTTACAGTAATCAACAATGTTGAAATCAGCAAAACATGAGCAATTAAGAATTCATGCTTATAACTAATCCAGAAGAAAACATCGAGAATAATCACATGTGAAAACAGAGTACAATTAAGCAAATTCTGTTTCAATCCTTTATGTAAACTATTCAGAAACGGATATGATGATAGCATAAACTAATATAAAATTTAAACACAAGGGTTGGAAAACTTATTGAAATGAAGTCCAACACATGAATCCTGCAACAAGTCCAGTGCTTCAAAACGTCATCCAGTAAGCCACAAGTAAATTTGTCCAAAAGCTTTTTATTCCGAAAACCTCAATGTTACAGCAGAGTAATAGAATCCACCCTCAACTCTCTCTTTGAGGGTTTATTTATACAAAAAATAATACTAACAATCTTACTCTATCCTAGCCAATAATCCAGGCTGACTTAAAGCATATTTACAAACAAACAAGAGACACATGGTCTCGTAAAATAGAATAATGAGTAACGGCTGATGTGTTGTTCCTTTCTTCATGGACGTGCTAAGGATAAGTGCTTAAAATAGGGCTCTGTGATGTCCTTTGCGTATTCCTTTGACTTGTTGAATACTCTTTCTTCTTACGGATACTCTTTAACCTTTCATCTGATACTCTTTCATCTGCTTTTCTGTTTTTTACCATTTACTCAATAGTAAAGATAAACTTTCATCCTGAAAACATTTTTTTACAAAATTTCCAGCATTTCCTTCCACCACTGATCATCTGGTATCATTGTTCTTCTGAGTTTCCTTAAAGTTTCATCTGCTTCAGTAAGTTTATAAAAAGTGGGCTCGTTCGGAAATAGATACTTTAGTTCATGCTCCAGATGAAATAGATTCCTCAGTTTTTCATAAATACTTTTCCCGGTTGGTAATACAGGTTCTGATGAGCTAGTAGAACCTATAGCTATATTTTTAACATGAGCTTTTATTCTTGTCTCATATGTTTCCAAGTCTACTATTTGATTCTCTGTGAGCATGGGACTTGGCAATTCACTGTCCAGCAAAGCTTGAAACTTCTCTCTGAAAACGTTGATATCGACCAAAATGTCAGTATACTTTCTTTCTAGATTTTGCATGAAAGTCCTCTTGGTGAAAACTCTCTTTGCTTCCAAAACTACACCTGTTCTATCATCAATTCCTAACAATGCAAGCTGTTGTTTTGTTCTGGAATTCAAAAATTGAATGATCTGCTGGGCATGCTCCGGCTTGCCCCTTAATTCATGTCTAGTTTTATTTATTTCTTCTTGTGCTATCTTGACTAATTCATTTTGCTCAAAAATAGCTTGAATGGAAGGCCAAATATCTCTTATTAATTCAATGATGTTGCTCCAAAGAATATCATTTATTTCGTTCAGAGGCTTTTCCAGTGAAAGATATTTTTGCAAAGCCTCAACCATTTTCTCCAATCTTTTTATTTCCCTGAGGTTGTCAGCAGCTGTCTTTTTGGATGTGTCATATTTTCCCTCCAATTTTGTTAATTGTAATTTTGTTTCTTGGAGTTCTGTGACCTTTAGCTGCAAGCTCTCCATTTGTTTAATTAAATCCTCAGAATTCAAATTAGAAATGTTCACCTGAGATGGTTGTTCCTGTTGTCCTGTAGTTGTAGTACCTGTTGTTGAATTCTGCTTGATAATTTCCTGTTCCTGCAATGCTTTTTCCAACTCCTTCTCTGTTTCATTTAGTCGCTCTGTCAAATTCAAAAGCAACTCCATCGTTTCTTCTTGTGAATTTCCTTTTATAACTTCCTGTGTCTGAGGGTGCCTCGAGGCTGGTAATTTCAGCTGTTTTCTGAGTGCAGCTATATCATCCTCTTTCTTTTTTACCAATGCCTCAATACCTTTAATGTCTTTGGGATTGTGACCCAAACCAATAATTATCTCTTCTAGAGATTTTATTCTATTATCCTTGGCCTGTGAGGAGGCCTTCTCAATCTTCAATTGTGCAGTAGTATTATTCAAGGAATCTTGCAGCGTTAAAGTTGCCATGGCTTTGTTGGTGAGAGTAGAATAAACCATTTCCCCTGTTTGTCTATGAAGCTCTATCTGATCCAAGGGATGGATATCTTTTGCTAAAACTTCAAAATTTGTTCTGATGTAATCTGTTGTTGAAGTTGGCTTTGGCACCTTTGCTTTGAAGTGGCTCATTTGCATTTTACCTTGTGACAGATCAAATGCTGACATCAACCTTTGCTGATTGTGAGGAGCCATCTTCATATACTGATCGTATACCTTCATTTTCAATGGTTCATTCTTTGTTTTGATATTAATGAAGGTTTTCTTAATGTCTCCAGTATCTGTCTTTGGCGGTCTGAAAGAAGATACTTCAGTGCTTAAGTACTTTTGTATCCCTTTCTGGCTTATGTTTGTTTCACTTGCTGTACCTGTTTGCTGACTATCTTCCCTACCATCATCAAATACTTCATCTATAATCTCTACATCTGGAGGTGGATCAGACTTGTGTTTTTTAGCCTGATAAAATTGTGGGGCTCCTTTTGAAGGTGTGGTATCTGGAGCTAGCCTCTTTTTCCCTATTTCCACATTCAGTGGAGTTTGCATCTCTGGAACTTGGATTTGCTTTGTTGGTGTTTGAGAAGCCTGAGATTGTTCTGGTGCTTTGGAACTCTGTGATTTTTCTGCCATTACCAGGGTTTCAATGACCTGAACTATAGGTTCTTTTCCTTTACCCTTGGGCTCTGCTGCTACTGATGGACTATCGTCCTGTAGAGCTTGTTGTAGTCATTTCTTGATGATGTGCCGATGTAGAGATTACATTTGATCATATGTTTTCTAGTGTCATCTTTCATAAGTTTGTTCAAGTGTGACTCCACTTCCCTCTTCCAACAAGTGTTCCTTTGCTTCCATTCATCTTGATTTGCATCTTTTGATACATGTCGATTACATGATGTACATAAGGAGATGACTTATTTTTTAACCTTCTTTCACAAATGAAACCAAAGGGGTCATAAGGGACCCAACGGAAAGATGTCTGGAATTTTCTCTCTAAAATAAGTTCTGCTTCTCTCTCAGTTTCTCTAGAATTGCAAATGAAAGGACCTAACTGGCTTTTGATCCTTAATTGTGATTTCTTCTTTACATTGCAGAAATGGATTACATCTGAGTTATTCATCTGTCTAAAGTATTCCAAAGCAAAAATTCTCATTGGTACATATCTGGGTAACTTGAATGGATGTAATTCACATCCATAAATCCTGATGACTGTATGGTTTTGGTATAAGTACCAATCCCCAAATTTATAACTTTTTGACAATTGCAGGGTCTTTCTAATCTCAGTACTAAGCCTGGGGGGAGACACTCCTGTTAACAAGGTTGTAGCAGGATATACAAACTGATCAATGAATTCTGAATAAGAGTAGGGAGAATCAGAGGACAAATGAATGATGGGGGACCAAAAAATAACAGACCTAGGATTAACTTTAGCATCAAGTTTCTGAACAGGGAAAGGGAATCTGTCTGAGTGATAGAAAATCATGAGATGATAAATAACTGAGGAGTACTTGAAAACCTTTTCATTATCTAGCCTTAAAAACTAATCATGGATTTTGTTGGCAATGAAGGAAGCATAATCATACTTAATCTCAGGAGGCTGCCCAGGGGTAAAGATAGATAGCAAAGCCAGAGTTATCTCATCTACATACTCACTGGTATTGAATCCTAAGACAAAGGATATTACATTCACAATAAGCCTTCCCAATTTATTGAAAAAGTAAAAACCATAGGGGGGAGTCCCTTTTGGCTGATGCTCGGGTAACATGAAATACTGACACATTGCTTTTAATTTCTCTGGGGTTAACTGCCTGGTTTTCTCAATCAACCCTTCCATGGATAAAGGTGCTAATTCTTGTTCTGTCTCAAAGTATAACATAGCATTGATAGCCTGAGGTGTGATAGGGAACAGAACACTTTGATCAGGAGCTAATACAGCTCTTTGTGCAGGATCATAATTTGCATGACAATAATGAATGATTTTAGGGAAAACGTGGACTGTAGGAATAAAATACCTTGGGAGATTGGATTCCCACAACCCTATAAGATCTTGCCCCTTTAAGTGTTCGTCTCTGCAGCGACAGAAACTCAAACGGGGACTTTCATCAAAATGCAGGTCTTTAATTTGGAAATCTTCATCTATTAGAGGTAAATAGCCTAATTCCCGGTGAGGAGCATTCAATGGAGTGATATTTAAAGCTGTCGGGGCCTCCATTTTGGTTCTTGTGGATTCAAAATGGAGGTTTTCGTTTTTTCTTGCAGACCGGGCGGGATATCTGACAAAAGAGGAAATTGGAACAATTCGCAGGTTTGGGAAGCAAATTCACGGGTTTTAAATCTTCAATGAGGACTCAGAGAGGATTTTTAACCACTTTTTCAGAGAAAAAACAAAGGAACTAAGCTTGACTTGCAGTCGGGGCGCGAAATGATAAATACCTGTTTTTAGATGGAAACTGGTTCTTTAACAGGTAATGAGCAATGGCGGGGACGTTCTTCAACACGGGCGCAGCGGAATTTCGGAGTAAATTGGTGTATTTGCAGAGGAATTTGAAAATTGCAGCGGGAGCTCTGTCGCTTTCAGAAACTAAAAATAACTGAAAAAACACGAAAAATGGCTTATTTACAAGTCAAAAGGGTTTTTGTTTTTTTCGAGGTGATGACGTCATTGACGTACGAGGTGACGTAGGGAAGTGGGGCCGGCGGTATGCGGTAAGCGGTAAGCGGTAAGCCCGCACCGCTTATGGACGAAGGCGGTAAAAGACGCGAGGGGAGCGATTCCATAGCTCTGACGCCACGTGGATGGTCTGACTAGTCAAAACCACCCATTCCCCGCTGGCTAAATAACTCACACGGGATGGGCAGCGGGATTGATCATGACCGTTGATCAATGGAGGGATGATCCGACGGCTGAAGGAAAGGGAAACATGCGGGGGATTGAAAAGTGGGCCCGGCGGGATTTACACTCGTTTAACTGTTATTTAATCGCCCCGGGAGGATTTCGATTGGTAAGTGAAAGGTTATTAATTAGTTCAAATAACTAATTAATCCCATATGCAAAGGTAAAGGGTCGAGGCGGAGTTGACTTGAGAGGAATGCCACGTGGACGGACCACGGTGGCGCAAGACTCCATCGAATTTTTATTCGTGTTTTGGTGTTAAACACACATATTGCATGTCTAACGCTTTTTTTATATATATTTTTATTATATGGTAAATTAATCAATACATAACTAATTCACCATAGGGCGGGGATTAATGGTATAACGATATATTTCACCAAAGGGTTTATAAAGCGGGGTTTTATTTTCAATGTGCGGGAATATATACTTTGGTAAAACATTATAATAAAGGGTTTTGGGGATATTTATTAGAAAAGGGAGTTATATACTTAGGAAAGGGGATTTTACTAGGGATTTAATATAGTAAAATCAAATGTTAATATGAAAAAGGACAAGGAAAATCAAAACATCTTTGTACATCTGAGAAAGTGATAACTTATGAAGTAAATTGCAACATTTTATCTTCAACACTTAAACTTAGAATAACAAGTTGTTTTGAGGAATTTTATGGAATATTGCATCAGTCTTCTAAGTAAAATAGGATTTTACTTAGGAGAAAGTTAAAGATGGAAGATAATCAATGATGGATTATTTCAAGTGCTTAGGTCTTTTTGATCATTAGGCCGAGGGTCCGGTCCCTCCAGAAGTCAAGGAAATGCCTTGAGCCCCTTTGATCTCAAATTACCTTAGTACTTTTGGGGAAATTATTAAAACTCTTGAGGGGGAAAAATGATGAGGGAGGTTAATGAATTTGACTTTGCTTGCTGTGATTTTCCAGTGTATTTCCTGCTTTAGTACTTGTGATGAAAGTAAATGATTAACCAACATGTAGCAGCACTATTCATCAGATAACACTTTGCAGCACCATCTACCTACCCTATCTACTTAACACTACCATTTTGTCTGCTTTATTAGGGTGCATTTAGACTTGCAAACCCTGATCAATCTTTTCTTTTTACATGATGAATCTATCTATTTCTACCCTTATTACATCCAAGGGCTCAGATTAAACTGTTGAACACCTTTTATTCACTCTACCTAGCTACTTATCTGCCAAGATTAAACTGTTTGGCTAGATATTTATTCTCTAATCTATAACATGAAATTGAAATATGACTAAGCCAAGTTTAAACAGTTTGACTTATTCATGAATTGTGGCAAAATTTTCACAAGCTGCACACAATTGATTTATTACAACAGAGTGAAAATTAGTGGCATTTGGATTTGCACACTTTCCTTGGTCTATTTTTGCTTGGGGTTCATTTTTTCTCTTTTTGACCATTTTTATTCTTTTTACCCTTTGATCTTTCTTTTAGGGTATACCCTCTTTACATTTTTTAAATTTTTTGATTTTTTTTTTTTTTGGTTTTTCAAGAATATGGAACACCTTTGCTCAAGTAAGAAGGTTTGAACATATTCCACACTTCCATCAAGACAATCATGAAAGATGAAACCTATTGATATAGGAGGCTAACACTGGCTCCACTTGGGGATGGGTTTTCCTTGTGGAAAGTCAAGAACAGCAGATCAGATGCCTCAAAATGTCTTCAAACTGAAAGTATGAAATCTTCCTTCTTCTGATAGCTTTATTTTACATATGATAGTGAAGCTTTTGGAACTTAGGGCCTTCACTTCGGGCTTCAATTCCAAGAAGTCACCATCCAATCCAATCTGCAGTAACAAAAATAAAACAAGCAAACAATATATTATGTACAAGTTAGAAACATTTAAACATTCTAGTAAATTGGATCAAAATAATGCTTAAGCATTCGACCATTGACTGGTCCTTCTTCAACTTCTGGATTGTCCAAGTCCTTCAAAAAGTAAGTGTTGTTTCCCTGCAAGGCATGAATGATATAAGGCCCTTTCCACAAGAAATCAAACTTCCCATGTTTACCTTTTTCTTCTCTTCTAGAATCCCATCTTAGGACCTTGTCCCCTAACTGAAAATCCTCTGCTTTAGTCCTTTTATCAAACATTTTCTTTAGCTTTTCCTGTAAGACTTGTGATCTTTGGTATACCTCTTCTCTGGTTTGTTGCGGGTGGATTGTTTGATTAATTCTTCTTTGAATGTCATTTGGCTCTACTTGAGCCTCCTGAAGTAATTTCATGACAGGGATTCCTAAAGATGATGGGAATCTTGCTTCCAGACCATAAACTAACTCATATGGACTAGTCCCAATGGACTTCTTGGTTGTAAGTCTGTCTGCCCATAATGCATTGGTCAGTTTCTTATGCCAGTTCTTTTTATTTTCCTCCAACAATTTCTTAATGATATTGATCAAACTCTTATTGGAGGATTCTGCTAGTCCATTACCCTGGGGGTAATAGGCTGTTGAATGGCCTAAAGTAATATGATATTTATGGCAGAAAATAATCATTTTCTTTGATTTAAATGCAGCAGCATTGTCTGTTATAATCTTTTCTGGACAGCCAAATCTTGAAAGTATGTTGGTTTCTAGAAACCCTATGATTACAGAATCATTGGACTGTCTACATGGGATGGCTTCAATCCATTTGGTGAAATAGTCTGTAGCAGTTAAAATCCATCTATGTTGCCCTGAAGAAGGGGGTGAATTTCTCCAATAAAATCTAATCCCCATTGTTGAAAGGGTCTTTCTGTGGAAACTGGTTTTAAAGGCAGAGGTAACAACTTTCTTTTACCCTCAAATATCTGACATTTGTGACAACTTGTTACAAATTTCTTTACATCAGAAAATAATGTTGGCCAGTAAAAGCCATCCCTTAAGATCTTGTCTGCAGTAGATTTCCGGTAGAGATGTCCTCCACAATCCCCTGCATGAAATTCATTAAGCACTTTATCAGCTTCATCTTTTAAGAGACAATTCAACAAGATTCCTTCATGATTTTTCCAAAATAAAGTGCTGTCTAAAATACAATATTTCAAAGATGTCATTTTAAAAAATCTTTGCTTGGTTCTGGACAACCCTGGAGGAGCTTGCAGGTTTAATAAAACATGAATTATATCAGTATACCGAAATGGAGATCTAAAAGCAATCGAAGTCGCCATCTCTGCTCGTTATCAGTTCATTGATATCCCAGGCTTGGCAATTGGTTTTGTCATAAGTTATGCTAGACTGGCCTTTATCGATTTGGTTGGTTTAATCTCAATATCATATTCCAAAATGGTAGCTATCCACTTACCTCGTTTACCTTGATACCATCTTGAGTCAAAATATCTTTAACCTCTTGCCGTAGGCACATATGCTCATCACATGAGAATATAATATGTATAAGCTACGAAATCTTTGATTGCTTTTACCAATGCAAAAACTGTTTCCATTAATATTGTACTTTAGTTGTACTTTAAGAGTGCATCCCTCGGAGCCTGCATCCCTCGGTGCTTTACTAAAAAATGCTATTGGTTTTTCACACCCTTAGTCATCTTTTTGAAGTAAAACAGCTGCAACAGTATGTTCAGAAGCAAATGAAAAAATAATAAAGTCTCTATCAAATTTAGGACTGGTCAGAACTGGTGTCCTTGTTAAAGCCATTTTAATTTCCTCGAATGATTATTTGGCTTCTACAGTCCAGTCAATGCTTGAATCTTTCCTCAACATGTTAGTCAGTAATCTAAGTAACTCTGCTAGACTAGAAATAAATCTTCTCAAGAAGTTGATTTTTCCTATAAATGCTTGCAATTCTTTTATGTTTCTGGGGTGGGGTATTTGTAAAATTGCTTGAATTCTTTCAGGATCAATCCTAATGCCATCTTTAGAAATGATATGTCCTAAAAGCTTTCCTTCTTCCAAACCAAACAATGACTTCTTAGGGTTTAAATAAATTCCATATTTTCTGCACTTTATAAATACTTGCCTTAGGTGATCTAAATGTTCTTGATCCGTTTTAGAAAAAACAGTCAAATCATCTAAGTAAATAACCAGAAAATCATGTATCTCTTTAGCAAAAGCAATGTCCATCGCTCTTTGAAATGTAGCTCCTGCATTTTTGAGCCCAAATGGCATTTTGACATATTTAAACGTACCCCATGGTGTGGTAAATGCTGTTTTATCCTGATCATCAGGATGAACCAGAATTTGGTTGTACCCTGAAAATCCATCCAGTAGTGATATTCTCGAAGATCCCACTACCCTTTGCAGAATGTGGTCCATTTTCGGCAGAGGATAATTGTCTTTTAAAGAAACTTTATTCAAATTCCTTAAATCAACACACAGTCTGATTTCTCCTGTCTTTTTTCTTGTTGGTACCAGGTTAGAGACCCATTTTGAAAATCTGATAGGAGCTATAATCCCTGCTTCAAACATTCTTTTGATTTCCTTTTCAATTGAGGGTAATAAAACAGGATTAATTCTCCTAAGCTTTTGTTTAAAAGGTTTCTGGTCTGGTTTCAAAGGTATAGTATGTTGAATGATGGATGTATCATAAGATTTGAGGTCTTCATAGCTCCAGGCAAAGACATCTTGGAATTCTTTTAATAGTTCAACATATTTAACCTTCTGATCTTTTGGAAGAGATTTGGACAACTTAACAATTTTTGGATGTTCTGGTGTTCCTAAGTTGCATTCTTACATATCAGCCTTAACAGGTTCCATTTTAGGTCTGAATGGAATATCATTTGAGTCGAATAGATCTTCCAAAGGTGTTAATCCTTTGGGTAATTGATTATCTTTTAAATTGATGATTTCTGTTTCATCTATGATCTCATCAAATTCCATTTGTTTCAAATTTTGTATGTATTTTTCAGTGAACGTGGTTGGATGCAGCATATGAATTGCATTTTCTATTGAAATTTCTATTTTTTGTTCTTTTTCTTGATCGAATTTATCAATAGTTATGTCTTCATCTATATTACAGTTGGAAAACTCATTCTGAAGTGTCAAAAAATTATTGATTTGATTGTTATTCACAAATACTTGCCAATTCAAAAGATTGTCTGGTATTGCAGGCCTGTGCCTTATCTCAGCTGAAAACTGATGATTGGGATCAAAAGGCAACTTGCATGTACTAGCAAACATTGCTAAACTTTGAGCATGCAAGTTTTGTTTCCTGGGAATTTTGGCAAGTTGGGCTTGTAGAAATGTGTTGAGAATCTCTACAACTGTCTCTCGGTATTGTTTCAGTCTCATGTCCTTTGTTGCACATTCTCCTTTAATCTGTTGGATGATTAATTCGGAGTCGCCTATAATTGATACTCTAATGCCCCCTAACTTCTTGACATGTTTAAGCCCTAATAAAAGAGCTTCATACTCTGCCATGTTGTTAGTGCATTTGAAATTTAACCTATAAGCATGACCCTCTGCATGATTGTTCTCTACATTGTGTAACCAAATCCCAGCTCCTGCCCCTAGTCTGTTTACTGAGCCATCAAACTCTAAATGCCATAGAATTTCATGTTCATAATCTTCATCAACTGTTTGAACGTATTTTTTGACAAGAGCTAGTTGTTTAGTTTTTTTAGGTATTTCTCGGTCATCTGGTGTTTCATTGTTTTCAGAGATTTCTTCAATTTTAACCGTGGTTTTGTTTATGATTTCCATTTCAGGAGCTTCTATTTCAGTAGGAAGATCTGACTCAGCATTGTATAAAATAAAAGAATCCATGTCAGAATGTACAGAATAAACAGGGAAGTTTTCAGGCTTCTCATGGCTTCTCACTAAGTACTTCATCAAAGTTTCTCTATATAATCTTTTAGGCTGACCAAATACTGAAATAGTTGCATAAGACATGTCTAATTGAATAGATCCTCCAAGTTTAGCACCCCAAGACCTAGACAATAACATACCATATTTAGGTGGAATATCAGCCACTAATATGTCCATTAAAACAGACTTAGCAGGGTATTTAACCAAAGTGACACACGGATCTTTAATTAAACCTAAACATTTTACCTGACTGGAATCAAATGAAAACAAATCTTTGTACGGTTTGGTAATATCTAGATTCAATCTTTCCATTACTGCTTTCGGCATCAAATTGTGAGATGCTCCAGAATCAAGCATTGCATTATGGAGTATCTTGTCGTGAACATTCAGGCTTACATAAAATGGAGGAGTTCCTCCACTTTCTGGTTTGCCATTAACCTCAGGGCCAAAAAGAAGTTTGGGTTGATCATCAAGAATATTTACTAAATCATCTAATCCAGTAATGTTAATGTTTAAAGACTTGGAAATATGATTCCTATAGACATCATGTTTAGCCAATTCTGATAAAGGAACAGCTATCTTGAGTTTGCCTATTTCAGCTTCTAGATTAAAGGGTTTTTCTGTTTGAGCTTTAGTGTTTTGCACAGTTGGATTTTCTCTGTTTACTGGATCTTCAATGTTTTTCTCTTTTTCATGAATGAAGTTTTTCTTTGAAGATGTTTCAGGACTAACTTCTACTGTTTCTTCTACAGTTCCTACTTGAGGAGATGTATTGGATTGTTGTTTGCCAATTGGTTGGTTGTCAGAGACATCTTCAATTATTGGATTTGAAAAACTAGGAGTTATCCTAGGCAAAATTTGTATTTGGGGAATGTTTTGTACAGGGGAAGTATTTTGTACAGGGGTAATGTTTTGTTTTCCTTTGACATTTTGTTTTGTGGTTTTCTGTTTATTTTTTTCTGGTACATCTATCCGTCTACTTCTCAAGTTGTATTGCTTATGAACCTCGTAGATTGTTGTGTCATAGCCTTCTTTGAAATCAAAAGTCTCACCTGAATGAGTGTGGAATGTTTCAAGGATATGATTCTCTTGATCATCCTGAGATAGGAAGATTTCTGATTCATCCTTGTCCTCATTGACATTGTTTATTTCTACATCTTCTGTAGGTCCTTCTGAGGTCGAACCTTCAACAAAGTTTTCTTGGAAAGGTGGTCTAATGTTTTGATCAGGGACATTCCTTCCAATATTTTGGTTCAGATTCCTCCTAAAGTTTGGGTTTCTTGCAACATTCTGGTTATCAGTAGCAGACTTTCTTTCAATGGTTTCCACTCTATCACCTAATCTTTCCATACCTTTAATGATTACATCCAGCTTCTTTTCAAAAGCTGAAGGTTCTTCCTTCATAGGCATTCTTCTCTCTGCCCTAGCTCTCGCTCGTTTTTCTATCAGATTTGCTTCTACACTCACCACTATGCTTTGCATTTCCTCTAATGTTTGTGGAGCTCTTTCCCTAAGAGAATAAGCTATTTCAGAGTCAAAACCGTCTGGAAATTTGACCAACACGTTATTAGGTGGGGGTCTTAGATTCAGAGGAACTGCATGATATGATTCATTGAATCTTATGATGTAATCTTGTACGGTTTCATTTGGTCTTATTCTTAATTTTTCAAATTCTGATAGGATCTGGAGAGGATCCTTCTTTTTCTCCCATCTGTTCAAAAATGCCCTATACAAAGCTTCTAGGTCAGCAATACTGTTCGGGGCGAGAGCCCTAAACCAAGTTCTAACTTCTCCAGTAAGACTTTGTACGAAAATTCTCATACGGATATCATCGGTATCAATCTCATAAAACTCAAAGTAATCTGTCATCCTTTTGGTGTGTTGTTGAGCTGTGTAGGTACCTGATCCGTCAAAAGGTGTGATCTTACTTTGGTAATCCTGAGGTAAAGCTGGAGGGTTGGCTGGTAACTGTAAAGGGGCATATCGATTAGCCATTGGAAGATAAAGTGGAGTGACAGGAGTAGCCGGTCTAGTAGGAGGAGAAGGTGGTCTTACGGGAGGAGATGGAGGTCTAACAGGTGTTTGAAAAGTGGCTGAGCTCGGAGATGCTTCAGTTATCACAGAAATGTTTGAGATTTCTTCAAAGGCTTGCTCAGATTGAATGGAGTTATGCAATTCTCTGTCAAGATGATGTGAAACAAATCTGTATTGCAAATCTTCAAAGAACAAAGGATCTGGAATTAATCTAGATAATTCAGTCTCAGAGAAATTTACAAACAAAGATGTTTCAAATTGTGCATCAAAAGGAATGTCATCAATATAAATAATTTTCACAGGACAAGATGCAGATCTAGAGAGTGGTCTAGAACTACCTGTACTTTCCTGACTTCCCCTTTCAGAACTTTCTTGACTTCCTTGTCTTCTAAGAATCCTAGGGATCAGATTTGGATTTTCAAATATTGGTGGTGGATTGGGGTCAGGGTTTGACCTAGTATGTCGAATCCTTTCTGAAGCCAGTTTTCTTAGAATATGTGTTTTTTGATTTTGGGTTTTAATTGAAAAATAAATACAACTTCTACAAATTCTTTAAGAAATAATGATATGTGATTAAGATTTCCTCAAAGATCTGTTTAAACTAGAGAATCTGATTGAAAAATTTGAAACTAAGATTCAATTTATAAGCTAAATCAGAGATAGACTGAAACATCATTTATTTACTTTTGCATTTGCAGAGCAAAAGCAATTTCAAAGGCTACCTGGCTGATCTTCAGACTCTGTCTATAGCTTATAAATCAAACACTAGTATCAATAAAATGATTCAGGTCCCCAGTATGGTCGCCACTATGTTATCACTCAGGTTTTCCTAGAAGTTGTGTAAGAGAAAAGTATACCCGAGGTAACCACAAACCAATATTTTAGATGCAGAATCTAGCCAATCTGCATCCAGAGAGGGCTCTCTCTTTATGATTTATCTTTGTTCTTGGAAGGTTTTAGGCTAGTTATAGATTCAAAGTTTGTTTTGGGAAAATGGTGGAATCCACAAACTAAGGGCAAGGTTGAGGGCTTTCAGTCCATTAGGCTATGGAGTCTAAGGATGGCTTTACTGGATTTCTTTTCTAAACACAAGATGGTATTACAGGGCAAGATAGCTAGACAGAGAACAATCCTTAAAATTTAAAGTGGATGGATGGTCTTGAAGGGATGAAAGGCAGCTAAGAATCTTTCACCATATTCAAGAGAAAGAAGAGAAATGACTACAAGAAAAGAGCAATGAAGGATTCTTTGTTACAGTAATCAACAATGTTTAAATCAGAAAAACATGAGCAATTAAGAATTCATGCTTATAACTAATTTAGAAGAAAACATCAAGAATAATAACATTTGAAAACAGAGTACAATTAAGCAAATTCTGTTTCAATCTTTTATGTAAATTATTCGGAAATGGATATGATGGTATTATAAACTAATATAAAATTTCAGACAAAGGGTAGAACACTTATTGAACTGTAGTCCAACACATGAATCCTGCAACAAGTCCAGTGCTTCAAATCGTCATCCAGTAAGCCACAAGTAAATTTCTCCAAAAGCTTTTATTCCGAAAATCTCAGTGTTACAGCAGAGTAATAGAATCCACCCACAACTCTTTCTTTGAGGGTTTATTTATACAAAAAATAATCCTAACAATCTTACTCTATCCTAGCCAATAATCCAGGCTGACTTAAAGCATATTTACAAACAAACAAGAGACACATGGTCTCGTAAAATAGAATAATGAGTAACGGCTGATGCGCTGTTCCTTTCTTCATGGACGTGCTAAGGATAAGTGCTTAAAATAGGGCTCTGTGCTGTCCTTTGCGTATTCCTTTGACTTGTTGAATACTCTTTCTTCTTACGGATACTCTTTAACCTTTCATCTGATACTCTTTCATCTGCTTTTCTGTTTTTTACCATTTACTCAATCGTAAAGATAAACTTTCATCCTGAAAACATTTTTTTTACAAAATTTCCAGCATTTCCTTCCACCACTGATCATCTGGTATCATTGTTCTTCTGAGTTTCCTTAAAGTTTCATCTGCTTCAGTAAGTTTATAAAAAGTGGGCTCGTTCGGAAATAGATACTTTAGTTCATGCTCCAGATGAAATAGATTCCTCACTTTTTCATAAATACTTTTCCCGGTTGGTAATACAGGTTCTGATGAGCTAGTAGAACCTATAGCTGTATTTTTAACATGAGCTTTTATTCTTGTCTCATATGTTTCCAAGTCTACTATTTGATCCTCTGTGAGCATGGGACTTGGCAATTCACTGTCCAGCAAATCTTGAAACTTCTCTCTGAAAACGTTGATATCGACCAAAATGTCAGTACACTTTCTTTCTAGATTTTGCATGAAAGTCCTCTTGGTGAAAACTCTCTTTGCTTCCAAAACTGCACCTGTTCTGTCATCAATTCCTAACAATGCAAGCTGTTGTTTTGTTCTGGAATTCAAAAATTGAATGAGCTGCTGGGCCTGCTCAGGCCTGCCTCTTAATTCATGTCTGGTTTTATTTATTTCTTCTTGTGCTATCTTGACTAACTCATTTTGCTCAAAAATAGCTTGAATGGAGGGCCAAATATCTCTTATTAATTCAATGATGTTGCACCAAATAATATCATTTATTTCGTTCAGAGGCTTTTCCGGTGAAAGATCTTTTTGCAAAGCCTCAACCAATTTTTCCAATCTTTTTATTTCCCTGAGGTTGTCAGCAGCTGTCTTTTTGGATGTGTCATATTTTTCCTCCAATTTTGTCAATTGCAATTTTGTTTCTTGGAGTTCTGTGACCCTTAGCTGCAAACTCTCCATCTGTTTTATTAAGTCCTCAGAATTCAAATTAGAAGTGTTCACCTGAGGTGGTTGTTCCTACTGCCTTGTGGTTGTAGTACCTATTGTTGAAGTCTGCTTGATCATTTCCTGTTCCTGCAATGCTTTTTCCAACTCCTTCTCTGTCTCATTTAGTCGCTCAGTCATATTCAAGAGCAACTCCATCATTTCTTCCTGTGAATTTCCTTTTATAACTTCCTGTGTCTGAGGGTGCCTCGAGGCTGGTAGTTTTAGCTGTTTTCTGAGTGCAGCTATATCATCCTCTTTCTTTTTTACCAATGCCTCAATACCTTTAATGTCTTTGGGATTGTGACCCAAACCAATGATGATCTCTTCTAGCGACTTTATTCTATTGTCCTTGGCCTGTGAGGAGGCCCTCTCAATCTTCAATTGTGCAGTAGTATTATTCAAGGAATCTTGCAGCGTTAAAGCTGCCATAGCTTTGTTGGTGAGAGTAGAATAAACCATTTTCCCTGTTTGTCTATGAAGCTCTATCTGATCCAGGGGATGGATATCTTTTGTTAAAACTTCAAAATTTGATCTGATGTAATCTGCTGCTGAAGTTGGCTTTGGCACCTTTGCTTTGAAGTGGCTCATTAGCATTTTACCTTGTGAAAGATCAAATGCAGACATCAGCCTTTGCTGATTATGAGGAGCCATCTTCATATACTGATCGTACACCTTCATTTTCAATGGTTCATTCTTTGTTTTGATATTAATGAAAGTTCCTTTGATGTCTCCAGTATCTGTTTTTGGCGGTCTGAAAGAAGATACTTCAGTGCTTAATTGCTTTTGTATCCCTTTCTGGCTTATGTTTGTTTCACTTGCTGTACCTGTTTGCTGACTATCTTCCCTACCATCATCAAATACTTCATCTATAATCTCTACATCTGGAGGTGGATCAGACTTGTGTTTTTTAGCTTGATAAACTTGTGGGGCTCCTTTTGAAGGTGTAGTATCTGGAGCTAGCCTCTTTTTCCCTATTTCCACATTCAGTGGAGTTTGCATCTCTGGAACTTGGATTTGCTTTGCTGGTGTGTGAGAAGTCTGAGATAGTTCTGGTGCTTTGGAACTCTGTGATTTTTCTGCCATGACCAGGGTTTCAATGACCTGAAATATAGGTTCTTTTCCTTTACCCTTGGGCTTTGCTGCTACTGATGGACTATCTTCCTGTAGAGCTTGTTGTAGAGTGGCTGCTGATGATGTGCCAATGTAGGGTACCTGCATTTGATCATATGTTTCTAGGTCAAATTTCTTCTCAACATCTTTCATAAGTTTATTCAATTTGGCGGCTCCACTTCCCTCTTCAACCAGTGTTCCTTTAACCCATTCATCTTGATTTGCATACTGTTCTATGTCAGGAATTCTGTGATGTACATAAGGAGATGACTTATTTTTTAACCTTCTTTCACAAATGAAACCAAAGGGGTCATAAGGGACCCAATGGAAAGATGTCTGGAATTTTCTCTCTAAAATAAGTTCTGCTTCTCTCTCAGCTTCTCTAGAATTGCAAATGAAAGGACCTAACTGGCTTTTGATCCTTAACTGTGCTTTCTTCTTTACATTGCAGAAATGGATTACATCTGAGTTATTCATCTGTCTAAAGTATTCCAAAGCAAAATTTCTCATTGGTACATATCTGGGTAACTTGAATGGATGCAATTCACATCCATAAATCCTGATGACTGTATGGTTTTGGTACAAGTACCAATCCCCAACTTTGTAACTCTTTGACAATTGCAGGGTCTTTCTAATCTCAGTACTAAGCCTGGTGGGAGAAACTCCTGTTAACAAGGTTGTAGCAGGATGTACAAACTGATCAATGAATTCTGAATAAGAGTAGGGAGAATCAGAGGACAAATGAATGATGGGGGACCAAAAAATAACAGACCTGGGATTACCTTTAGCATCAAGTTTCTGAACAGGGAAAGGGAATTTGCTTGAGTGATAGAAAATTATGAGATGATAGATAACTGAGGAGTACTTGAAAACCTTTTCATCATCTAGCCTTAAAAATTGATCATGGATTTTGTTGGCAATGAAGGAAGCATAATCATACTTAATCTCAGGAGGCTGCCCAGGGGTAAAGATAGATAGCAGATCCAGAGTTATCTCATCTACATACTCACTGGTCTTGAATCCTAAGACAAAGAATATTACATTCACAATAAGCCTTCCCAATTTATTGAAAAAGTAAAAACCATAGGGGGGAGTCCCTTTTGGCTGATGCTCAGGTAACATGAAATACTGACACATTGCTTTTAATTTCTCTGGGGTTAACTGCCTGGTTTTCTCAATCAACCCTTCCCTGGATAAAGGTGCTAATTCTTGTTCTGGCTCAAAGTATAACATAGCATTGATAGCCTGAGGTGTGATAGGGAACAGAACACTTTGATCAGGAGCTAATACAGCTCTTTGTGCAGGATCATAATTTTCATGACAATAATGAATGATTTCAGGGAAAACGTGGACTGTAGGAATAAAATACCTTGGGAGATTGGATTCCCACAACCCTATAAGATCTTGCCCCTTTAAGTGTTCATCTCTGCAGCGACAGAAACTCAAACGGGGACTTTCATCAAAATGCAGGTCTTTAATTTGGAAATCTTCATCTATTAGAGGTAAATAGTCTAATTCCCGGTGAGGAGCATTCAATGGAGTGATATTTAAAGCTGTCGGAGTCTCCATTTTGGTTCTTGTGGATTCAAAATGGAGGTTTTCGTTTTTCCTTGCAGACCGGGCGGGATATCTGACAAAAGAGGAATTTGGAACAATTCGCAGGTTTGGGAAGCAAATTCACAGGTTTTAAATCTTCAATGAGGACTCAGAGAGGATTTTTAACCATTTTTTCAGAGAAAAAACAAAGGAAACTAAGCTTGACTTGCAGTCGGGGCGCGAAATGATAAATACCTGTTTTTAGATGGAACTGGTTCTTTAACAGGTAATGAACAATGGCAAGGACGTTCTTCAACACGGGCGCAGCTGAATTTCGGAGTAAATTGGTGTATTTGCAGTGGAATTTGAAATTGCAGCGGGAGCTCTGTCTCTTTCAGAAACTAAAAATAACTGAAAAAACACGAAAATGGCTTATTTACAAGTCAAAAAGTGTTTTTGTCTTTTTCGAGGTGATGACGTCATTGACGTATGGGGTGACGTAGGAAAGTGGGGCCGGCGGTATGCGGTAAGCGGTAAGCGGTGAGCTCGCACCGCTTATGGACGAAGGCGGTAAAAGACGCGAGGGGAGTGATTCCATAGCTCTAACGCCACGTGGATGGTCTGACTAGTCAAAACCACCCATTCCCCGCTGGCTAAATAACTCACACGGGATGGACAGTGGGATTGATCATGACCGTTGATCAATGGAGGGATGATCCGACGGCTGAAGGAAAGGGAAACATGCGGGGGATTGAAAAGTGGGCCCGATGGGATTTACATTCGTTTAACTGTTATTTAATCGCCCCGGGAGGATTTCGATTGGTAAGTGAAAGGTTATTAATTATTTCAAATAACTAATTAATCCCATATGCAAAGGTAAAGGGTCGAGGCGGAATTGGCTTGAGAGGAATGCCACGTGGACGGACCACGGTGGCGCAGGACTCCGTCGCATTTTATTCTTGTTTTTGGTGTTAAACACATATATTACATGTCTAACGCTTTTTTATATATATTTTATTATACGATGAATTAATTAATACACAACTAATTCACCATAGGGCAGGGATTAATGTATAAGGCTATAGTTTTAACCAAAGGGCTTTATAAAGCGGGGTGTTTATTTTCAACGTGTGGGAATATATACTTTGGTAAAACATTATAATAAAGGGTTTTGGGGATATTTATTAGAAAGGGAGTTATATACTTAGGAAGAAGGGATTTCACTAGGGATTTAATATAGTAAAATCAAATGTTAATATGAAAAAGGACAAGGAAAATCAAAACATCTTTGTACATCTAAGAAAGTGATAACTTATGAAGTAAATTGCAACATTTTATCTTCAACACTTAAACTTAGAATAACAAGTTGTTTTGAGGAATTTTATGGAATATTGCATCAGTTTTCTAAGTAAAATAGGATTTTACTTAGGAAAAAGTTAAAGATGGAAGATAATCAATGATGGATTATTTCAAGTGCTTAGGTCTTTTGATCATTAGGCCGAGGGTCCGGTCCCTCCAGAAGTCAAGGAAATGCCTTGAGCCCCTTTGATCTCCAATTACCTTAGTACTTTTTGGGGAAATTAGTAAAACTCTTGAGGGGGAAAAATGATGGGGGAGGTTAATGAATTTGACTTTGCTTGCTGTGATTTTCCAGTGTATTTTCTGCTTGAGTACTTTTGATGAAAGTAAATGATTAACTAACATGTAACAGCACCATTCATCAGATAACACTTTGCAGCACCATCTACCTACCCTATCTACTTAACACTACCATTTTGTCTTCTTTATTAGGGTGCATTTAGACTTGCTAACCCTGATCAATCTTTTCTTTTTACATGATGAATCTATCTATTTCTACCCTTATTACATCCAAGGGCTCAGATTAAACTGTTGAGCACCTTTTATTCACTCTACCTAGCTACTTATCTGCCAAGATTAAACTGTTTGGCTAGATATTTATTCTCTAATCTATAACATGAAATTGAAATATGACTAAGTCAAGTTTAAACAGTTTGACTTATTCATGAATTGTGGCAAAAGTTTCACAAGCTGCACACAATTGATTTATTACAACAGAGTAAAAATTAGTGGCATTTGGATTTACACACTTTCCTTGGTCTATTTTTTGCTTGGGGTTCATTTTTTCTCTTTTTGACCATTTTTATTCTTTTTACCCTTTGATCTTTTTTTTAGCGTATACCCTCTTTACATTTTTTAAATTTTTTGATTTTTTTGTTTTTTTAAGAATACGGAACACCTTTGCTCAAGTAAGAAGGTTTGAACATATTCCACACTTCCATCAAGACAATCATGAAAGATGAAACCTATTGATATAGGAGGCTAACAGAGTATTCGAGTTCCCTTGACTTGGAGACCTGGCCGACAATGGCGCTCTACAAAATTTATGATATTCCACCCACATGGTAATACTGGCTGACTATTCCCTACCATCCCAAGCGGTGGGAGACCAGTCACGAAATATAAATCATGGACCGTCAACTCGATCTGGGGCCCCTTCACTATAAAGACCTCATGGTGCGGGTGCTAATAGCTGACAACCCGGGCCAATAAGAGCTCCTCGGCTCTCATCAAAGGGTTCTTCACAAACTTCAGAACCCAAAACCTAGCCAAAGCATTATGGACACCTTGATCCTCCCGGATCTCCAACCATAATGCGCCCAGGTCTCTCTCTCTCCAGTTAGTCTATAATTCTGCCATATCTGCACAAAACCATCATATTTGTCAGTATACAGATAGGAAATATTGTTTCTCATAAAAAAATCCTAGTGCTCAGCCAAAAAACAGCACGGAAACACCCCTCCCTGACAGGTCACACTTTTCAGGCCCAAACCTAGGACAAGTCACACTTTTCTGGCCAAAACTTGCTACCCAGGTCGCACTTTTTTCCCCAAAAAGTGTGATCCAGCCATGACGAGGAGTAGGGGGATGTTCCTGAGCCTTAGGGACCTAATCTGAACTTCTAATCCACTAAAAAGAAAGAGTATGGTTAGGCCTCTTACCTGCAACTGACAGATCTCGATTCCAACGGTCGGTTTGTGCACTACAATCGCCGCAAGATTTAGGGCCTTCTCTCCTATCTACATTCACCACAGCTCTACATGAAAATGAATGAATTTGGAGGGAAAATGCCTTATTAAAAAAGAAACCCCTATTTTTTCTTTCGCCTGCTAGGATCCAACCGTAGCTCTGTTTACCAAACTGTCCACACCGTTGGAAAGCTCTCACTAAACCCCAAAATGGGTATATGTTAGTTTTTAGTGATTTGATACTTAACTGGGACACATTTTCCCCAGAAGCGCCACTTCACCCTTTATCAAAATCAAATTTCTTCACTTGAAACACTCATGCTGGGGGCACCATGTTGCCTCCATACCTGTCCACGCTTGTGTTGACTTTCATCGTGAGTTACCATCTTGTGCTCATGCTTTTATGGTCCCTATTGGACCCTTTTCCTGTGCGGCAGCACCATCGAGTCACCTTTGTTTAGAGCATCTGATTTGAGTCATCATTTTATTCATGGAGTCTATCCCGAGTCCCTTTGCATCTTGCTATAGTCCTCCATCATTCATTGCTTGGTCCTTCTCTCGTGTCGCACATTATGGCCTTCAGTCCCACTTTCCCCTATCCCTCATGATGTTGTGTCAATCACTTCCAGGTCATCCATGCCCTTTATGCTCTAACAAGGGAATTTGACCATTCACTACTCATTCCCCCCCCCCCCCCCCCGCCCCCCC
This sequence comes from Pinus albicaulis, assembly GCA_034641835.2. Lineage (NCBI taxonomy): Eukaryota > Viridiplantae > Streptophyta > Pinopsida > Pinales > Pinaceae > Pinus > Pinus albicaulis. The sequence goes on along the minus strand of CM076575.1, from coordinate 608,045,687 downwards.
ATTTCTCTCGTGCCTTAGTTGAGGATCCCTTATTGCCTCACCTATGGTGGACCTCCTTCTATTGACATCAGCTCATTCATTCCAGAAGACAAGTCTAGAGGGAAGTGTACCTTGGTTCCATCTTCCACTCTTGTTCGGTGCCTCTGATCAGGCAAAGAGACTCCTCATGGCCCTTTGACTTGATTTTTTCTCAACTCCAGCTCCTTTTAGCATGATTGAGATCCGTATACTCGATGGTCCAGTGATGTAGCAGCTGACATCGGTGATTCTCAGGTGTGTATGAGATGTCTCAACCCTCATGAGGTGGTGGCCCTACAGGTAGCCCCCCACACATTCATATGACCTCTTCATTACAGCTTTCGATGTAGCTCCATAAATTTGATGATGTCAGCCTCAGCCGCTTGCAGTGCCTTTTTGTTTGCATGTATTAGTTAGATTTTCAGAACCCTTTCCTGTTTTCAGGGGCATCTGGGTTGCATTTATATCTCATGTACTTAGATATTATTGTACAAGTCCTGGCTGTTATCCCAGGCATGATATGTATGTGGGATTCATTATCATGTTATTTATCTGGCTCATGTTTATGCCAGCATATCGTATATTATTCCATCCCGTGGTTTTCTGGACGCATTATTGTTTGTACTATTTCCTCGGTGGGCATAGGTATGCCTCCCCTGCCGCCTATAGTAGGTACTCACTCATCAAAGAGACTTGTTGCACCTGCAAGTTGCCTCCTCAGGGTCTAGTTCTTTTAGCACTTGGGTATACCTTACACTCCTCTCTCTTTGACTTCCCCTTTGACATCTAGTGATTGATTTCTTACAACATACTTTGGTCATACGATTAGCTCCTAATGCTCGCACGCTGGGGGGCAATCTGTTACACCATTTTTTGGTCATATAATCCATTGTTATTAGATGGACCCAATTACACCAAGTAAGACCAATTTTACCCCAAGTAAAATTGCATTCACTACGAAAAATATCTTAGTAAACCACCTTTATTAACTTGTTTATGGTCTAAACAAGAAACCCCATAAGGAAATATTAAATAAATCTATATTTGTTTGATTTTCCTCAAGGAATAGTTAGTTAAAAAATAGTTTAATTAATATTCCTAGTTATATTTAACCCAAAACATAAATCATTATTTATCCTATTATTTTTCAAGAATAATTATTTAAACATTAGTTAAATAATATTTTTTGTTAAATATGACTAAATCCCCCTTAAATAATTAAATAAATCATTATTTATTTGATTATTACTCAACCATGTCCTTAAAATGATAAATAAATCATTTATTTATTTATTATTACTTAATCACATCCTTAAATGATAAATAAATAATTTATTTATTTATTATTTACAAATAAGGGGATTTGACTCAAGTTAAATTCCCTTTCCCTCCTATTAGGTCTCTGTAATTTGCAAGATTGGCAAATACAAACTGAAAAGCCTACATATGAACCACTTTGGGATTCTAGGATCTAGCCCTCCTAAATCCAGAGAGGGATCTCTCTATAAGTGTGTTTAAAGATGTGATATTTAAGGCTTAAAATGTGATATTAGGCTAGTTATTAAGAACAGGGGTTTTTTTTTGTTTTGGTTGGGCAAGGATATAATGAAGGTGAAGCAAGTCTAAATGGAGGGTGAAGGTGTAAATAAGTAGGAGAATGGTTCAGCTAATAATATAGGCAAGGAGCAGCTTCAATCCATTGGGCTATGGAGTCATAAGAGGATTTAATTGAAACAACAAGGTTCAAGAGTGGTCCATGGGGCAAGTCATCTATGTCAAAGGATCTCTTTAAGTTGATTTTATGGAATGAAACAATAAGAAATGAAGATCAAACAGATGAAGGAACAAAGGGCAACCTAAGATCAAGTAAGTACTTTGAAACTATCCTTCTTTTGGCATGCACTTAAGAAAGACATAAAATTAATCTAAGATCAGGTAAGTACTTTGAAACTAGCCTGCTTTTGATGTACTTTCAATAGAAAACATTTAAAACACATAGAATAGCTTAAGATCAAGTAAGAACTTTGAACCAATCCCGCTTTCAGCTTATTCAAAAGGAAAACATTCAAGATAAACATAAAAGTAGTCTAAGATCAAGTAAGGACTTTGAACCAAGCCTGCTTTCAACATACTCTTAGGGAAACTTTCAGACAACCTTTGGAGATAAAACTAGAGGATAGAGCCAACCATAGACTTACCTAGTTCAACTTTACTTATCATAAACTAAAAATATCATTCAAGAACAATGTTTAAAGTTTAAACAGTAAGAAATGGGCTCACCAACATTCCTTGACTACTTGGACTGTATTAAATCATTCTTAAATACACAATTGGAGGAAAACATAAAGATAAAGCTTATCAGTGAGAGTATGGTACTGCAGACAGTAAATCCTAGCTCTATATTTGATGTTCTTTATTAGAGAAAATCGACAAAATGGAAACAAAAAGAAAATAACAATTTACAATAAGAAACACATCACCATTGACATAAACCAGGATCCCATAAATTAGCTTGTATTTGATGCTCAAACCAGTTGCAATCCTCAACTCCAGTGGGTCTCTATAGCTTCAAACTTCTCAGCTAAACTTAGGTATCTTCAATTACAAACAGAGCTTACAGTAGCTTTAGGAAAATATTTACATGCATAGATATTCAGAGACCAACCTTTTACAATGTGCTCCTCAAGGATATTTTATAAGAAAATGAGGAGGTGGAAGAGCTTCTAGGGTTAAAGTATCATTAATTCCACAATTAATGCAATTCCTAGCCTCGAAAACCATGCAGGGCATAGGGTAGGAATGCATTATATCTATATCTTTGCTTCATAACTCTGTTATACTTTTTTGAGGCATAATGGGTGAGAAGATTGACTTCAGGGTTGTTTCTTATATTTATAATAACTCTGCTGAAAGTGGTAATAAGTTTCTATGGTTGTATTAATTGTTTAGTTGTCTTTAGGAAAATATCTTTGAAATAGGCATTAACTATGCCTTATTTGATTGCTTTGAGGCTACAGGTAGCTTTTGGTAGTTGGAGAGGATTCAATTAGCCTCTGATGTGGCAGTGGAGGCTTCTCGGACTGATAGATCTACTTCTTTTTCCCTAAAACACTGTTAATTTTCTTTTGATCTATGTTTTAGGTTTGATTAGGCCTAATTTTTGTCTTCAGGTCTTTATGTTGTCTTCATCTCAGGATTAGGCCTTTGATTTGCCGAGTTTGTGCCTTAATCCCTCAAAAATGTGCTAAAAACCTTTAATTCTTCTTTTCTGCTTTGATCCCATCCTTTGACACTGATACTCTCTGTATATTTAAGGTTCACTATATTTTTGTTGATTTGCAGTCGCAAAGGTCCTTATGACTTCACAAATGCCCATGAGGCATGGTAATCATAGTTTGAACCATGCAGATTGATCTTCTTCATGAATAGTGGCCTGGGGGATCGTCATCCCCGGCCCTTTATTTCCTTTTAAAACTGTAGAGAAACCTTAAAAAGCTACAAAAATACACAAAAATTATGAAAAATCCGGTGAAAATATAGGTTAGGCTCTTTTGGAGGCGAGGTTTAATCGTGGTCGTTGAATGAAAACAACCAACGGTCAAGATTAGTTGATGCAGTCAAAAGGGGAGGTGGTTGGATGAATGAGGGTCAGATTAAGTCTGAGCCATTGATCTTGATTGATCAACGGCTGAGATCAATCGGGAGTTTTATAATCCGAAGGGGGAAAAGTCATAGTGGAATGGAGGAAAATGTTAAAAAAGGGAGGAAAACTTTATCGGAAGTGAAGAAGGGCTGAAATAAAGATTGGATGCAAGGATGAATAAGAGTTGTTGGATAAAAGAAATGAACAGTGGAGATTAGATCTGAAGTTCATATGGTGGGGGAGGTGAATTGGAATGGCGATCCGATTTAGGTCGTTAGATTACATTGATGAACGGACAGGATCTTGTGATGAAGTTATTTGGAGTAAAGGGGAAGGGCGATGGCTCGGTGGTGAAATTGCAGAAGAGCCGTCAGATTAGAATATCCGACGGCAGAGGTTTAGCGATGAAATCTTCGTAGGGTAGAGGAAGGGTGAATGAAATGGTGGTCGTGTTAAGTGAGAGCCGTCCGATTAAAACAATCGATGGTTAGGATTTAAACAAAGGATTACTGCGGAAGAGGGTGGTAAGGTGGAAAACCACTAGTCTCGTGCAGCTCTGAGGCGATTTCAAAAATTCTCCAAAAAAATGTGATATGCCTCGCTGCCTGACACGCGTCCTCCTAAAACCACTTTTTCGCATTTTTTCTTAGCATTAAACCCCGGATGCAAAAAAAATGCAAAAACAATTTCTGGCCGTCGGTTGGGAGGTTAGAGATCCAATGGTGTGGATCACACGTGATGGAGGAAGATGCGGCTTGGGGAGGTAGTAGGGTCCAGGTGTTGTAATTTGATTGGGCGGGTGTTTTACGAGGCAAAGGTAGGTCCCGACAGAAGTTGGGTCTATCGAATTCAATCTAGACCGTGGGATTTGAATTATGGATGGTCCAGATTACTTCTCGGGGCAGAGTTAAAAAATGAGGAAAACATTGTAGGAGCAGGGATTGGGTTTAACGACAATTTTTGATATGCAAATATCAACGGTGGATATTCACCGAAAAAACAAACCATTGGGTTTTATGAAATAATGAAGAAATAAATGGAATGAGGGTTTACAACGGGGATTTAGGATGTTTTAAGCCCTTAGTGCCTAGTTGCGGGGCTGTAGGTCTTATAAGCATGGGTTATAGGAGTTTAGCCCTCAGGGGCTTAAGAAAACATTATATGGAAAAAGACTGCTTTAGGCTTAAAAAACAGTGTTTTTAAGGGAAATTAAGGGTTTCGATAGAAGGAAAAGGAGTTTTTTAAACCAAATGGAAGGGGATAAAATTGTTTTAAAAGGGTCTTGGAGTGAATTTTAATGTTAAATGAGACTTATGGAGGGATTTTTATGGAGGAAAGAAGGGATAAAAATGGGGTTTATTCATGAATAAAGGGGGGGGGGGAATGAAGGGGTAATGGAGGGGTTTAAGCAGTCTTTCTTTTTGTTTAGCATCAGGCTCTTTAAGATAAAGAGGGAAATAGTAGTGAAGATTAATCCAAAGGATAAAGATCATCATAAGACTTTAAGAACTAACAATTTGGTCATGAATTGTTTTTTAAAGGCTAAAAAATATTTTAGCCACCATTTGATATGAGAAATTTTTATAGGTGGCTAACAGCGGCTCTAACTTGGGATGGCAGCTCCTTGGAGGTGTCAAGAACCTCAGACAAGTCTTCTCTGGAAGTAGATCAGTGGCTTTGTACCTTGACAACCTTTTCTTCTTCTTTGATCAGCTGCTCGTAAGATGATTAGAGCATTTGATATCAGTAGATAAATTTTTCCCCAAACAACTACCTACACAACCTACTTCTTGACATTTTTTATTCGAAAAGGTGCATTTGGACTTGCAGACCTTTAAACATCAACATTTTATTCTTTTGAAAATAGGAAAACTAATCTATTTCTACTGTTATTCCTCCATGAACTCAGATTAAAAAATTGAGTTCATAAGCTTCTCTACCTAACTACTATCTGTCAGGATTAGACTATCTGACAGAGTTTTATTCTCTAAATTCTAAAACAGAAATTTAAAAAAAGCCAAGCTAGGATTAAGAAGTCTAACTTTTTGTTGATATATGGCATGAAAACAAGCTGCACATAGATTAAATTTGCAGAAAATTTAAAACAAAAAGTGTGAAGGCCTAAGATCTGAAAATTTCAAAACATCCTTCATTGTTTCTTCAGCTCTGTTTTGGATTTGTTTGAGCTGTTTTTTCTTTCTTATCTAGTTCAAGTTTTGAGCTTATTGGAACCAATTCTTCATCAATCTCATAGGTTCAGGATTTGAGCTTGTTTGAACCTTCTTTTTCTATCCTAATCTACCTTACTGATAAGCCAATATTGAGTTGTTTGGAAAATCTAATTCACTAACCTATCAGCAACAAATTGAAAAACTAATTAGTCATGATTAGGCTGTATGCCTAACTAGAAGTGTGTTTTAGGAGTGTCATTTGAGCTTGCACACTTTCGAATTATGTTTCTGTTTTTTAGTATGGGGTTGTACCTTTCTTGTTTTCACTCTACCCTCTTTTCTATCTTCTATTGTTTTTGTATTTTTCTTTTTCTTCAAAGCAGAAATCAACAACTAACTAAATGCTCAAAGGTTGAGCTTTATTGAAATTCCTATCTAACCTATTCTAACTTGGAATATTTACATTCTTCATATGATACAAAAGTGCCAATGTAGCCAGTTGAGTAGTGACAAAAAGGAATAGATAAACTGGCTACTAGTCAGAGGTAACCATAATACATTTTGAAGATTGATCTTCAAAACCAAGGCTATCACAGAAGGTGACAACTTTTCATGCATTTGGATTTTGAAAAGGATCCATGCTTGATAATTTGAGCCAGTTGGACCCTCCATACACTCTTCCATAGGATCAAAAAAAAAATATGAGAACTATCTTCCTTTTGGCCTACCATGATTGGTAGATTGTATATCTTTAAGATATCAACTTTGAGGACTATATCTTTAGCATGTTCCTTGGAAGCATCATCTTCCTTAACCTCGTTGAAATTTTTTGGAAGATAGGTTTCAACAAGGATTACCTCTTCTTTCTCCACTGGAAAAAAATGAATATCTTCTTGAGAAAGAAAAACTTCCTCATCTTCATTATTATTTGAACTAGAGGACTCATCATATTTTGCAGTGTTGTCCTTTTGTAACCCTGATAGGTTCTGCTTGAGTGGACTGAAATCTGTAAAAAGACTAACATATTCTTGAGCAGGGGTTTCTTTGATTACTTAAACCCTTTCAGGAGAAGGTTCAGGGTATTCAACTTGCTCAAGAGTTTCCTCATTGCTTTCTTCCTCATCCTCTGAACTGAAAGGCTGCTGACTTCCACCTCCATGGAAATTATTACTGATGATCTTGTTAGCCACCTATGAATTTTTTGACAAGAAAACAAGTGGCTAAATATGTTCTAAGACTTCAAGAGAAAAATTTCACTTGAAAATATTTCATCCTTGAAGCCTCCATGTGTCTTTTTCCCTTTGAAGAGTCTTCACTACTGTTTCCATTGAACAGCCTCACTGTTTGTGGAAAAATGCTTCCAGAAGGCCCCCATTTCCCCTTATTTCATTCCCAAAAAGCCTCTGTTTACATCACCTTTTCCCCTTTCAAAATACCTCATCAACCCCCCAGATCAACCTAACTCCCCTTTAAACCTTACAATTTCCATTTTTCCAGTTTAAAAATTTCTTATTCCCTCTACCGAAACCCCCATTTGGCCTTAAAAAGCACTAAATTTAGGCCAAAAATCCCCTTTTTACATTACAGGCTTAAGCCCCTTTCGGCTAGCCCCTAGCCCCTTTCACTGCATAAAAATCAGCGCCAAAACAAGGTGCTATGCCCTTAGGAGCTAATCACAATTGGAGCATTCAATGAGCGCCTTTCCCTTGGTTACTCCGAAAATATCCGATGCAATTGGTTTTTCTCTTCTCGGATTCTGCTGTGATCTCCACCATTCATCTACATAGATCGACAATTATTGCTCTTACTATTTCTCCACCCATCCCCTCTCTACATTACCCTCCGATTATATGTATACCATTGATCTCCACGCTAGATCTGACGGCCCTGGTGTAATCGCACATCGCAAAGGGCCCAATCCCGTACATTTGACCCCGCCGATTTGCGAGCCCTGATTAGATCCTGACTGTTCACCCATCCAAATCCAACAGTCAAGATCTTCTCTGTCACCATATAAAAGTCCTCCCCTTTGTGAAACCTTCCGCCTCATCTTTAGATCTGAGCTGTCCACTTATGAGGATCTAATGGCTGAAATCCAATCGCACTGCCCATTCGCTTTGTCCACCAAGCCCGAAGAAAATTCTATGATTGAATCATAACCACCCACCTCTTCGGATCCGATGGCTCTCATTCATCCCACCTTTCCACTTGACCCTTTTTCTTCTCACTCCTTCTTTTAATATTGACTGTCCATACCTTAGATTCGACGGTCGGGATCTAACCTGCCTTTGACCATTCCCCAGATTACCGACTGTGCACTTTCCCATATCATGCAGTTGGCTACACCGTCAGATCTCTTTGTCCCACATCCAACGGTCAGGAGGCATATCGCATTTTTCTGGCGTCCGGATGTTAACGGTTCAAAATCGTGCGATATAAGCATTTTTGGGTAGGACACATGTCATGCAACAACATATATCGCGTTTTTTGGGAAAATTTCAAAACCATTCTATTGCAGCCCGAAACCAGCTATTTTCTCACCAAAACCATCCCTCCCCAATATGATTCTTTCTTTAATCCTGGTCGTTGATCGTTTGATCTCACGGCTCACATTTCATCGCGCCCTCATCCATATCTCTTTCATCGGGGCCTCCACAGAGTTTTATCTAAGGATCCCCACCATTGATCTCCTCCTGAGATCCAATCGTCCGCATTCAAATCGCCCTCCGCCCTTCGGGTCCCACCATTAAAGGCCACCGCTTTGATGCATTTTTATCCTTTTCCTTTTAATCCACCTGAAATTAAACCTTAGTGTATTAACTCTAAAACTCATTTCTTCCATCTAACCTGCCTCCCCGGTAAATCCTAACCATCAAACACCTTTGGCTTATCTAATCGAACAGTCTGCAAACCTCTTTGCACCAAACCTCCATCAGATCATACTTTCACCATTCTGCAATGCTTTTTGCCCATTTTCACATGCATCCACCATTTCCGCCTCCATTCCATAAGCCTCCATAGCAATATTTCACCACTCCCCTGGGTTTACAAGTTTGTTTTATTGTGTAGGGTATACAGATGGTGAAAAGCATTCTGTCTCCATAGTCATAGCTACTGTGATTGAGAGTGCAGAGAGACCATCATAGCAGCGGCAAAGAGTATCAGCGAGAAAATTATAGGGATTTAAGACTTTTATTGAAGACTTAATGCTTTAATCCCATGTTCAAAGGAAGAAGACACAAATAAATATCACGAAGATGATTAAGAGGCTTAGTGAAGCCTAAAGCACATGAAACAAGCCATATCTTGGTTTTAATATCAGCAGAACACTTTTTCCCAAAAAGGGACCATCTACATCACTTCTACCATCTTCCATCGAAAACCAGAACCATTACTACACTGAAAAATGCCTTAAAAGACTATCAGAGCAGCAGTTGTGGAAGTATGGAGACCTGCGGACTTTCTATCCATGTTACTTATTTCATAAAGCAACACAGAGCACCATCAGTCGGAGTACTTCAGAGAACATACCTGAAGTCATTAAAAAAAACTTCTAGACCATACTATAGAGTACACACAATTAATGAAGAGCCATTCTGCAGAATGGGCACTCGATCTTCTTCTCCTCTGTCATAATGAAACAATTAAGTTTACATCTACTCCTCCTCCTCCTCATTCCCCTGTAAATATTCATTGAAAAACATTGTAAACGTTGTTGTTAGTTTATAGGAATTTTATCGACTGTTAGAACTATTATTGGAGAAAGTAGCTTAGTAGTTTGTAATTTAGTAGGCTAGGAGGAGAATTTTGGAATGTAACAGCTATTGAGCTCAAATTATGTGACTGGTTTTGCACATCAATTGAACAAGCAGATTTCACAGGATCTTGGTCTATATTACGGGTGATGTTTTCCTCACTGAATTGTCTTATTTCATTTTAATAATATTGCCCATTATTCTCTGACAGGAATTAGTAAATCAGGCTTAGGATTTACCCCTGCATGGTACCCTAATGCTTTCCTGCCCTTCTTATCTTTGGTGTTTTCTGCTGATTGTGTGTCTAAGAGAAAATTCATGTAATTTAACCAGTCAAAGATGTTGGTCTAGCCCATGCTTATTGATGTTCGAATTTGAAGTTTGTTGCTTAGATGTTCTTGTGGGGTTTAAGCTGGAATAATTGGGATACCGGGGATTTAGAGTTAGCCCTATCTACTGGGGTCCTTTTGCAACGGATTGGCCTTTCGAATATTCCTTTGAGATAGTGTCAAAAGCATTGAAGGTTAAAAATCCTTCTCTGATCTTAGGCCTTGCTATGTGTCAAATCTTAATTGTTTTTTCCCTGAGAGTATGTTGAAAGTAGGCCTGGAGTTAAATGACCTCTAACCTAATCTTAAGCTACCCTTTTTGTATTCATTGAGAGTTTCCTTTGAGTATGTCAAAGCAGGATAGGTTAAAAGTCCTTAGCTGATCTCTAGACTGCACCTGGGCTTCTTTATTTCTTTCACTTCACTCCTTAATGTTTCCATTCCACCATCTATCTAAAATATGCTTTAGTATATATGACTTTCCCTATAGAAATCCTTGGATATTTTTTATGCAAGTAATCCCCTTTCATGACTCCATAGCCCAATGGATTGGCACTTTCTTTGACCTATCATATTTTGCCAAAACATCCTGCTACTTTGTTCCTTTCATTCCACAACCTTCTCAGTTAATGATCTCCAAACCGATAACCAAATCATTTAAAAACCTCTTGTGATTCATACCTAGCCTAATACCTCATTTTGAGCTTTAAATATATATTAATCTTTGCCTTTTATAGAGAGATCCCTCTCTGGACCTAGGAGGGCTAGATCCTGAGGTCCCAAAGTGGTTTGATGTTGTCTTGTCTTTTGGTCTTGCCAATCTGGCCAAAACAAAGGAACCCCAACATAATGGTGACTCCACTGGGGAATTTGAGTATGTTTTACCTGACACACTCTTAAGTCCTCAGAATCTCTAGTTAGGTTTATTTTCAACTGCTAATGGTGGACAACATCCTGCTTCAAGCATCTAAAATCATCCACCTAGCGACTCCACACTCTATAACTCTCAAAAATACCAAATGAATCCATTGGTAGAAGACTCTGAACTGGTGGAGAAGAAACAATGACCTCTTTTTACAAATATGGATCCAAGTATGGATCAAGAAGCAAAGATAAATTCTTTAGAGGATAAACTTATAAGACTAGTGAACAGATTTGGTGAAGTAGTAGTGAAGATGTATGAGGCTAATTTAAATGCAAATGTTGAGCATCCCATGCTTCTTGACCTATAAAATGAGCAAGACATGTATGATGCTCAAGAATCTATAGAAGATGAAGAGGAAGGTGATCAAGAACCACCTGATTGTCTACCTATGTCTTGCACTATGATGATAAGAGAATATCATGACCTAATGGCAAAGGCTAATAGGGAATGTTGCCTTGAAGAAACAAGAAACCACTTAGAAGATGCAGAATCTGATGCGGAAGAATAACCATCACATATAGAGGCCCCCCCCTCTATATGATAACTCATCTCAGATTCCACTAGAAGAGTGGCACCCTGATCATATACAAGAAACAACTCATTTTCCTTGTATCCTAACTGAACATCATCATCATCATGAAGAGTTGATTGAACCAGAAAGAGATCAGGAAACATCAGAAGATCCTCAAGGTTTCCCTGCTGGCACAAATGAAGATATCCAAGAAGAGGCTCAAGAAGACATCCAACCTCCAAATCAACCAATACAAGAAACAAAGAGCTGTTGCACTTCTACTCAAAGAAATACAAGAACAACCTCCCCTTTGACAGAAGAAGAAATGGATCAGATCATCAATAGATAGCTAGCCTCTGAGGTATTTTATAGAACACACACTCTTGTCCATTCATCTACTGAGCTTGATTATATAGATCCAGAAAACTCCCCTATAAATCAGAATGAAGAAAGACTTGCTGATATTCCAGTATGTCTAATTGGTAGCATTACTTACTTCAATGATTTTCCTAGTTTTGATTTGTCTGATGATGATGTTTTCCAAAGAGAATTTGATATTGCAGAGGCATCACTAACATATTTGTGGATGGGAAATCAGTTCCGTCAACTCCAAGAGAGTATTGAGCCAAGTCAGTCTATTTATGATACTGATGGGGAAAGTTACGAAGGTATAGTAATGGATGAAGATTCATCGCATATTCACTCTGTTACACCTCAGATCATCAATAATAGTTTTCATGTAATTGGAGATCAACAGCCTTTCATCTCACAAGGTGAAGAGGAAAACAAGGAGCAGATTTTTTAGCATATTGAAAACAAGGAGTTTTCTCTTGAAAAAGAAGAAGCAATAGCACACCCCTGCTCAAGAATACACTGATATTTTCACAGAACCCAGCCCACCAGATTAGAATATATCAGAGCTCCAAGAGGACAGCATTGTCAAATATGATGAGTCATCTAGTTTATAAAGTGATGAAGGTGCAGAAGGTTTTCTTTCTCAAGAGAATCCTTTTCTTCATCCAGTGGAAGAGGAAGCAATCCTAGTTGAAGCCTGGTTGCCAAATATTCACAACCAGGTATCATTTCAAGATCCTTATGTTCATTTCCTACAAACATTTGAAGAAGGATCAAAGGTAATTTTGAGCAGCTTGTTGTAGACAACAAGAAACATTTTAAAAGTTGTTGTTGGAAAGAAAAGAGAATGGGAGTGGCCCTGCCTCTCCAGATTGCTCAAAGAGATGAGAATAAAAGACTAGTCATGGGATCATTTGATTGACTGGATGTATTCGAAAAGAAGGTTTATCAGCTAGATTTGTAAATATTTCAATTTAGAGTAGGGTAGGTAGGATATCTCAATAAAAGCTCAACCTGTGAGCATTTATTTAGTAGTTTCTAGTTTCTGCAAAGTTTCAGTTCATGAGCAGTTTTGTCTTCATGCCATGTTCCCACAGCAAGCCAGACAGTCTAATCTTGGTTTGACTATTTTTCAATTTCTGTCTTAGAATGTAGAGAAAGAAATCTGCTAGATAGTTTAATCCTAACAGATATTAGTGTACGTAGAGAAGCTATGAGGCCAACTGTTTAATATGGTCTCATGGAGAAACAAGGGTAGAAGTAGAATAGGTTTATTTTCCTGTTTGTAAAAAATTGATGATGTAAAGGGTCTGCAAGTCCAGATGCACCCAGAAGAAAAAAATGTTAGGACAGTAGGTTGGGTAGGTAGTTATGTGGGAGAATATTACTACTAATATGATGTCTTCATGATTTGTGGTAGTTGGTCAAAAGAAAAGGATGTGTCAAGATACCAGAAATTTGGCCTACTCCCAAAGATTATTTTTTGAGGTTCTTGATACCTTCAAGAAGATGCCATCCCCATGTGGAGCCACTATTAGCCACCTATGAATTTATTAAAAAGCAAACAGGTGGCTAAATATGTTCTGAGTCTTCAAGAGAAACATTTACCTTGCAAAATCTTTCATCCTTGAAGCCTGCATGTGTCTTTTTCCCTTTGAATAGTCTTCACTACTGTTTCCATTGAAAAACCTCACTGTTTGTGGAAGAATGCTTCAAGAAGGCCTCCATTTCCCCTTATTTCATTCCCACAAAGCCTCTATTTTCATCACCTTTTCCCCTTTCAAAATCCCTCATAAACCCCCCAGATAAACCTAACTCCCCTTTAAACCTTACAATTTCCCTTTTTCCAGTTTAAAAATCCCTTATTCCCTCTACCGAAACCCCCATTTGGCCTTAAAAAGTACTAAATTTGGGCCAAAAATGCCCTTTTTACATTACAGGCTTAAGCCCCTTTCGGCTAGCCCCTAGCCCCTTTCATCGCATAGAACCCGGCGCCAAAACTAGGCGCTATGCCCTTAGGAGCTAATCGAAATCAGAGCATTCAATGAGTGCCTTTCCCATGGTTACTCTGAAAATATCAGATGCGATTGGTTTTTCTCTTCTCGGTTTCTACTGTGATCCCCACCGTTGATCTACATAGATCGAAAACTATCACTCTTAATCTTTCTCTGCCCATACCTCTCTACATTACCCTCCAATTATATGTAGACCGTTGATCTCCCCACTAGATCTGAAGGCCCTGGTGTAATCATACATCGCAAAGGGCCCAATCCCGTGCATTTGACCTTGCCAATTTGCGAGCCCCGATTAGATCCTGACCGTTCACCCATCCAGATCCAACGTTCAATATCGTCTCTGCCACCATATAACTGTCCTCCCCTTTGTAAAACCTTCTGCCTCATCTTCAGATCTGAGTCATCCACTCATGAGGATCCAATGGCTAAAATCCAATCGCACCACCCATTCGGTTTGTCCACCAGGCCTGAAGAAAATTCTTTGATTGAATCCTAACCGTCCACCTCTTCGGATCTGACGGATCTCGTTCATCCCACATTTCTACTTGACCCTTTTCCTTCTTGCTCCTTCTTTTAATATTGACCATCCATACCTCAGTTCCGACGGTTGGGATCTAACCCGCCATTGACTGTTCCCCACTTTACCAACTCTGCACTTTCCAATATCACGCAGTCAGCTACACCGTCAGATCTCTTTGTCCCACATCCAACGGTCAGGAGGCATATCGCGTTTTTCTGGCGTCCGGACATTAACAGTTCAAAATCGTGTGATATAAGAGGTTTTGGGGAGGACACGTGTCATGCAGCGACATATATCGTGTTTTTTGGGTGAATTTCAAAACCATTCTATTGCAGCATGAAACCAGCTATTTTCTCACCAAAACCATCACTCCCCAATATGATTCTTCTTTTAATCCTAGCCATTTACCGTTTGATCTCACGGCTCACATTCCATTGCGCCCTCATCCATATCTCTTTCATTGGAGCCTTTACAGAGTTTTATCCAAGGATCCCCACCGTTGATCTCCTCCTGAGATCCAGTGGTCCACATTCAAATTTCCCTCCGCCCTCTAGGTCCCACCACTAAAGGCCCTTGATTTCATGCATTTTGCTCCTTTTCCTTTGTAATCCGCCTGAAATTAAACCTTAGTGTCTTAACACTAAAACTCATTTCTTCTGTCTAACCTGTCTCCCCGGTAAATCCTAACCGTCGATCACCTTTGCCTTATCTAATCGAACGGTCCGCAAACCTCTTTGCACCAAACCTCCATCGGATCATCCTTTCACCATTCTGCAATGCTTTTTGCCCATTTTCACCTGCATCCACCATTTCCGCCTCCATTCCACAGGCCTCCACAAAAACCTTTCACGACTCCTCTGGGTTTCATAACGAGTTTATTGTATTGTTTAGGTTATATAGATGGTGAAACACATTCTGTCTCCACAGTCACAGGTACTGTGACTGAGAGCGCAGAGAGACCATCACAACAATGATAGAGAGTATCAGCGAGAAAATTATAGCGATTTAAGCTTGTTATTGAAGACTTAATGCTTTAATCCCGTGTTCAAAGGAAGAAGACATGGATAAATATCATGAAGATGATTAAGAGGCTTAATGAATCCTAAATCACATGAAACAAGCCATATCTTGGTTTTAATATCAGCAGAACACTTTTTCCCAAAAAGGGACCATCTACATCACTTCTACCATCTTACATTGAACACCAGAACCATTAATACACTGACAGAGGCCTTAAAATACTGTCAGAGCAGCAGTTGTGGAAGTATGGATACCTGCGGACTTGCTATCCATGTTACTTATTTCAGAAGGCAACACAAAGCACCATAAGTCAGAGTACTTCAGAGAACATACCTGAATTCATTAACAAAGACTTCTATACCATACTACAGAGTACACACAGTTAATGAAGAGCCATTCTGCAGAATGGGCACTCGATCTTCTTCTCCTCTGTCATAATGAAACAATTAAGTTTACATCTACTACTACTACTCGTCATTCCCCTATAAATATTCATTGAAAAAAATTGTAAAGGTTGTTGTTAGTCGATAGGGATTTTATCGACTGTTAGAACTGTTATTGGAGAAAGTAGCTTAGTAGTTTGTAATTTAGTAGGCTAGGAGGAGAAGTTTGGAATGTAATAGCTATTGAGCTCAAATTATGTGACTGGTTTTGCACATCAATTGAACAAGCATATTTCACAGGATCCTGGTCTATATTACAGGTGATGTTTTCCTCATTGCATTGTCTTATTTCATTTTAATCATACTTTCCATTATTCTCTGATAAGAATCAGTAAATCAGGCTTAGGATTTACCCTTGCATGGTACCCTAATTCTTTCCTGCCCTTCTTATCTTTGGTGTTTTCTGTTGATTGTGTGTCTAAGAGAAAATTTATGTAATTTAACCAGTCAAAGATGTTGGTATAGCCCATGCTTACTGATGTTCAAATTTGGAGTTTTTTGATTAGATGTTCTTGTGGGGTTTAAGCTGGAAGAATTTGGATACCAGGGATTTAGAGTTAGCCCTGTCCACTGGGGTCCTTTTCCAACAGATTGGCCTTTCTAAGATCCCTTTGAGCTAGTGTCAAAAGCATTGAAGGTTAAAAGTCCTTATTTGATCTTAGGCCTTTCTCTGTGTTAAATCTTAATTTTTTTTTCCTTGAGAGTATGATGAAAGCAGACCTGGAGTTAAATGACCTCTAACTTGATCTTAAGCTACCCTTTGTGTCTTCATTGAGAGTTTCCTTTGAGTATGTCCAAGTAGGATAGGTCAAAAGTCCTTACCTGATCTCCAGACTACACTTGGGCTTCTTTCTTTCTTTCACTTCACTCCTTAATGTTTCCATTCCACTATCTATCTAAAATATCCTTTAGTATAGATGACTTTCCATATGGTAAGCCTTGGATAGTTGTTATGCAAGTAATCCCCTTTCATGACTCCATAGCCCAATGCTTCACTTTCTTTGACCTATCTTCTTTTGCCAAAACATCATGCTACTTTGTTCCTTTCATTCCACAACCTTCTTAGTTAATGATATCCAACCCAACAACCAAATCATTTAAAAACCTCTTGTGCTTCATACCTAGCCTAATACCTCATTTTGAGCTTTAAAGATATATTAATCTTTTCCTTTTATAGAGAGATCCCTCTCTCGACCCAGGAGGGCTAGATCCTGAGGTCCCAAAGTGGTTTGATGTTGTCTTGTATTTTGGTCTTGCTAATCTCGCCAAAACATAGGAACCCCAACAGATCTAATATAAAGTAGAGTGAAGATTCCATGAATCTTCACCTGCTACTAGATTTTCATAACTTTATTCATCAGTATCATAAATAGCCTGACTTGGCTCCTCACTTTCATGAAGTTGATAGGCATGATCCTCCTTCCAAAAATCCACTGATGATGGTCATGAAGGATTAGTTTCTATTTGGAAAAAATCCTCATCATATAGATCAAAACTCAAAGAATCATAACTATAAGCAATGTGACCAATCAAACCTACTGGATTCTCAACAAGTATTTCTTCAAAATAATATGCAAGCTCATCTTCTGATTTGGAATCTTGTTTATCATGCATGCTTTTCATGTTGCTTGTGTCTTGCAGTGATTTGGTTTGTTTTTCTTTAGGACAAGGCATGGGTCCCTTTGAATAAGCATTTCTAGTTTCAACCTCATATTCTTCCTCTTTTATGTTCATCAAGCTGTTGGCTATCTCTATAATTTTTTTTAGCTTGGCTTCTATAGAGACCAGCCTTCTTTGCTCTGCTTGGTCCTTCTTTATTGCATTTAATCTTTCCTCCCTAAAAAATATGTTTTATTCAACAGTAATTGCTATTTTTTGCATTTCTTCCAGGCTAGAAGGCTCTCTTTCTCTTATATGGAATTCCACCTCAGGGTCAAAAGAACTTGGATAGTGCACTAGAGCCCATCCCAAAGGTGGTTTTATCTTAGTAGGTATTGCATTGTATACCTTATTGAACCTGGCTGAAAATTCTTGTACTGTCTCTCCTGGTTGTCTTCTCAAGTTTTGGTATTCTTCTAGGATGAGGAAAACATTTCCCAGGACTATCTATTTATCAAGGAAAACTTGAGAAAATTGATGAAAACTGATAATGCTTGCAGCTGGAAGGTCTTTAAACCATCTCTTAACCTTTCCTTGTAATGATAAGGCAAAAATTCTAATGTGCACATCATCTTATTCTATTTCAAACAAGTCAAGTAAATCCTCAAGACTTTGAACATGTGGTTCAACAGTGATCTTTTCAGTTTCTCCATCAAAATGGGGCAGCTTATTTGTAAGTTCTCTAGGAAGGGGATGGAAGATAAGAGGAAAAAATAGAGGCTTATATCTTTCTATGACATTTATGGGTGTAGGTAGTGCAACAAGAGATTTATGACTGCTTGAAGTTTCATTAGGGGTGAGAGATATAGCATGAGGCTTTTGTTCCACTAGGTTTTTCACAGGTGTATAGGTCTTCTCATGGTCTGAAAAATGAGGCTTGAGATCTTTCCCATAATCAATGTAAATCTCATCTTTGTACACTTGATCAGGCTTAAAGTAGGACAGAACATAGTTGTAGAAAAAGGCAATGAATTCTTGAAACCAAATCCAGCCTGAATGTTCTATCTTCCTGGAATGTCTGGCCATGTTTCAGGTTCTTACTCCAGTGGAGTCTTTTGGTCTTTTGGGAGTTATAGAGTGTGGAGTTGCCAGGTGGAAAATTTTTAGCTCTTAAGGAATTAAAATTTTTTATGGTTCCACCACCATGTTTATTATGAAGCCAATCTAGGCTAATTGGTCTTCGATCCCTAGTATGGTCGCCAGAATGTTAGGTCTCTGTAATTTTCAAGATTGGAAAATACAAATTACAAAGCCTACATATGAACGACTTTGGGATTATAGGATCTAGCCCTCTTGAATCCAAATAGGGATCTCTCTATAAGTGTGTTTAAAGATGTGATCTTTAAGGTTTGAAATGTGATATTAGGCTAGTTATTAAGAACAAGGGGTTTTTTTTGTTTTGGTTGAGAAAGGATATAATGAAGGTGAAGGAAGTCTAAATGAAGGGTGAAGGTGTAAATAAGTAGGAGAATGGTTCAGCTAATAATATAGGCAAGGAGAAGCTTCAATCCATTGGTCTATGGAGTCATAAGAGGATTTAATTGAAACAGCAAGGTTCAAGAGTGGTCCATGGGGCAAGTCATCTATGTCAAAAGATCTCTTTAAGTTGATTTTATGGAATGAAACAATAAGAAATGAAGATCAAACAAATGAAGGAACAAAAGGTAGCCTAATATCAAGAAGGTACTTTGAAACTATCCTTCTTTTGGCATGCACTTAAGAAAGACATAAAAGTAATCTAAGATCAGGTAAGTACTTTGAAACTATCGTACTTTTGATGTACTTTCAATAGAAAACATTTAAAACACATATAATAGCTTAAGATCAAGTAAGGACTTTGAACCTATCCTGCTTTCAGCATATTCAAAAGGAAAACATTCAAGATAAACATAAAAGTATTCTAAGATCAAGTAAGGACTTTGAACCTAGCCTGCTTTCAACATACTCTTAGGAAAAAATTTAGACAACATTTGGAGATAAAACTAGAGGACAGGGCTAACCATAGACTTCCTTAGTTCAAATTTACTTAGCATAAACTAAGAATATCATTCAAGAAAAATGTTTAAAGTTTAGACAGTAAGACATGGGCTCACCAACATTCCTTGACTACTTGGACTGTATTAAATCATTCTTGAATACACAATTGGAGGAAAACATAAATATAAAGCTTACGAGTGAGAGTAGGGTACTGCAGACAGTAAATCCTAGCTCTATATTTGTTGTTCTTTATCAGAGAAAATGGATAGAATGGAAACAAAAAGAAAATAACAATTTACAATAAGAAATACATCACCATTGAAATAGACCAGGATCCCATAAATCAACTTGTATTTGATGCTCAAACTAGTTACACTCCTCAATTCCAGTGGGTCTCTACAACTTCAAACTTCTCATCTAAACTTAGGTATCTTCAAATAAAAACAGAGCTTACAGCAACTTCAGAAAACTATTTACATGCAACAAATATTCAGAGACCAACCTTTTACAATGTGCTCCTCAAGGAGATTTTATATGAAAATGAGGAGATGGAAGAGTTTATAGGGTTAAAGTATCATTAATTCCATAATTAATGAAATTCCTAGACTTGAAAACCATGCAAGGCATAAGGTAGGAATGCATTCTATCTATATCTCTACTTCATAACTCTTTTCTGCTTTTCTGAGGCTTAATGGGTGAGAATATTGACTTCAGGGCTGTTTCTTATCTTTATAATAACTCTATTGATAGTTGTAATAAGTTTTTGTGGTTGTATTAACTGTTTAGCTTTCTTTAGGAAAATATATTTGAAATAGGCATTAACTATGCCTTCTTTGATTTCTTTGAGGCTGCAGGTGGCTTTTGGTAGCTGGAGAGGATTCATTTAGCCTCTGATGTGGCATTGGAGGCTTCTCGGACTGATAGATCAGCTAGTTTTTCCCTAAAACACTATTAATTTGCTTTTGATCTGTGTTTTAGGTTTGATTAGGCCTAATTTTTGTCTTCAAGTCTTCATACTGTCTTCATCTCAGGATCAGGCCTTAATCCCTCAAAACTATGCTAAAAACCTTTAATTCTTCTTTTCTGCTTTGATCCCATCCTTTGACACTGATACTCTCTATATAATTAAGGTTCGCTATGTTTTTGTTGCTTTGCAGGCGCGCAGAGGTCCTTATGACTTCACAAATGCTCATGACGCATGGTGGAATCACAGTTTGAACCGTGTGGATTGATCTTCTTCATGAACAGTGGCCTGGGGGATCGTCATCCTCGGCCCTTGATTTCCTTTCAAAACTGTAGATAAACCTTCAAAACATAAAAAAAAATACACAAAATTTATGAAAAATCCGGTGAAAATATAGGTTAGTCTGCTTTGGAGGCGAGGTTTAACTGTGGCCATTAGATGAAAACAACCAACAGTCAAGATTAGTTGATGGGGTCAAAAGGCGAGGTGGTTAGATGAATGAGGGTCAGATTAAGTCTGGGTCGTTGATCTTGGTTGATCAACGGCTGAGATCAATCAGGAGTTTTATAATGCGAAGGGGGAAAAGTCATATCTGAATGGAGGAAAATGTTAAAAAAGGGAGGAAAATTTTATCGAAAGCGGAGAAGGGCTGAAATGAAGACTGGACGCAAGGATTAATAAGAGCCATTGGATAAAGGAAATGAACGGTGGAGATTAGATATGAAGTTCGTATGGTGGGGGAAATGAACTGGAATGGTGATCAGATTTAGGCCGTTAGATTACATTGATGAACGGACATGATCTTGTGATGAAGTTCTTTGGAGCAAAGGGGAAGAGCGATGACTCGGTGGTGAAATTGCAGAAGAGCCGTTAGATTAGAATATTCGATGGTGGAGGTTTAGCGATGAAATATTCGGAGGGTAGAGGAAGGGTGAATGAAATGGTGGTCGCGTTAAGTGAGAGTCGTCCGATTAAAACAATCGACGGTTAGGATTTAAACGAAGGATTACTGTGGAAGAGGGTGGTAAGGTGGAAAACCACTGGTTTCGCCCAGCTCTGAGGCGGTTTCAAAAATTCTCCAAAAAAACACAATATGCTTCGTTGGATGACACGTGTCCTCCCAAAACCAATTTTTTCACGTTTTTTCTTGGCATTAAACCCCGAATGCAAAAAAAATGAGAAAATGATTTCTATCCGTTGGATGGGATGTTGGAGATCTAATGGTGCGGATCGCACGCGATGGAGGAAGATGCGGGTTGGGGAGATAATGGGGTCTAGGTGTCATAATTTGATTGGGCAGGTGTTTTATGAGGCAGAGGTAGGTCCTGATAGAAGTTGGGTCTATCGGATTCAATCTAGACCATGGGATTTGAATGACGGACGGTCCAGATTACTTCTCGGGGCGGAGTTAAAAAATGAGGAAAACATTGTAGGAGCAGGGATCGAGTTTAACGACAATCGTTGATCTGCAAAGATCAACGGTGGATATTCACCGAAAAAAAAACCATCGGTTTTTATGAAATAACGAAGAAATAAAGGGAATGAGGGTTTATAATGGGGATTTAGGATGTTTTAAGCCCTTAGCGCCCGGTTGCGGGGCTGTATCTCTTATGAGAAGTGGGGGTTATAGGATTTTAGCCCTCGGGGTATTAAGAAAATATTACATGGGAAAAGACTCTTTTAGGCTTAAAAAATAGTGTTTTTAAGGGAAATTGAGGGTTTCGGTAGAAGGAAAAGGAGTTTTTTAAACCAAATGGGAGGGGGTCAAATGGTATTAAAAGGGTCTTGGAGTGAATTTGAAGGTTAAGTGAGGCTTATGGGGGGATTTTTAAGGAGTAAATAAGGGATAAAAATGGGGTTTATTCATGAAGAAAGGGGGGGGGGGGGAATGAAGGGGTAATGGAGGGGTTTAAGTAGTCTTTCTCTTTTTTTAGCATCAGGCTCTTTCGGATAAAGAGGGAAACAAAAGTGAAGATTAATCCAAAGGATAAATATCATCATAAGACTTTAAGAACTAACAATTTGGTCATGAATTGTTTCTTAAAGGCTAAAAAAGATTTTAGCCACCATTTGATATGACAAATTTTTATAGGTGGCTAACACCTCCAACAAATATAATAAAATATTCCATAAAAGTTGGATCTTGATTTGGTTAATAATATTTTAACTATGCACCAATATCTAGACTAACCCAATATTTTGTTATAAATAGAAGGGATTTCCCATTCATTTGTCACCTTTTGTTGCCTAAAGATCACTTTGGATCTCAACTCCTGGTATGGCTATTGATCCACAATCATAGCCATACTTTTCCATTTTTTTCTGGGTTTTCTACACCATCAAGAGAAAGGAATTCTAAATATGAAGTGCTGAAGACTTACAAGAACCCATCCCATTGAGGAGAACAGGGAACACCCTCTTGTGTTTTCCTCCCAGGTACCATCAATACAAAATTTATTTGATATATTATTGTCTTTTCTCTTGGATACATGGAGTAAATCTCATTTTTTCTATTGTTTAATGTCTTCTAATGCATAGATCTATATTTTTGTAGCATTTATCTTGATCACCTAACTGCAGATTTGAAGATATTAGTATTCATTTCTGTTGTTAGGGCTATTGGTTATGCACAGCTAAAGTGGTATTTTTTTGTATGCTTAGAATTAAGATTCATACTAACAATTAAACCCCAAATTTATCAAAGTTAACTTGTCATGCCTCAAGGAGAAAAAGAAAAGTCAACTTCATGACTTCAGCAAATTTGCATGCAAAAAAGTGTAAAAGGGTTAGTGAGAAAAGAAAAAAGACTTTTGACATTAGAAAATGGGTTTTCAAATTTAAATTAAATCTAAAAGTCTATAAAATCCCATTTTACATTTCATATGAATCATTGTTGCCTTGAAAAGCATTAGAAGTTTCAAGGAGAGAAGAATTTGTGAGTTTTCTGAGCGAGTTTGGGCAAATCTTCTTGGCACTGCGTGTTTGTCTTGGCGCTGCACGCCTAGGAGTTGGCATTGCGTGCTTGACAATTTTCCTCCACTCATTTTCTAAAGGCTTTGTGTGCTTAGTATCTAGCGATGCACCCTTGATAGAGCGTTGTGCTCAGCACTGGAGCTGCACCCTTAGCTACTGGAGTTGCGCACTTGGAGAGGGTTTCTAAGTCCTCCAACCACTCAAATCCCATAAAAACTTATTCAAATATTTGCTCAAGTATTCCAAGGCACTGATAAGAGGTAAGTGCATACTATAACCCATTTTCAATCTATTTTGGTTATTTCTAAATCAATGGAAATGAAACCCTAGAATAAACCCTAATTTTTAAGCTTGAAATCACTGTTTCATCCCTATTTCATCCTCCTTAAAAGAAAATCAGCCAAAAGAATGGGTCATTGCATTGCTTGAGGGTTGTCACTGAGTTATTTTTCCTCTCACTCTTTTTCTACGCCTATACCCATTCACTCATTCCCTTCATTTTCAAATCTACCATTTCATTACCCTCCCTTAATCTCATTTCACATCAGCCCTAGGGTTCTATAAAACAAAGTTTAAAATGTTAGAGGGAGAAGACAGTGGCAGTGGTGTTGATGCCCAAATTCCAAGGAGGAATGATCACAAGAGAGGAAAGATAAACAGATTTGAACCCCTCAATACAAGGGAACTCATGGCATCTCCTCTTACTGTTTCTTGCTTTAAGCATGTAGGATTATTTGAATTTTGTGAGAAGGTGCAACAAGTCCAAACCCCCTAGAGCTAACAAGACTATTCATTATCAATTTGCATGACAAGCAAGTTAATATTTCTGAGATCACCTTTCAATTGACTGCAAATTCCATTGCAGATGCTACAAGGCTACCAAGTGTGGGAGAAAAGTGGTTCAAGCAAGAAAACCTAGACATGAGTTATTTTGAACCATATCTTAAACCTAGGTATTAAGATCACCACAAATCCATCTTCCCATTTTCTCATCTGCTTGATAGATATGCACCTATGATGAGGATAATAATGAAGTATTTCACATGTGAGGGAAGGTTTTCCCGCCTCTACTCATACCACATCCGGCTTCTTATGCATTTCACTAGAGTTAGGATGCTGCATATACCATATTATGTTTTCCGAAGCATTCACAAAATGGCCTACATAGTGCAAAAGAGAGACTACAATCAGAAAATGCAGAGCCTTTTTCACCATTCACTTATCAAGATGGTAGTTATGCACCAACTTCAATAGAAGAAAATTCCATGGGATACCTTCATTGCCCATGTGGTTTTCACTACTCCACATGACTATCATCAGTAGGATGTCCCTTCATCATCCCATCCTCTCGAATCCATTCCTCCATCACTTCCTGTTGTTCATACATCTCCACCCACTCACATTCCTTCACCCCATGATGAACCTTCTGCATCACCTTTCCACAACCCTTCACCCTCATATCATGATGACAAAGCATCAAGTATTGATGGAAACATTGAGACAGATGGCACTAAAATGAGTAAAATTGAGCCTTGTTCTTTGACCTACTAGAGAGGCTATAGGCATGTGTTTGCTACACTTAAGAGGCAAGGGGCCATGCCTTCTTCATCAACAAAGTAGGTGGATAAAGTCAAGGGAAAGGTCATAGAACCTATCATTGTTGAGGAGGAGAACAAGCATGAAACTGAGTAAGAGTTTCAGCTAATTGACCTTGATGATGAGGATGAGGAGATGATTTCTAGTGCTTTGCTCAAAAGCAAGGATTCGAAGATTAGTGAGCTCCAAGCTAATCTTGGTAGGGCAAAGAATGTGATAACCTATTTTGAAGTAGAAAATCAGCAACTAGAGGAAAATATGGCCATCTATGAGATTAGGGCAATCAAAGCTCAAATGAGCGCTTGTAAAGATTCAGGCCATAAATGAGGCAAAGGAGGAAGAGACACTCAATATCCTTGCTGATGTATCCCTCCAAGCTTCCAAATCATAATCAACAAGGTAAATTCCAAATTTTGACACTTGGTGCAAATTTTGAATTACTGACAGTTTGGCTTGCAGGAAATTGGGCCAAACGCCCAACGCCACTAGCATTACGCTCTTTTTTTGGGCACTCAAATGAAAAAGGGTCAACATTTTCATGTTACTCATGCCAAGGACATCATCCTCGGAAACTTTTAGACCATTTAGAGCAAAACTGGTCGCTCAAAAGTGCCAAAAACCACCAAACAATCGCCATTCTGCCCTCTTTTCAGCACTGGCGCTGTGCGTTTAGCAGTATTGGGAGATGTGATTTTGACTAGGAAAATTGGTACCATTATGGAAAATAAAGGAATATATGGAAACTAGACAGGGTAGGCTTTCCAATGAGCTATCATGGAGCTCATTTGGACACCGATAAGGCCTCCAAAAGACAACTGCAAAACAGGTCATTTTCCTAGTCTTAGCGCTGTGCGTTTGGCTTGGCGCTGCGCCTCTGTACCTTCGAGATTTTCCCTTACCAAGAGTTATTGAAAATATATTTTGAAGCCTTAAAGTCAAACTTTTCTTCGAAATTAGCTGAGGAGTCATGTTAGAAGTTATTTTTGTCATAAATGAGTTTTAGATATTTTGCCTTGGGCCTTGCATGGTCTTTAAAGATCAAATGCATTAAATATGTAATGAATGACATTTGAAACCCTATATAGGTTTCACCTCCTCAATTTTCAAATAAATATTGCATGTAATGCTTCATAGTTTTTGTTGTTGGTTGATTTTTTAGATGAAAACCTCATAGACTTTGAGTTGTGAGGCGTTTTTTACTTTGGAGATTTGTAACTGTCTTGGATTGAAAGATAACGGAGGAAGCCCATTCATAGGATTCACGAAATTGTTTAAATGGTGATGTTGTCCTAATCTTGTATTTTTTTTCCTTATTTTTTCCATATTGTTCATCATTTCCCTTATGACAGAGTAGGAAATTTAGATTAAGATATGATGTTGAGAGGCACCTTAATTCTATCTACTTTCTATTTTTTAGATGTTTTCCTCTGCTAGGCCTGATTGGAGAATTCTTAGCTGCTCTCTGGTTCCACTTAGCTTGTTGTCTTGAAAATGATTTAATGGAGTAAAGCCAAAGAATTTTATGGTATGCATTGTCCTTTGGTGTAGCTTGAAACATTGTTTTTAAGGCCTTTTCTTTGAAGTTTACTTATTAGTGTTTGGCTAAGGAAGTTTATGGTTTTCCTTGTCCTTTAGTCCATATTGAATAGTCACTTTGAAGGTATTTTAAAGTTTGACTGAAGAATTTAGGAGTTCCCTGCTCTTTAATCATCACTTATATGTTATCTTGAATGTTTTCTTTGTCTGAAAGTAAATAACTAGAGAATTTAGGAGTTCCCTGCTCTCTAGGGTTTGCTGGATTATTGTCTTAAAGCTCACTTGATAAAGCTAGGTTAAATAATTTTATGGTGCGCCTTGTGCTTTGATTATTTCTTAAGCATAGTGATCTTAAAGGCGGTTCTTGTTATAGTATATGTTAAAGGATTCTTAATTTCCCTTTAAACCTACTAAATTCACAATTTAATGTTCATTTCACACTCACATAAGATATTAAGATCCATTTGGCTTTGTTAACTTTCCCTATGAAACACCCTTGATTAATTTTTGTACTTTTCAAGCCTTTTATAGACCCCATAGCCCAATGGTTTGAAATTCTCTTACTCTATCTGCTATTATTGACAAGCAACCCAACCAAACAAAACAAAAAAAATAACACTATCAATTTAACTAGCCTAAAATCAGCATCCTAAATCAAACAAGTCATATCTTTCATAAAAATATAGAGAGAGTCCTCTCCGAATCTAGGAAGGCTAGGTCCTAGGGCTCCAAAGTTGGTTTGATTTTAACCTTGTCAATTTGGTCTTATCAATTTGAGAAATTACAGGGACCTAATATAATGGCGACACTTACTGAAAATCTTAGTGTTATATAAAGAACTCAGAAAACCAAAAAACATCTCAAGATTGGTATCCAATTGTTGATGTTGGACAATAAACAAAGCCTCAATAAAGTTGTAAATCATCCACCTCGTGACTCCATAACTCTCAATAAACCTAAAGACTCCACTGTTAGAATAGTCTAGATTGGTTATAAAGATGCAGTAACCCTTTCCTCTGAGTAAATGACAAATATGAATCCAATGATACAACGTAAGTATGCTCCAATGAATAGAGATCACATTCCTGGATTCCCCCACAAAACACCTCAGAATAATTGGGGCACAAACATGGCTATGCATCAAGATGAAAAGTTTGATGACCCCTTGTTGCATCTCATCAAATTTCATATACATACATGGAGGTTAAAAGTTGAATGGCATGAGGTTTGCCTCATGAAAATGTTCATGGGTACATTATAAGGGAAATCAAGGGAATGGTATGAAGGCCTGGACCTTGGTAGTTTTTTTTCTTTAAAATATTTCCACAAGGTATTTTATGGGCATTATAAAGAAAAATTTCCATATTTATCATTAGCTGAAAATTGTTGTGATCAATCTGAAGATCTCATACAATACCTTGTAAACATTGATGAATATTTGGGAAATTGGCATCCTAAAGATCTATTAGAGGAAATTCACGCATTTCATACTCAAGTTAATTGTCATAACAACCAAGAGAATTTGGTTGAGGATGAAATCAATCATGGAATGAAAGAAAATATACAGGATCTATCTGAAAAGACAATTGATGATTCACCATCACTTCTATGTGAGGCTCAAGAAGCCATCCAACCTCATTATCATTCACAAGAGGAAGAAAACAGTTGTGGTTCTATCCAAAGAAAACAGAAAATTCCTCCTCCTTTTAACAAAAGAAGAAATCAATCATATTTTGAAGAGGCAGCTAGCCTCCAAATTTCTATGTAAAGAAAATATTTTGGTATGTTCTACTACTGACCTATCCATCAAAACATTTTCTCATGGAGAAAATATAGAATAGATTCATAATGATGCTGTGCTACCTTCTGAAGAGGACCTATTGCCAGAGAATGCTCCTAAAGATGTTTTTTATACACAATTCATTCCACTCAAACAAGGCATATCAGGTTTTCTTAAAGACAACATAGCAGAACATTATGAGGTTCCAAATCAGGTGATCATAAATAAGAGGAAGATTTATCTTTCAAAATAATCCCGAACACACCAAATAAGAGCAAGGAATAGTCCTAGATGGAACTTACTGTTAAAATCCTCATGACCAAGTATTATTTAGAGATCCTTTTGCTGGTTACTTAGAGACATCTAAAGAGGGAGTACAATATGACAGGAACAACTTGTTGCAGAGTTTAAAGAAAATTTGGAGCACTAATATTCAGAAGAAGGAAAAATGGGAGTGGCCTTTCAACATACGTAAAAGGATGAATAAAAAGAAATCATCTAGTCACTTACTTGATTGGATGTATTGGAAAAAATATTTCACCTAATGTATATATCATATACAAGTTAGATTAGGATAGATAGGTATGCAAATAAGCTCAGCACTATGAGCATATTTTTAGTTCTAGATTGTTTTGACAAAAAAGAGAGAAAAAGAACAAAAAGAGAAAAGAGGGCAGATAAAAGAAAAGGTAAAACCCCATACCAAAATAGAATGTTTCTAAAAGTGCGCGAGTCCAAATTCCACTTCTTCTTGACAAAAAGGTCTTGTTCAAATCATACAGCCTAATCATGATTGAAAAATTTTTGAATTTTTGTTGATAACTTAGAAAATGAAGATTTTCCAAACTATTTAAACTTGGATTATTAGTAGAAGATATGAAAAGATATTGGTTCCAAAGTTCAAATCTGAACCAAAAAGAAAGAGAGGGATGAATGAAAAATTCCAGATTAGAGCCCTTAGTTTTTAGTTCTTACCTTTTGCAAGAATAAAATATGTGTGTAGCTTGTCTGAAATGCCACATTTTATGAAAAATAAAACTACTTAATCTTGATTAGGCAATTCTTTTAATTTCCCATTGACATATTAGAGAATTAAAATATGTCAAACTGTTTAATCTTGACAGATAAGTAGATTAGGTATAGAATAAGAGAGGTCATTAGTCTAATCTGAGCTCTTGGAAGTTATAAGGGTAGACATAGATAGTTTTTGCTTCGAAAATAAAATTGATGTTAAGGGTTTGTCGGTCTAAATGCACCCAAATGAAGACAAAATGCTAGGAAAATCATGATGGATAGGTAGAGTTGATGTTGAAGCAATAATGTTTTTCAGATTTTAAGATCACAGCTTCAAAGAATAGAATTAAATCAACAATTTAAGGAGGAAATCTACCAAGCACAATCAAAGCACTGATCTACAAATTCTAGAGATCTAAACTCTGAGGTTCTTGACACCTCCTGAAAGGAGCTGCTATCCCCAAGTGGAGCCACTGTTAGTCATCAATATTTTTCACTATATTTTGATGACTATAGATTGATGGCAGCCTTCTGAAAACAAAAATTATTGAAACATTCTGTGTTTTCAAAAATCTCACTACCTTTATTATCTTCGCAAAAATCTTTCCCTATATATGAATTTTTATCTCAAGGTCACCCTGTTTCTATTGAGAGACTCATTATGGGCTTATACCTCTCATTTTCATCCTTCTTTCCTGCCTAAGACCTCATTTCCCCATTTTCCCTATCTATGAACTCCATCCTCCCTTTTCAGTCAAAATCAGGTCTAAAGGCACTCACCTTAGGTCATTAGGGTTTTGTACCTTTCAAGGTAATCCTTGGATGTTTCTGGCACTACTTTCCCTTTGTTATAATCTGGTTCAGATGTAATAGAATGTCAAGACATGGTTATTCAAGAAGGACCTAAAATCAAAGGAGGATTAGCTTCTCAGTTCAGGACCTACAAGTGAGAAAAATAGAAAAAGTTTAGCACTTCTGTAGAAGTGTTGGAATATTTATCAGCAGAATGTACTGATGATGTAGATTTTCTACTCCTAAATGAAAACAACTTACAACAAAGGAAAGGGGAAGAACTTGGTCTTGTAGAGGAATATGGTTATGAAATTGATGGTCCAGTTGAGTGCCAAAACAATGATCACTTGCAGAAAATGACATGGAGGAAGCAAACAAGGCCAAGCATGAAGAAATTTTATCAGAAAAGATTGATGGAATATAAAAAAAGGTGAGGTGAACTGGACAGAAATGAATGAACTTGAAAGGGCTATAGATAACTTAGAAGACAACACTGATGATTGCTATGAAGAACTGCAGACAATTAAGGTTTTGAAGAAAGTGGCCAAAGAAGGTGGAAAAGATGAGTTGATTTTAATGGTGAAAAATAGAGAATATTTTGAAGATGCTACTATGTGATTAAACCCCAAAGTTATTAAAGTGAACTTGTCATGCCTCAAGGAGCAAAAGAAAAGTCAACTTCATGACTTCAGCAAATCTGCATGCAAAAAAATGTAAAAGGGTTAGTGAGACAATAAAAAGGACTTTTGACATTAGAAAATGGGTTTTCAAAGTTAAATTAAATTTACAAGACTATAAAAGCCCATTTTCTTGGTGTTGCATGTTTGTCTTAGTGCTGCGTGCCTGGGAGTTGGCACTACGTGCTTGATAGTTTTCCTCCACTAATTTTCTGAAGGCGCTACGTGCCTAGGAGCTGGCACTGTGCTCTTGCCTGACAAGACCCTACTAAATTTTCTTAGCATTGCGCGCTTAGCCCTTGCCGTTGTGCGCTCAGAACTGGCACTGTGCACTTGGACAGAGAGGGTTTATAAGTCCTCCAACCACTCAAATCCCATAAAAATGCCTTCAAATATTTGCTCAAGTCCTCTAAGGAATTGATAAGAGGTAGGTACATACTATAACCCATTTTCAAGCTATTTTAGTGATTTCTTAATCGATGAAAATAAAACCCTAGAATAAACCCTAATTTTTAAGCTTGAAATCACTGTTTCATCCCTACTTCATCCTCCTTAAAAGAAAATAGCTCATAAGTAGGGGTCATTGCATTTCTCGAGGGTTGTCACTAAGTTAGTTTTCCCCTCACTCTTTTTCTACACCTATACCCATTCACTCATTCCCTTCATTTTCAAAGCTGCCATTTCATTACCCTCCTTTGATCTCATTTCACATCAGCCCTAGGGTTCTATAAAACAGAGTTGAAAATTTCAAAGAGAGAAGAAATTCGTAGTGGTGTTGAGGCCCAAAGGCCAAGGAGGCATGATCACAAGGGAGGAAAGATAAATAGATCTTAACCCCTCAAACAAGGAAACTCATGGCATCTCCTCTTACTATTTCTTGCTTTAAGCATGTAGGATGCTTTGAATTTTGTGAGAAGGTGCAGCAATTCCAAAGCCACCCGGATCTAACAAGAATATTCATTATCTATTTGCATGAAAAACAAGTTAATCTTGTCGAGGTCACCTTTGAGTTTTCGACAAATTCCATTGCAGATGCTATAGGGATACCAAGTGTGGGAGAAAAGTTGTTCAAGCAAGAAAACCTAGACATGATTTATTTTGAACCATGTCTTAAACCTAGGTATAAAGATCACCACAAGTCCATCTTCCATTTTTCTCATCTGCTTAATAGATATGCACCTATGATGAGTATAATAATGAAGTATTTCACATGTGAGGGAAGGTTTTTCCCACCTCTACTCATACCAAATCCGGCTTCTTATACATTTTACTAGAGTTACGATGTTGCATATACCATATTATCTTTTCCGAAGCATTGAAAAAATGGCCTACATAGTGCAAAAGAGAGACTACAATCAACAAATGTAGAGCCTTTTTCACCATTCACTTATCAATATGGTAGTTATGCGCCAACTCCAGCAGAAGAAAATTCCATGGGATACCTTCATTACCCATGAGGTTTTCACTACTCCACATGACCATCATCAACAGGGTGTCCCTTCATCATCACATCCTCCTGAATCCATTCCTCCATCACTTCCTACTGTTCATACATCTCCACCCACTCACATTCCTTCACCCCTTGATGACCCTTTAGCCTCATATCATGAACATGACAAAGCATCAAGCTATGATGGAAACATTGAGACAGATGGAGCTAAAATTTGTAACATTGAGCCTTTTTATTTGAACTACCAGAGAGGCTACATGCATGTGTTTTCTGCACTTAAGAGGTAAGGGGAAATTCCTTCTTCATCAACAAAGCAGGTGGATAAAGACAAGGGAAAGGTCACAGAACCTATCACTATTGAGGAGGAGAACAAGCATGAAACTAAGCAAGAGTTTTAGCTAATTGACCTTGATTATGAGGATGAGGAGAGAATTACTAGTGCTTTGGTAAAAAGAAAGGATGCCAATATTAGTGATCTCCAAGCTAATATTTGTAGGGAAAAGAATGTGATAAACTATTTTGAAGTAGAAAATCAGCAGTTAGAGGCAAAGAAGGTCATCGGTGAGATTAGGGAAATCAAAGCCCAGAGAGAGGCCACAAAAGCCAAAGATTTACTGGATGAGGCCTTGGCTAGATAAGAGGACACTGATGTTGAGGAAGAAAAGGTTCCTATGTAGAGGCCAAAGACAATTGGGCTAAAGAGGGCTTTAGCCTAGGAAAGACAAGAGGAGGTAGAGTTGGTAGAGCAGCTCACTCCAAGTGAGCTACTTGCCATAGAGATTGGAAATTATAGATAATATTAGTTAGAGAGAGCCAATTTTCATCTAGAGGGTCAACTAGAGAAGGCCAAGAGAGACACTTACATTCAGAGAAGGATGGCAAGAAATTATCCCATGATAAATAGAATTGCAATGGCCAAGCTCAAATGAGCCCTTGCAAAGATTCAGGCTCTAAATGAGGCAAAGGAGGAAGATAAACTCAATATCCTTACTGATGTATCCCTCCAAGCCTCCAAATCATGATCAACAATGTAAGTTCCAAAATTTGTCAATTGGTACAAATTTTGAATTTTTGACAGTTTGGCTTGCAAAAAATTTGGCCAAACGCGGAGTGCCACTAGCGCTGTGATCTATTTAGGGACACTAAAATGAAAAAATTCAACATTTTCATGTTCCATATGCCAAGGAAATTTTCCTCATAAAATTTTAGACCATTTCGAGCAAAACTGGTACCTCAAAATGGCCAAAAACCACCAAAAAATCACGTTTCTGCCTTCTTTTCAGCACCGACGTTGTGCGTTTAGCAGTCTTGGGAGAAGTGATTTTTGAAAATTAAAATAGGTACCATTCTAGAAACTAAAGGAAGATCTCGAAACTAGAAGGGACAGGCTTTCAAATGAGCTACCATGGAGCTCATTTGGACATCGGGAAGGCCTCCAAAAGTCAGCCGCAAAATAGGTCATTTTCCCAGTCTTTGCACTGTGTGTTTGGGTTGGCGCTGCACCTCTGTACCTTGTAGCTGTGCCCTTACTAGGAATTATTGAAAAATACATTTTTAAGCCTTAAAGTCAAACTTTTATCAAAAATTATCTGAGGAGTTATGTTAGAAGTTTTTGTCATAAATGAGTTTTAGATATTTTTCCTTGGGCCTTGCATGGTCTTAAAGGTCAAATTCATTAAATGTGTAATGAATGAATTTGAAACCCTAGATAGGGTTCACCTCATCATTTTTCAGATAAATACCACATGTAATGCTTCATAGTTTTTGTTGTTAGTTTATTTTTGAGATGAAAACCTCAAAGACTTTGAGTTGTGAAGATTTTTTGGCTTTGTAGCTTTGTAACTGTCTTGGATTGAATGATAATGGAGCAAGCACATTCACAGGATTCATGAACTTGTTTAAATGGTGATGTTGTCCTAATATTGTATTTCTTTCCTTATGTTTTCCATATTGTTCATCTTTTCCCTTATGACAGAGTAGAAAATTTAGATTAAGATATGTTGTTAAGAGACACCTTAATTCTGTCTACTTTATGTTGTTTAGATGTTTTCCTCTGTTAGGTCTGATTGGAGAATTCTTAGTTGCTCTTTGGTTCCACTTAGCTTGTTTTCATGAAAATTATTTAATGGAGTCAATCCAAAGAATTTTATGGTATGCCCTTTCCTTTGGTGTAGCTTGAAACATTGTTTTTAAGGATTTTTCTTTGAAGTTTACTTATTAGGGTTTGGCTAAAATTGTTTATGGTTTTCCCTGTCCTGTAGTCCATCTTGAATAGTCACTTTGAAGGTGTTTTAGAGTCTGATTGAATAATTTAGGATTTCCCTGCTCTTTAATCATCAATTATATGTTATCTTGAATGTTTTCTTTGTCTGAAGGTAAATAGCTAGAGAATTTTGAGTTCCCTGCTCTCTAGGGTTTGCTGGATTGTTGTCTGAAAGTTCACCTGATAAATCTAGGTCAAAGAATTTTATGGTGCGCCCTGTCCTTTGATTATTTATTAAGCATAGTGATCTTAAAGGCTCTTCTTGTTATAGTATATGTTAAAGGATTCCTAATTTCCCTTTAAACCTACTAAATTCACAATTCAATGTTCATTTCACACTCACATAAGCTATTAAGATCCACTTGGCTTTGTTAACTTGCCCTATGAAACACCCTTGATTCATTTTTTTACTTTTCAAGCCTTTCACAGACCCCGTAGCCCAATATTTTGAACTTCTCTTACTTTATCCTCTCTTCTTGACAAGCAACCCAACCAAACAAACAAAACAAACAACCCCATCAATTGAACTAGCCTAAAATCAACATCCTAAATCAAACAAGTCATACCTTTCATAAAAATATAGAAAGAGCCCTCTCTGAGTCTAGGAAGGATAGGTCCTAGGGCTCCAAATTTGGTTTGATTTTAACCTTGTCAATTTGGTCCACCAATCTGAAAAACTACAGGGACCTAACACAATCCAATTGAACGACTTCTTTTCAATCGAATTGAACAGTTGTTGTTCAGTTCAATTGAACAACCGTGTTTTTTGTGTGTTTATTTTTGTTGTTCAAACATTTTGATGGTTGTTGTTCAATCCAATTGAACATTTGCTATTCAATCCAATGGAAAAACAGATTTTTTTCTCTTCTCTCTAAAGCATATTTTTTTCTTTTTTTGACCTCTTTTTTAATATCCACTCCTCTTTACACACCCTTGCCATAAAATCCATCTTTGGGAGGGAATTGGCATCTAAAGAGGAGAAAATAAGTGATACGAATAATATGGTGATCCTTTGAAACTTTGATGGAAATCTCTACTCCAGAAGCTAGCATGGTATCTATGAAATGAAGGGACAATCATCTCCTATTCAAACATACTATGACAGAATTCATTTTCGTGGTATTATATTGGTATATCTTTCTACGCTCTCAAGTAGTAACTCTACTTGACATGAGGATAGAGGAATAAATAATATTAATTGTATTGGCATTATTTTTACTTCTCACACCATCCCCAACTCTTAAGGTGTTAATGAGACTCCCTTTATGTATAAAGAACAGGAAAATATTATGTTTATATGTAAATTTTTAAGAGAGAATAGGGGGTCTCATCACGAGCTAGCCTACCATGATCATAAGGATTTAACAAGTGTCATGCCCACAATGGCCAACACACCAGGGTAATGACCTTCTTGACAACTCAAACTGCTTGAAGGACATGAGGTCTCATCACAAGCCAACCTGATCACTCTATTACAATCCTAGTGAGTGGCACTGTGACCATCTGGCCACAACACCAGCACAGTGGTCTCTCCATAAAACAAGAAAAATTAAAAGAAGAAAATATTATGTTTATATGCAAATTTTTAAGAGACAATAGGGGGTCTCATCATGAGCTAGCCTACCATGATTATAACAGTGTAACAGGTGACATGCCCACAATGGCCAACACACCAGGGTAGTGACCATCTCGACAGCTCAAACTACTTGAAGTACAGGAGGTATCATCATGAGCCAGCTTGATCACTTTGTTACAACCCTAGTGAGTGGCACTTTGACTATCTAGTGACAACACCATCATAGCGATCTCTCCACAAAATAAGAAAAAATTCTACTTTTACATAGAGGATTCTGGCTCATTTTCGGGTAAAAATAGAAACCCTGTCGAGGCTATGAATGCCTGTAGGCAGCAGTGACTCTGCTTGTGGTATGGAACTATTTTTCTAAAAATAGTCAATTACTTTTATATATGTCTTATTTCCTATTAATCCATTCCTAAAATAATGCACTACTTGAATAAGTGTTATCACTATTTACCTGCATAATTATCTATGAATGAATGAATTATATTTTCATGTTTTAATTAAAGGATGGAAACACCAATCATAATCTATCATTGTCACACTTCCATCATCCTGCACTATCAAAATAGAACATCTTGTCATAATAATTGCTATCCCTCTTTTCTCCCCTTCTTTGGTCATTTCCACCTGATGAATAGTTGCGATGATTACTACTTTCTGACCTTTTTATCACATGCATTCATGATTGTTGCAATATTTTCTCTTTTCTTGAAATCCAAGGCACAAATTCCCTTCTATCGTATAGTTGTGATTACTGATTTTTGACCTTTTCCTCGTATGCATTCATGATTTCTGAAATATCTCTCTTGTACTTAAGGACGTGGACGTCGTTCTCCCGAGGGAGGGGGTGAAAATATCCATAATGAATAAGCATGGAAATTCCCCACACAAATTCCTTTGGATACGTTGACGGGACTAAAATATCATTGCATTTATGATATGAGATTGCATTTTTTCTTTCTCGCATGCAGTGTTTTTTTTTAACCAACAGGGATGGAAGAAATGCAGTCAGAAGAATTAAGAAATTGGTTCAGACAACACATTAGCCATGGGAGGGAATTCTCTCCGAAATTAACCCACAACCTTCCAAATCTTAGAAGCAGCTCTCACCATTCTCGAGCAAGTTGGATGGTTTCCATATCTACACAGACTGCAAGGGTTTGACATAGAAATAATAGTTGAATTCCTACACCTATGGGAGGTACATACCATACTTAGAGGAAGGATTATACCGGTTGCCGAGGATATCGTCGTTGAGGTCTCTAGACTACCAACAAAATGAGAAAGATGGACTGAAAAACATGTTCTCCTACAAGAAGCAATCTCGGTATACCAGGACCTAGGAAAACTATTAGAACGAAAAGGAAAGGGGATCAACCCTGTGTCTTTACAGCAACCTTGGCGAGAATTGGTAGTGTTCATATAAAGATACATCACATGCGATTGATGCCAGGATGTGGTAAAGTCCCGCCAACTTAAACTATTAGATGTTCTCAAGTGGAAAATTTCAGTTAATTTTACTTTTTCCTGAATTCTGTATTGCAAAATATTGTTGTTCGAATTAGAAAATCCAAAATCCCCCAAGAAATCGTCAGCCACCATGTCTTGATTAAATTAATCATCATTCATGAGCTAGGCAAGCATCAGATAACTTGGGACAGCTTCGTTAATCTTGCCTTGCCTCCCCCTGAGGAAAACCCTATCATAACGGAGATTGAACTTCCCAAAATAACCATACCTAGGAGAGCAAGAGGAAAAAGGACCCATGTTCCGACCAAAGAACCAGTGAAACAGAGACGGTCCAAAAGGCTACAATTACGAAAAGACACCTCTGGATTTCCATATGAGGTGGGACCATCTCATACATCGCCTTTAAGCCCCAAAAATATGTCCTTACAGGACTACGAAGAGGAAATGGCTCAAGTTCTTGAGAAAATAAAAGAATCTCGTGAAGCTGGAAGCCCAGTTGAACAATATGACGAGCAGAGGGAATTGTTGAACCAGTATGCCACTGCTATCAACTTCGACCACACTGAGATATCTACCCTACCATGATGAATTGTATACTTTAATGGTTTTATCTCCCTCCGATAATGAATGGGTGAGTAGGGAAGACCAGACATAAGAGATATCTGGATCTAAAAATAAATCAGGAGACACTGTCCCATTAGAACAAAATGCAAGCATGGAGATAGTTCCCCTAGCACTTGAAGGAAATATTATCTCACCCAATCGGGACGTTAATACTGAAATAAAATCTTGGGCACGTGAAGAAAACACCATTGTTGATAACCTTAGAACTGGCACAAAATTTTCTGAAACTGAAGCCACTCCTCCTCCTTCCCCTTCCAAAACCTCGATAAATGAGAAATCAGCTAAAAAAAGGTTAATGAAAATGAGAAGAAAGTGCAAGAGATTCTGAAAAATTATAAAGAATCTAAGGAAATAGTTGAAAGAAACAAACAAGGCTCAGAAGCCTAAGAAGGAATGTCACTAGCATGGGAACCAAAATAGATTTTGTCACCCAAGTGGTAGATACTGCTGAAATTTATATCTAGATTAACCTAATGGACAATGCTGAAGAATATGTATAGACCAATTTAATAGATACCACTAAAGTTTCTATACAGACTGAGTTAATGAATAAAGTTGAAGCCTTTGTACAAACGGAGTTGATACACACTTCCAAAGTCTCTATGTAGACCAGTCTAGAACATACATAATATAAGGATAATCAAATGGAGGTGACACCTGACTACACTCCCCTAGTAGAAAAGGCTACGTATTAGAAGTTGCACAATGAACTAATTCAAGTCTAGCATGAATTGGCGCAGTGTAGAAAGGAAGTAGTACCCTTACAGGAACATCAAGCACTATTGAAGAGGTTTAAATACCTTTCTACAACTAAGGATGAAACATTCACCCAACTTAGGGAAGAAAGGACAAAAGTAAAGAAAGCACGAGATCAAGTAGAACAAGCTAAGAAGCAAACCAATATGGTTTTCTCTCTTTACTCTTATGTATTGACCTGCAGGGCGATAGCCACTAATTATTCTCTATTCTTAATGAAACGGTATTTACTGCTAAAAATAAAGGCTGCCAGGGCAAGGAAACCCACTTCTTTTAAAACCATTGAGGAATTTGTCTAGTGTTTCAATGAGCAGGATGAGTAAGTCCAGCATCTTCTGTGGGAATTATATTTACACAATATCATCCTAGAGGAAGATAGGGACAGTAACCATAGCCCATTCATAGGGGATGTTAAGTTCCAGGCCTCCCTATGTTTTTTCAAGAACCAGACTCGGTGGGCTAAGGCCTACAACACCTTTCAAAAAAGAGAGCATGGCCTAGACATATGGGTTGGGGGGAACCTACTAAACCCCTATACATGTTCACCCAACATAAGAAATTCATCCAGAGGAAAGGATTGATATCCAAATTGGGACCTATCCATAGGGATATTGTGCAACATTGGTGGACATACTTCTAGTACATTTAGGAAGAAGCACTGGCAGTAGCCAAACAGAGATGGATAGCCTCTACAAACAATGTGAAGAATAGACAGCCATTTGGTTACAAGAACCTCAAATTTTTTGCTTCTAGGTTCCTTCTGTACAACAAACTAATTTTGAATATGGAACCTACATGGATAGGGTGCAGATACAAGCGCTCCCTCATCTGGTACCCCCCTGAGGACTATCATCATGATTATGAGTTACCAAAGGGGCACACAAACTCAACATTTTCGAAGATCAAATAGAGACATGACTTCAGACTCTTCAAAGAGGAGGTATGCCCTGCATATTTGTTGGCTTGAGGGGTCTTGACCCAGGTTCGGAGGTTTAAGGTTTGTCAACAAACCCCTATACTATTAGGGCAATGGCGTACTTGCATAGGCCAAAGTCTCAGCCAAAGCAGTATGGGAGGGTGATGGAACCATGTTTCCGCACCCTGAGATAGAGTAGGTAATTCGAGGCAGATCTGTATCATAACTTACTAGGTTTTCATAGAATGAGCCTATTCACAACCCTTTTAACAGTGTAATTAGCATATAACTAGAACACAACTATCAGATCTAATCAATACATTCGCACCCACGTTTGTGTTAACAAATACCTTCACAAAGCACTATAATCGCATCCAATATCAAATCACAGAGATTCTTAAGCCAATTTGAGAACACATATACATTCGCAGCTTAATTAAATATCACAGATGCGCTTCAGCATTAAACATAACCAATTTAGATAACACACAGATACTTTAATTATACTTTGCATTCATTAAAATTCAGATCCACTTACAACTAAAACACAGCCCACGCGCACAACCTAGCGGGGTCCGCGCACATCAGAACTGAGGATCTCCGTGCACACAGCCAGCATGAGTCCTTACCCAAAACAACCCAAAATAGATGTAAGAGTTCGCACGTAGCATCCGTCTTAATTCATGCATGTAGAAACGGTTTAACTTAATCGTATTTTTTCAGGTTCGCTGGAGCTTTTGAAATATGTGCCTCCTCGTTAGTAAAGTCCTTGCGAGCTGTGACAAAGGTTTCCTTTTCCTTCTATAGGTCCAAGATTTCCTGTTTGACTACTGCTTTCTAGATAATAGGTTCAAATTTAGCTTTCTCCTCAAATCCTCCAGTAGCCATGCCACTGCGCGTAGGACATTAATACTTAGTCCTTCATCATGTGGTTCCACCTTAACCCTCTATATATTCTCCCTAGGTGTCTGTTGTTTTTCCTGCATTTTTTCTATCAGAATTGGAAAGTATTCAATCACATGGTCCAGTTGTCTACAATAACGATAAGATTGTCATGCAGGGTTTAGAAAATCCCTCACAAAGTGCCCTATCTCCCCACAGTTGTAATAGATTAATTTTACTCTTCCCCGAGCTGTGCCTCCACCCATTCCCCCTCCCATGCCCCTGGCTAGGGATCCTCCTCTGCTTGAGGGAGATAGTGGTGAAGAAGGGTCAACCTGTACCCTATATAGGTTTCCTCGAACTATCATCAAGTCATAGGTTTGAAAATTATTCTCGTCATGCCCCATAGAGGAGCAGAATCGACACCATTGCTACTTCAATTCTGGAACGTAAGCACCAATATGGGGATAGTGGCTAGTATCATGTAGATTGGCGACATGAAAATCAACGCACCATAACTTCGGGTCACCTGGTCGCACATCATCCTTAGGACGGAATGGGCTCTTTCCCCCAGCCTGCATGTAATCTGCCATCCGAGGACACTGATCCTTGGAATTGCCAGACACCCTGTCTCTTATGCACCATATGTCTGGACTAACCTCTTTCCCTCATTCTTTTCACAAGTTTTTTATTCCAAGGTGTGTTTCCTCCAACTTCCCCTAGATTTTCTATACCCCAAACTAAGCATCGTCCCTCGGCACAACCTCTAGTTTCACAGCAATCTCCAAGGCCTTCTCTTGTGTTGCAATCGATCACTAACCCATAGCTCAGCATAGGTGAGGCAACAACATAACAATAAACCATTCCTTGTGCTGCCTATCATCATACTAGAATTCCCCATCTCTGATAACCTTTTTGAGCTGCTGATCAACTTCCCATACCAATTCAATGGGTCCCTATCTAAAGTCTTTTAAGTCGACCACTATTTGAGAGTAAGACTTAGAATTCTGAAACTTTTGTTTTAATGCTATCTTAATCTCTGGAATATATGGATCCACATGTTGTCCTACGCACCCCATATACCAATCCAAGGCCCTTCCTTCAAAGCCAAGCGAGATTTTCACTCTCTTTAAAACATCGCTCGCCACATTCTACACAGCCCATACTAATTTTGTGAAAAACCAAAATCGGTCCATATCTTCA
Organism: Pinus albicaulis; assembly: GCA_034641835.2. Taxonomy (NCBI): domain Eukaryota; kingdom Viridiplantae; phylum Streptophyta; class Pinopsida; order Pinales; family Pinaceae; genus Pinus; species Pinus albicaulis. Next base: position 608,003,869 of record CM076575.1, on the reverse strand, counting down.
TCCCCTACACCCTTGAGGAGGTACGAGTGATTTCTTACCCTTATGCTGACTTGAAAGTGGTGTAGCTGGAGGACTATGCACAACGGATTCTCTTACTGGACTGTAGATAGATCTATCTCCTTATTTATTAATTTGGTATTACTTACCACTTTATGTTGTGTTCTCGCTTAGATCAGGGGTCATTCACTTAGTGTGGCTACACAAAACGCCCTTTTCGCACAGTAATATTTTGATTAACAAAGGCAACACTTTGAAGAACTTACCCCAGAAACCCTTGAAGAACCTTTTTTCTACCTCAGAGTAGGACACAAACTGATCAACTATGAATTATGTCACAAATCCACCCAGTATGCTATCTTCCCAGTGATCTATAGTATAGGTCATCGTATTGTCAGTCCTTTCTAGCTGTTGAATCAATTATGGTGTCCACTGCATTACTAGATCATCCTTCCAGCATGTTTGGAATTCTACGAGCCTCGCCAATCACTCCTGAAGCTCATGCACAAAGGTTACAAAAACAAATTCGTAGACTTCAGTGAATATGTACTTGTTATTCCACTTCTCAGCCATCAATCTCATGTTGCGATTCTCCTTTATAGCAAATTCCTGAGCTGTTTTTCGAACCAATCTTCAATTTCCACCCTCTCAGGTCTCCAAGGACCTCGTGACATTACCCAATATCTCTCTCAAAATTCTCCTAGTCTCGAAAATGCAACCATTTGTTGGCTTGAGGGTTCCTGACCCAGATTCAAAGGTTTAAGGTTTTCCAACAAACCCCTATACTACTGGCCCTTTCAGCAATGGCCTACTTGTGTAGGCCAAAGTCTCACCCGAAGTAGTATGGGAGGGTGCTGGAACTAGGTTTCTGCAGCCTAAGAGAGAGTAGGTAATTCGAGGTAGATCTGTATTATAACTTACTAGGTTCACACAAAATGAGCCTATTCGCAGCTCTTTTAATAGTGTAATTAGCATATAACCATAACACAACTATCAGATCTAATCAATATATTCGCATCCACGTGTGTGTTATAAAATACCTTCACAAAGCACTATAATCGCAGCCAATATCAGATCACAGAGATACTTAAGCCAATTCTAGAACACAGATACATTCAGAGCTTCCTTAAATATCACAGATGTGCTTCAACAGTAAACATAACCAATTTAGATAACACACAGATACTTTAACGATACTTCACATTCATTAACATTCAAATCCACTTACAACCAAAACACAGCCTAGCGGGGTCCGCACATTGTAGGACTGAGGATCTCCGTTCACAGAACCAGCAGGATTCCTTACCCAAAACAACCTAAAATAGATCTAATAGTTCGCATGTAGCATCCATCTTAATTCATACCTACCTCTAGAATCAAACTATTCATCTATTTATATCGATGTAACCCACGCTATCCTGTGGTTCGTAAATCGTGGTTTCTAGACTCTAGGTCTACCATTTGACCCATTACAATGCATTAGGGGCCTTAACCCACCCCAAAATCGCTGCGTTAGACTAATTAATACAAAAAATATACAAAATTCGCATCTTAGGGAGCCCCGTTCCAAAAATATTCTCTAACCCAGCTACACCTCAACCATTTATTTGCACGAGGACCTGCAAGAAGGTAAGAAGGGGAGTATGTTGGGCCAAGAAGAAGGTACATTTCACCCCATCTTTACCACGATTTTTTATGTAATTTAATTTATTTTCCCTTCATCTTAGCAGCAGAGTAAGGAAAATAATGTAAAGCCAAGGTAGAGTGAACTAATGATAAAATGAGTTTTTAATAACATAAGAAGTGACTTGTCACTCTCTTTATTGACATGGTAGCAAAGTAGCCGAATTGATGATGACCAAAAGGCATCTGACAAAAAAGACAAACATAATCATAGTGGCTCCTATGAATTGGCGGAAGATGGAATTATATGACCATGCTTGGAATATTTAATTGACAACCACAAAGTAGCAGGGCCCCATAATGAGAAAAATCCGTTACTATATTAGGGGAATTTTGAGGTCTAAAATGGGCCTCCTATGAAAAATGTACAAAAAAAATAAAATTTATAAGAACCAATAGGATTCAAGAAGATGATGTAAACCATGGGGGTTGATTCACCAAATTTTAAGGGTAAAAATATTAAAAAATAATAAAATAATAAAACTTCTTTTTCAACTCGTATTTTAAACTTATATCCCAAAGTTTTCACTCAAATTTCAAGTGGGAGTACTCGTTGGATGCAAAATTTAATTCCTCATCCAAGGAGTACCCATGTTGCATATGTTTGATAGACCCTACTACACAAAAAATGAGATATACATGAAAAGACATAATTGCAATCATGTCTTTCATGTATTTCTCATTTTTCGTGTAGAAGGATCCATCAAAAGTATGCAACATGGGTACTCCTTGGATGAAAAATTATTTTTTTCATCCAACGATTACTCCCACTCGAAATTTGAGTAAAACCTTTGGGAGATAAGTTGAAAATATGAGTTGAAAAAGTAGTTTTTTCTTTTTATTATTTCCACTATAATTTTATAATTTCATTAGGAGGCCCATTTTAGACCTAAAAATTCCCCTAATGACTCCTGAATTCGCTATTAAGCTATAAAAGGCCGAAGGAGGATCAAGAAAAAATGTTCTTGTACTTTAATATTTTTGCAATAAACGTACTCAAACAGAATCGTCAAGTTTTGTACTAATGTATTGCTTAGTGAATTAATGAATAATTTGGCATTTTTGGAATAGACAACTTCTGATTATTCCTTTGTAGTATGATTCTAGTGGCTTTGGGCCCAGCCCTGGGGGTTCTTCTGCTACTTTTGTGCTTTACGTTTATTTACAAAATTTGTGTTTCAAGTTATCCATTGCGTTTTATAATATATTGTTTGAATTGGTTAATTGCGAGCATGAAAAATTGCATCTTCCTTTCTACTAGACTAGTTTACCACTCATGTTATTCCATCTAAATTCAATGATTTTATAATTGTTAGTTTAGTTCCAACGTGATTTTTTTTCAATTCTTCATATAGTTTATTTTTCCTCTTTTCATCATCATTGTGAGCATTTGGTTGTGTGTAATTCAGAAAGATGTCATTAGTTGGTTAAAAGAGAATTCCATTGCAAAATTTAGAATCATTGATTGTTGTTCAATTTATTAGAGTTGTTGTTCAATTCATTACGGTTGTTGTTCAATTCATCAAAACATTTTTTTCAATGGTAGTTTATTCTTTCCAGCCCTGAGTAGTTATTTTTGCATAGGCTTAGAATAGAGTAGCTCCCTTGAGTGGTCACAAGTATTCCATAATTCACTTCCAAGTTGATTTGATTGAACTTCGAGAATTGGATAGTCTTCCTTATGACACTTTAGATTAGTTGTTCCTAGATGTCACTTGCATATACTATGTTTACACTCTTTAAATAACAAGACTTTCCTTGGGTTGATAATTAATGAAAAATCATTAAGGTTACCTTTAAAACAATCACCTTTTATGACCCAACACATACGTCTGCAAAAAACTCATGTTCCTTCATTTGTATCCACTATTATATCTCTTCCTTATTCAACCTCTACATTCCCTTCAATTGCAGCTCATGGTCCCAACAATGGCAAACCATTTATTGGCATGCAGAGGGTAGACCCAAGTTTAGAGTGAAACAATCAACAAAACCCCTAAGACGCTTACATTTTCAGCATCACTTATGAGCAGGTGAAGTCTCACCCAAGGAATCTTATGAGAGACTATAGTAACTTGGATAGTTTTATAGTGATGAAGGAGACATGGACCCTATGTTATTTCTCTAGTTCTCAACGTAAAAATAAGTTTGAAGTGCACACTTAATTTAGCACAATAATTTAATCATTAACAAATCATAACAAATAAATTCATTACATAATGCACAAAATTATACAATGAACCCAAATATATATTTTTATTAATTCTGAAAATTTTCCATTACGTTGCAACTATTGTAGCTCACTAGCATAATTCATTAAGTTAGAATGTGAAATTATTACATAACATCAATATATTCTATTTATAAGTCTAGGTGTATTCTTCAACATATTTAAGTATTTATAGATTTAAATTAGGTTGGGAAGTCAACAAGGAACCAAATTTTATCATGGGAAATAATCATTACCATGTGAAAAATCCCTTAATCTAGGCCTCACAATTTTCTTTATTTTCTTTATTTTCTTTGCTGGCCCTTTGCTGAATTTTCTACAAATTGTCCTTTAGTGTGGTGCTCCTTTGTGTGGTTCTTCAAAATATTTCCTCAAAGAACTTATGCAACAAATGGTTACAAGTAGGTTGGTATCTTCCTCTAAGTTAGTAAAATTTAGATTAGCTAAATCAAGAGCCATAACCCAATTTCCTCATACTCCTTTGAGTCTATGTAATAATCCTAATTTAGCTTTTATCTAATTAGAATATTAAATTTTGACTTCCTTAATTAATAGATGAATATGAGGGTAAAGGGACCTATTATCATTGGAAAATAGGACAAGCAAAGATGACATTATTTAATGTCAGGAAAAAGAATTTACAGGGCTGAGAGACATTACAGAATTTGAAGTATTTAAAAATCTCTAAGGTCTCAAAGGAAAAATAAAATAGCACATAGAATGAACCAGTTAAATGCATGTTTGTGCACATAATTCCTCGATAAGCATGCCTTTGCGCAGTTTTTCCTCAAAAATCTGTGCTTTCTTGAGAGTGGTGAGAGTCACCTTCTGGGACCACAAGGCACACTCTAGGAAACTGATCCCACACTTGAGGCCACATAAGGACAGCTGCCCAAGCCTCCTTAGGACCTCAAAGGAGCACACAATGGAATCACCCTCCTCTCTTAGGTCACCATCCACAATGTACCAAGAGAGCGAAGGAGGATTTGAATTCTCCTATAAAAGGCCACCAAGATATGAAAAATAGGGGAGCACATTTTTATGCTAGCCAGAATTGCACCAAGCAATACCAGCAGTGTCTGATCCAGATAAGAGATAGAGGGGACTCAGTTGTTGGCCATCCAACAACTCTAGTCCACCATAGTAGAGAGAGGGAGAATTTTCACCAAGGCAGCTTGGAAGTAAATACATCCTTGGATCGGGACTTAGAGCTCCCTAGTTCCAAGGGCCCCTTGTGTTAAATTTCCATTCTCATTTCCTACTAGCACTCAATAAGAGGGGACGTATCACTGCCATTTGGATTATTGAAGTTGTTTGACTCTATTTAGAGCTTTTGTTTTATGTTTTTTATTTTTAGTTTAGTTTTTATGTTTGAAAATGCATGCTATTTATCTATCTAGTATGTTTATGTTTTAGCATGTTCCACTAAATTTCTTGAATTCATCTATTTTCTGCCTGTTACGAATAACTTAAGAGGGAAAAACCACCCCTCTTAAGCAAGTGTGATTTGGTACATTCGTGCACCAAACACACCAACATAGGATTGGCAACTCCACTAACTTTTGTTTCCAAGTTTATGTGGTTGTGACTTTTTGCAGAGACCTCCGTCTTTGTTGTGGAGTTGGGCTAGAACAACCCCCTTTCTCTCCTTCACTGCCTGGTTCATCCCTAGTGACAGGCTGAAGCTGAAGAGATCCCAAAAAATTACTTTTTAGGAAATTGCACGCCTTTCTTACAGATAGACACGCCCCAGTGCATGCGTTCAGAGGTGACTTGTGCATGACCTTCGTGCGTGTTTCAACTTTTAGCACGTGGAAAAGAGAAGTGGGATTTATTCCACTATTTCCATATTTTCTTACTTGTAAAAGTGATTGGTAGCCCATAATACATCTGATAGCACTAGTTGAGATGCCTCGCAACTTGTTAAAGCTCACCTGTAGCTGCCCTTAGTAGTTTAGGTGTTGGTTTTATTTCAAGTTGATTTTCACAAAGTTAACACATAATTTAAGTAGGAGGAAAATTAACTTGCATTTAGAAATAATTTATGCTTTGCGAATTTAGGTACCAAACCACCTAGTTAATTAGCCAAAGTAAGTGGCCCAAGTCCATGCATGCTTAGCTAGTTCTCTTTCATTTTTCTACTGTAAAAGTCATTAAATTAGTTCAATTTTTGAACTAGGATTCTGGGACCCGGATCAGATTGTCGATAGAAGAGCAAGTAATCTCTACTGCCTTTGCACCCTCAAGTGATCCTTGGGAAGCATATGAACACTCTCTATTGAAAACTCACCATCTCCCTATATTTTATCATATAGATTAACTAGGAAAAATTGAAAGCGGCCCATATCCGCACATGTTTTTCTTTTGAGCAAGGAACAATAGAACACAGTTTAACTTGGGGATTTTGAAAAGGATCATCGCATATCCACAAATTAAAAATATTTTCTTTTTCACCTTTTTTCCACACACATACACAGCCTAAGAAAAGTAAAGACACCTAAAAACTAGCTTAACAAAACTCACTAAATTCTCCCCAGAGGGGCCACAAAAAAATTTATATTCTAATTTAGGACCAAGGGGGTAGGCACCAAAAAGCTACCTTGGTAATTCTTCATCTTGAAACATGGAAGTTGACAGTTTAGGGAAATTTCAAATCTACCTATTAGCCCACGAAAAATAAAACCCAAGTGCAGCAGAGACCTCATTCAGAGGGGGTTAGGCTTAGGCCCAGTGCGTGTGGTATCAATTGGGGCTACCTGACTCGGCTAATACTCGATACTAGTAGTTGAACTACCAATAATACCAAGACTCGAATGCTCACGTGGGATGGCGGTGCTTAGTGGCTAAAATTAGGGCATCCTTTCCCTATAGGTGATGGTGCAAGCAGCACTAGATCCTCTACCCTTACCTTGGTGGATTTTCTTTGGTTGACTGGGGGCATTGCAAGTTCCTTTGGGACGTTTTGTCAGCATTCGCAAGATATCTTCTCAAGGCCCAGTTACATTTGAGTGTGTGAGGATGATTAGGTCCTCTAGGATTTGAGTATCATACGCAAACAACAAAAAACCATATTTTTTGATTAAATGATCACATAGGATTAATTTAAAGCTAAAAAAATATTTTATTTTCACTTTGTTTTATGTATTCAAATAGATTCTTTCTTTGATTATAGTCTCTATCCTTTCAAATATTTTGAAAAACATACCTATTTGATGCCAGAATAGACCCAACAGGACCTCATCAATGTAGATGACTTTTGGACCTCCCCCCATTACCGGGAGGGGTTCCAGGTATTTCGCCATTTAGGCATCAAAGATAGAACATTGCCACCCTTATTGGTTCATCCTTTATTAGGGAATATTTAGTTGGGAACCCTAGTCGGTCTCCCAACGCCACACCAGTGACCACCCCCAAAGGGTCACCACACACCACTCCTCCCACAACCCCTAGTGGGCAGAGGAGTGCTACCCATTCGAGAAGATAGGTGAATGCAAAACAGGGTAAGTCACAAAAAAACCCTATTCCTAACCAAAACATTTTGTTTTCACAAGAAGCAATGGCTACAACCTCGCAGTCAGATTTTCTAGCTTCGTTAAATCTACCAAATTTAACCAAGTTGACAAACGACCCCATTACACACAACCCCACATGGCCTCCCATACCCACGAAGCTCCCTTCGAACATTCCAAAGTTTTAAGGCAAGCAAGCGGAAGACCCAGGAAATCATGTTATGAATTTCCACCTATATTTTTCGTCGAGAAACATTGTTGATGATAGTATTTGACTAAGACTATTTCAACGCACTCTAACTCAAGTAGCAAAAAAATGGTATGTGGAGAAGCTCGCTACTACACATGGAACCTTTATTGCCCTCGCTACTTCGTTCCTGACCTATTTTTAGCTACCCATCCACCACATTTCATGAATGGAGTTACTGACCCACTTTAGGCAAACCCCCACCATCTATATCTCAGACCATCTCCATGAATGGTGGCGACATTGTAGTTTGTGCAAATCCAAACTTGATGATCGAGTTTTGTTAGACATGTTCCTAAAAACTCTCACCGCAGATATTTTGAAGGATCTGGCGCAATAAAAGCCCATATACGAAGAGGACGCCATTAGTAAGGCCCAATAGATCGAGCCGATCTATACGCAGTCAGGGTACATTTACAATATCATGCCAAATGCCCCATGCCTAGAAACTTACAAAGAATTTCCAGGAACGTAGAACTCTGCAAATAGTTTCATTAGGTCATTGACCCAAAATCACCTAATCAGCAACATTCAATACCCCTGTTACATGTATGATTCTACCCAGAACATACCATAACCCAGCTAACAAATTCATCACATGCCTCTGCAAAATTTGACCAGTAGGGCGTCATTGTATCACCATCAGCATTGAGGACGTTATCCTCCAGCTCAAGGGACCTAGTACATAGAGATACATGTTGACGAAAGAGATTCCCCCCAATAGCCATTTACAAACTAGGGACCACAATATGTGAAGTACCCAGCACAAGAACAACCCATGCAGAATAATGCATAGGTGAACTTCGTGCAACCCTCCCAAAACCAACCGCGCCAACCTTACAACCAAAAGAATAAAAATTATCCTCCTAACCTGGTTAAGAGAAAAGGAAAAAACAAGCCTAAAGGAAATCCTGGACAGGGGGCCAACGATCAACAATGCCCTCTGTGATCTCAGGCTAGAGGCAACTTCAACCGAAATCAAAACCAGGAGCCAAGAAACTCCCAGAGGTAGAACAAAAGGCCAATTATTTTGACAAACCACTCTTGTTCAATCTACGGTGAGTAGGGCCATTACACTCACCACAGTCCTAACCTCCCTAAGCTATGCAAGCTATAGAGTAACCATGGACAGGGAGGATCCTCCCAGTAGACAACATTCATGTAGGAGACTTTCCCCCATCAAGGGACAATTATCACACAACAACAAACTCCTGAAGATTTTGGAAAAAACAACCATGAAATCTACATGACTAGCGAGGAATTTTTTTTTAGACACAGAATCAAAATTATGAGACTCCACCAGACACCAACACGTTAGGGGCTAGCACCAGTGCACCAACAACACCTTTGATCATATCAAAGATGCATGTTGAACCTTTGCCAAAAATGGCTAAGGGACCAATTAGACGGGCAGGAAACTATTCCAAAGTAGCCCATAACTATAACATTGTGGATGATCTAGCTCAATCTCCCACCGATATGTCATCTTTGGAGGTGTTAAATTCATGCCCAAAGTAGCGGAAAGCCTTACTTTCGGCCTTACGCGCCAACGATCCTACCGATTCATGCCTAATGGTTTTTGATTTAGATAAATCCATCCCTCAGCTTCCGCCAATGGTTTCCTTTCAGATAACGGTATCGGTCCAAAACATTACCATTCACCAATGTATCATTGACGAAGGTGAATCCACATACATCATGTCTAAGAAAATTTGGTAGAAGTTAGGGTCTCTCGAACTAAAGCCATCAGACATCATGCTTAGAGCATATGATGGTTGCCCTTAAGCCCCCATTGCTCTCTACCAAAACATCCCCATCTGCTTAGCCGAAAAGCCAATCCCTATAGATATTGAAGTCTTGGACACCCAATTGGACTAAAATATACTCCTTGGCTAGAGTTATATGTATGTCATGTCAGCCATTGCCTCCCCCATCTTCCAAACAAATATGTTCCCTCGTGAGTATCGCATCGTTATTGTCAACCAATTAACACATAGAGAAAAGCGGCCCCTAATAAATACTGTGTTAAGTTTCTATAATAATATTGTAGTCCCTTATTATGTTAGTGTAGCCCCCCTTACTATTATTTTTGTACCCCTGTAACCCCCATATTGTTATTATTTTTCCCTTACATTATTATTGTTAAGTCAGCTAGGATTACATTGTGGCCCCATGGACTCCTGTATATAGAAAGGAGGTTTTTTCATTTGTATCATCCAAGAATTTTTCATTTATGTAATGTATTGGAGGTTTCCCCCTCGAAGTGGCTTATTTATAAGGTGTTGATATCTCTTTTCTTCTATTTTTGGAGCTGGTTTCACAACATTTGGTATCAAAGCTTTGGATTCTAGGGTTTTTGTTGCTCCAAACAGGTCATCATGGAATTTTATTTATAAATTTTTTTCTACGAAGGTTATGAAGCTGAAACATTTAGAGTACGAAGCTAAAATCCTGAGGAACATCATCTCAAAATTTCAGATCTTAGTTCGTAACATTTTCGGAGATATGATCTGTGGAAGTGAGGTCTTTTTGCAGGCTCGTAAATTTAACCTAAAAATGTCATCATAGAATTTTCGTAATAACTATTCTTATACAAGGTTTCAGAAGCAGGAATTTTCGTAGAGTGAAGCTTAAGTCCTTAAGAACCTCCTATAAAAATTTCAAATCTTGGTTCACAATATTTTTTGAGATATGATCTGTGGGAGTTAGGATTTTTTCAGGCTCCCAAATTTCATCTCAAAGAAGTGACCGTGGGAAAAATGTCATAATCTCTCTTTGAGCGTCGGATTGAGATTCTGTAAAAAAAACCTGCAAGTACACGGACGGTAGTTTCTTGTCTATAAATTTCAGAGCTGAAGGAGGAAACAATGACACATGTGAAGTCGTACAAGTTCGCTCTACTAAACTAGTCCATAATTAGGTCATTGTGGGTGATTGGACATAACTTTGCCTTGAAGAGTCCAAATTAGGTCAAACCCATGGCATTCGAAAGAAGATTAAGAGGGTTACTTAATTGAAAAATTTTAGTTATTGAGGATCTGAAATCACATATATAATTCAGTTTCAATATCGAGCTTCTCAAAATCAATAAAAAGGTGTGCATTTGATTTTTAAAATTGCATAACGTTTGTTTGAAAAAGCAGTTTGAAGCGATTCCAAGGGAATATTTTAGAATTTTTATCAGTATTGGGTTCTATAATGCCTCAGAAAAATAATTCCATACCCATTAAGCCCTCCAAAAGCTATACTATGACGCATGAAGAGGAAGAATTTCAGTATGAGATATCAAAATTACAGTACCAAATGCAACAAATTTCGATCTTACGAAGAGAAACCGAAGATGACATAGATGGTTTAAAAGCAGAAATGGAGGCTAATTTGGATGGTTTTAAGGATAAAATAATAGCTAATATGGATGATAAATTAGTGGTAGATCACTTCGAGCGCCAACAAAAGGTTCTCCAACTCTCAAAGGATAACCTAACTTTGAGGCAGAATCTAATGAAACAACAGGAAGATCAACATCACATCGAAAGAAGTTCTGAAGGAGTCATGAAAATAAGAACTTGACAAGTATGATCAATTTCAGAGTATCTCAGCAAGTGGAAGAACTTTCCTGTAGAAGATTCCACATGGGAGGATGACAATTTTACACAGAAGCATCAAGAAATAATCAAGCGTTGAGGACAACACTTGTTTGAAGGAGAGGGGCATGTTAAGTCCCTATATTAATAGTGTAGTACCTTATTATGTTAGTGTAGCCCCCCTTATTGTTATTGTTGTACCCCTGTAACCCCCATATTGTTATTATTGTGCCCTTACATTATTATTGTTAGGTCGGCTAGGATTACATTATGGCCCCACTAGGATTACATTGTGGCCCCATGAACTCCTATATATAGAAAGGAGGTTTTGTCATTTGTATCATCCAAGAATTTTTCATTCATGTAATGTATTAGAGGTTTCCCCCTCGAAGTGGCTTATTTCTAAGGCATTTATATCTCTTTTCTTCTATTTTTTGAGCTGGTTTCACAACATACCGATGTCATTCTACGCTATGTAGACACATCTGTGGACGCACTTACACGGTACCAAGAATATGGCCCTGGATTTTTCAAACCATCATCCATCCTGGGGTCATTCCTAGGAGATCCTCGTGTTATACCTGATGTCATAGGGGCTCCGGTGTGCATGATGTCCACATCAAGCATTGAAGCTAGTCAAGACATGGAGACGAGCAGTAATGACATCGAGTCCTTGGCCATGGAGGCCTCTCTAGCCTATGCCACATCCCAAACTCCTTTCCTCTTCCCCCTAGCTAGTTTCATGTCATAGGAGGTCATGGCCATGGTAGTCCTACCAAAATTATCATTTGCAATACCATTTTGGTACCTATTCCCACCCACTCTGATGGGAGTCGCACACATCACCTCTACAGGGTTAATCCCCATAAATCCTGAACTGACCCCAGCTGTTCAAGAGACTATCGCAAACATCCCTGAAAAGGAAATTCCTGTTGCAAAACCAATGATTACGACTAAGAAAACCGAGAGAAGAGGAAATAAGGTGGAGATTCCCACCACGCAATGGGAATCACCATGCTGCACCATGTGTGACGTATTAGGACACCCTACCCACATCTTCCCAGAGTTGGATGAATTAAAACCACTCCTTAGCTCTCCATTAGACATTGCGGCTCTAAGTTCTCGAAAAAAGGAACCTGCTATTGAGGTATAAAAGGTGTCTTTTTAACGCCAATTTATCCTACATTAATTATCAATCTGGGAACGACTTTTTGTTTCAAGAGTGTACTCAGTCTGAGGCAGAAATTTATCCAAGATTAATGCTCTTCAATATGTAGTACAGTGTTCTAAATGCAAGAGAAAATGGATTCTTGAAAAATAAATCTAACTACAACAACATAAAATCAAATTCTTTGAAACCAACTATTCACTCAGCAAACATCAATCAAGGATACAATAGCAATAACTCATTCCTCTAGAAATTGATGCAATTGAAATCAAACTGGAACAAGACAATCAATCTGGGAATGAGGAAGCAATAACCAATGTTCTCTACAGTTGACAGTCCTAATTTAAAGCAACTAAAAGGAAATAGAAATTGAACTAAAGCTGCTATTGAAAGTAAACTAGGAAAACTCTTTAAAAGAAAACTCTTTGCAATTAATCAACAGAAATGAACACTAAAGCAAATGGAAAACAAACTATAATTAAAGGAATTAAACAACGAATCCTATTTAATAAATCTGAACAACAAACTCTAATTAATGGAATCGAATAACCAATCCTATTTAACAACAATCTGTAATGAATATCAATCAAACGGAATAGCAAGTGGAATGAAACCATAATGGAAATATAACAACGAAGCTCTATTAAGGCATTAACAAGATAAATTATACAATGTTGAGATTCTTGTTAAATAATAAAAGAACAGCAATGCGATTCATTAATATAACACACTGATATCAAAGCAATTAAACAACAAACCGATTAACTTGCAAACTATAATAAAATAAAATATGAACTATCTCACAACAATAATGAAAAGGTAGAGATACAAACAGCGGATCGATCCACCAGGGCCGGGCCCTCAACCACCGATGAAACACTGCTAAGCTACTGCAGAACTAAGAAGTTAAACGGCAACATGTTCTTGTATTAATCATGCATAACAACGTTTACAAATAGTCGATCTCTGTTTAATCAATGAGATTCGATGAGGAATTATATAATTACAATAGGAAATCTCTCCATCTCTCATCCATCCTCCCCCAATACATAATACATGCTCTCCTTTTCTAATCACAAAGAGGAGAAATTAAATAGTAAATATGATCTCTCATAACAATATTGGATTGTTCCTAACCAATTGATCAACAAGAAAATCGATTTCCATCCATCTTTCAACAACAGCAAGTCGAATTTGGATTTGCAGCTGAGATAATTTGGAGGACGGCCGCAACAGCAAATCTAAGAAAATCGTGCTCAAAGAACCCTGTGTTTCTCTCAATATAGGCCTAATTAGGGAAAGCCATTCTTCAGTAAATTTAATTTGGTCCGTTCTGGACAAAACCCATGTTCCAGATTTTCCATATTCTTCTCCATTTTCCCAGAATCTTAACTTCAAAACTGTCACTTCTTATTTCAGTGAATTTCTAAGTTGGAATATTTGATGATGATCTGGAGGTCAAATCTGCAATCTAAGAAATATATTGGAGGCTAAAATGGTGAGTGCTATTAAAAAATATGTTAATAAACCATCATTGGTAAAATTATGAATAATAATTATCCATTTATTAAAAATAAAGGAGAAGAAATAATATTCATCCATAAGAGCATAAATCATTATAAAATGGATTTATATAATAAATTATAATAAATGACATGATAAAGAAGAGTAAAAATGGATGAAATAAGTGTTAAAAAATGGTCGTATTCACGGCCCAACACCTACCACCAAAATAAAAGGCAAAGCATTGCATACCAATAACACATGCGATATCTGTAGTAATTATGGAAACTATACCCATCATTGCCCAAATATCCCACGATATAAGACACGTTACATGCCATCGAGAAATCCTATCAAGTGGGTCCCTCCACCCAATATTCTGGAGATGAACCTCGCACTATTCTATACCTGCATAATGAATGATAGTTGCTTGAAAGACTCCAAGCCATTCCCCCTCCTCCCATCCAGTGTTGTGTACTTTGTGATGACAACAATCATTTCATCATCGATTTTCCAGCTCTAGAAATGTTCCCACGATGGTATCCAATTCATGTAGTATATCGCACTAACCCAGATACCGGTATTCATGTAAGATATTCAATGACAATCATCCAGTACGCCATTGTCACTACATCCCTAGATTCCATGCAACACTAGCTTGTATGCAATCCACTATAGTTTGCCTCTCCCGAGAAAATGGCTCAAAATCGAAATCTACAAACAACTCGACAACCCATGAAGATGTGACGAGTAAATCCATCCTCTTTATTTCGGCAGAAAAGCAACTGATAAGGGAACCCTTATTTACCCCCAACCTCTCTCTACAGTGAAGACTAACATCCAGGTTATGTAAAACGCCTAATCATGTAGTCACCAATTGCCCTGACTTAGAAGCGCTATGCCACTGGTACCCAGTCATGCCACCAACTGAGCACGATGGGAACCCCATATCTAGGATATTTTGCCTAGTATGTCAGGGAAATCACCATGAAAAACGCTATACTTCTATTCCACAAGTTCGTACTCTAATTGATATAATACATATATTAGAAAATAAACATGATGATGTCCTTAATCGGTATAGAAGGTATATTACCCCCAGGCCAGCAACCCCACACCCACATCGACGTGATAGGAAAATCGGAACAACGTACCAACCAAGCATGACCCAGGTCCAACCTAGGATAACGTGCAGACTATGTAACCTGATTGGCCACTGGGTCAATAAATGCAAAGAACTGAAGCAACTTGCAAACAGTTTTCATACAGTCTCTTCTCTCCCACAGATAATTCTCTCTAACCAAGAGAAAATAATGCATAATTATTGCTGGATTTGTTCAAAATTTCATCATAAAATTAAATTTGAACATCTTCTAAAGCTTAGAGTGGAAAGAGCAGCGTTAAGTCTACACTCCCCAAAATAGATAGACACACCCACGTCGAAAACTCAAAAATGGAAGCAGAAGCTCTCATCTTCTACAACTAATCCTTTCCTAGCATCCACATCTGGGACGAAGAGTAGTGTTGATTCCCACACCATCTACTGAGTTGGCACAGTGGTACCATGCACTAGTTGCACTGGCCATAACCATGAACCATAGGCATGCCCGCTAATGGAAACATTCAGGCACCTTTGCACCAAGTATAATTTCCACCAACACGAAATTTACCATCCTAACAGGGGACCAACCTTGCGCTTACGAAAACTCCCATCACAAAGATTCTCCCCCCACCAAATGCTAACGAAAGGATACATAATTTATGATTTGTATCCTCATATATCGGAATTAGGACTAAATCTACCCCCACATCCCAAGTTTTGAACTCTGTGCATGTCATAAAAAACCAGGGTACCCTACACATTTGCATTGATTTCCGTGAGATTCTGAATTTACATGACGTCATCGAACTCCTCGATGATATCCAACCTCTAGAATAATGCCTAGTCCAACTAGAGCTCGTCGACAAAAGCTGAAGATAGTCATTGCAATACAACAAGGCCCACAAGAAACGGGTAAAAGCATTGTTCTACTACCACATCAACCCTCACTCATTCATCGAGGGAGAACTAGTCCTCCACTACAATGTCACAAAAGAAGTCCTAGGGCTAGGAAAGTTCAAAACCTTGTGGAAATGACCCTACATCATAAAAAAATTCCTCCTCAAGGGGGCATACATCTTGACTGAGTCAGACGAAACATGCCTCAGCAACCCCATCAAAGGCCTTTACCTCAAGAAATTCTACCCATAAGGGCCAAGAAGGCCCTACACTAGAGGCAATGTACACAAACCCAACCACTTTAAATTTTTGACCAAAATACTTGTTACAAAATGCATTAAACTTTCACAATGGATTACTAACCTGACCCTTACTTCAAATTTGCTGATGGAGCATCGTGATGGTCTCAAAGTTTAGTAGTAGCTGCCTGGGTTATCTATTACACTGAATGATCACCACTTTGCACCAATGGTGTTTGTATTGGTTCAGTAACAAATAATCATGCAAAATTAGACGTCGTTATTAGACTTATGTGTGATGCCCTCCATCAAGGAATATGTCATATACATATCTACCTTGATTCCCAGTTAGTAGTGTCACAGTTAAACCAAACATTGGAGATACGAGATTCACATCTATTTAGAAAATACTTGCGTGCAAAACGATTAAGCAGACAATTTGACTACATTACATTCACACATGTACCAAGGAGTCAAAACCAAATAGCTGATCGCATAGCTAACAATATTCTAAATTGGAATGCACCTCGAATAAACCATCATACGTAAAAAACAAAACATAGAAAATATAGATATCCATCAGTATAATATAATCCATAAACAGAAATAGGGGGCACACCATGTAGAGCCGCAAAAAATATCTCTTGCATATATCTATATATATAGATATATATATCTATATATATATATATATATATATATATATATATATATATATATATATATATATATATATCAAAATGTATGTGTTTGAATACAAATAATTGTGTCTCTGACCCATCGGTCAGCCCAAAATATACACATAAACAAGTCAAGAAAAATAGGGGAAGCATCCTCATAATGGGTGCTTTCCCTGTATACAAAACAAAGACTCTAGGGCGGTGCTCCCCCAGGTGGGGCACCTAGACCCACTGTACTCCTGGTACCACTACTAGCGTCGCCGTCAATACCGATACCGCAACTTGACGTAAAATTGGCCGATGGCGCTTCTCCTGGGCCATCAAGGTCTCTAGCCATACATCCTCGAGGGCATCCAGAAGGCCTCGAGTAGGCATATCCTGGGTCAAGTGGTCCACTCGACCCCAGGTATCCTCCAAAGCTGCCTCTTTCCTGGTCAACTCAGCAACACGAGCCTCTGTCACATCAGCATGAGCTCGCTCAACAGCAGTCTCAGCAGTAGCCGAGCTTCTACCCTGCCCTGAGGGGCCAACCTCACCACCCAGTGCTCCACCCAGAGGCTATGCAGGAGCTCCCCCCTTCCCCATGAGAGCTCCTTGAGGTCGCTGAATCGGCTGGTTCCCAACCAACCGAGCCATAGGATGACCAACCTCACCAACATCTCCAAGAGTAACCAAAACTATATCAGTGTCATCATAATACACATATAAACTTAAGTACTCAAATAAATGTAGAAAACAAAAATACATACCTCTTGGCCCCAAAGCATATCCAATAGGAAGACCCATGTCTGGATCTCCCCAAAAGTCCATCCCAGTAGAAGGGAATGATAGGAACATATCAGGGTTGGCCTCAAACCAAGCCTCAGTGGTGGCGTTCCAGTAACGCCACACCCTACCCCCACCTCCTCGAGGAATCACGGGAGCCCACCTCCTCATGTGAGGTTCCTATGGCCCCCTAGTAGGCATCGCCACTGTAGGTATCAGCAAAACAACCCACTCATACATAATGTTGCATAGGATGTTGGCATAAGTAAATAGCTTCAATATGTCTTGGACCTTCGAAATCTGCGCCAAAATCCCGTCATAATAGAAATGGGAAAAGTCAAATAAATGCCCAGCCCTAAGCCATAGTAAGACACTGATCTATGGCCTCGATACCCAATGATGACCTGAAGACCCTGCTAGTCGCACAATGGCCGCTAAAGCACACCGCTTGGCCAAGTTCGTCACTGTAGCAATAGATATACACCCCTCCATAAGAGGCGCCTTGTCACAATGACGCGCCCGGAACCGCTCAAGATCCACCCTCCTAGAGGGAAGTGGATACCAAAGCACCTCACCTTGAGGAAGTAGCTCAGTCATAAATTAGATATCCATCTCAAGATAGATAGTGAAGTCACACCCACGTAGCACCATCACCTTGTGTCGCATGTTCACGCATAAGATTAGGTAGCGCAAAAGTCGATCCTTTGATTGAAGAAGGTCATTCTCTAGAAATTTGAGGAGACCCCATTGCACCATTTTTTGGTGCACCTAACACACAAAAAACACCAAAAAACTGACAAAATTTCCAAAAAATTTCGAAAAATTAGGTTTGGCTCTCTGTGTGCCTCTTCCTCAAATAGATGCGAGGAGGGCGTGTCTGTTCTTCTCACATATGCACCAGAGGTGTGTCTAAAGCTAGCACATGCGCGCTAAATGCGTGAAAAACCCAGTTTTTCCACGCAAAAGGCGCGCCTATACCTTGATCGCTCGCGCGGTAAAGGTAAAATTTGACCTAGAACCCATAAAAGCCCATGTTATATGGACCCTGGCACCAGTACACTAAAAAAATTAAATTTCAGGATGCTATGGAGCTCACTTGGCTAAAAAATTGCTAATCCCGGGTGCTCAAGCTGACCGCAACGGCAAGAACTACTCCGCAAAAGCTTCTGACCTCTCAATACTAAACAGACACAAATGAACTGAATTGAGCCATATTGGCCTATATGTCACCCTTTTCAAAAACTTTGGAGGACCATAACGAGAGCTCAGAAGGCCCAACCACCAAACCGAAAGAAGAATTGTGATTAGCGCTCCATAACGCCCAAGGGCAGTGCCACACATTCGCACACCCCAAAAAAGTAAATTTTAAACTCTAGTAGGTATGCCCTCTTTGATATTCTTTTTTTAGCACATTTTTTTCAAATAAATATTTGAATAAAGAAGATGCTTTGACTTGGGGTATTTGTTTTTGTAGGTAGTATGCAAACCATATGCAACTCCATCAAATTAAAGTTCGAAGAGCAAGTATCATTCTACCCTTAGCATGATAGATTCCCATAAAAAAATTACATATCCTAACATCATTTCTCCATCAGAAATCATCCATAGGTTCCACACACCCGACCATGTTAATCATCACCTCACCTTGCACATGATAAGCATCCTCGTTGGTCGATAGAGCCTCCCCTCCAGGGTGCTTGTCACCCAAAGTAGACCATATATCAAAACAAAAGTGACACCATGGGAATACCACTATAGTTTAGGAAGCACCTCATGCCCATTAACTCGCCATGCATTAGCTCAAGTTTTACCCTATCAAAATAAAAGCCCTTTCCCCGACGACTAGGGTGTGCAAGCAGATCAAAATCGCACTACCGTGCCTCGCATTTGGCCTACCATACCTCCATCATCATAACCCATATGCGATATTTTTTCATCCGCTTCATCAACCTCACACATGAGACTAACCAATGGGGCCCCCACCCTCAGCAAAACACCTTCCTCACATCATCAGTGAGCAAACACTTTCATGTTTTGGGGCACCTGTCTCTATTTTTTGTACAAACCAAACCATATTATTTTATTCTTTTGGTAAGTGTACAAAGACTACAAATGACACACTATGTACCCCACCCACCCATTAATTTTTTCTCCCATGAAAATAGCCCTTGGTCACCCTTAGTCAGAGTATCACACCCTCATGCAAAAGCTAGCATGACATTGATAACCAGTTTATACCCACCCTAGAAGTCCTACCGACTCCATGGATCTCCCCATCAGAAATAGTTATGACTACCACCAAGTTGCTTTTTATACTCCAACCTTGGGCCACAAAATCCCCATCATCAGTCTTCAGTCACCCCTTTCCACCATGCCTATGTTAAACCCCTCACGTCTAGGATCCTGATCCTCTAGATCAGTGATCCCATCATTCGGTTAAGGCTTCCTTTTTTTTGACATCAACACCTTTTTTCCAGAAAGAAAGTGGTACCTTGGATCACCCCTCTCCTTAAAATGGGTATCCTCGGGTGGTATTGTGGGAGATATAATTTCCCACGGATGTCATCGATCCTCCTGACATTCGACTACAACACAAGCTTTCATGTCAAGATGGTATCATACCTTACAACCATTTCACTTTGATCAAATTATTCAAAGGCCCGTGCCATTATAAGTGTCTCTTTCAACAATTCTGACATGGGAAGGTCCTAGCCATCGCCTATGCGTAAAATGCGCATTTATATGCCATACCAAGTTTACACATATGGGTACCACTTTCCACCTATATTCAAAGAAAAAATGCCACTTAGGGTGTCAGCAATCGTCGTCATCAACCAATATATCACTACCATACTAGTGACACAAACAAAATATGTATCTTTCAAAGAGATTTGTTTAACTAGCCAAATCATCATGAGCATGGGACATGCCCGCCTTGTAGAAAATTTGTATATATTGTATTATAACATTTCTTACAAGGATCTTGCAGGACATGGTCGCTCTTCGACCCAGTGCAGGGTGTCTCCAAATCCAAGCTACATTCATTTCTCTCTCTCTCTCTCCACATACTACACAGAAAAGAAACTATAATGTATTTCGGCTATACAATTCTTCCTAGACCTCACACATTATGGGTAAACTGTTATCATTGGAAAATTGGCAAGAAAATGTGACATTATTTAATTTCAGGCAGAAGGATTTATAGGGTTGAGAGACATTAGATAATATGAAGTATTTGAAAATATCTAAGGTCTGAAAGGAAAAATAAAATTGTGGACAAAAGGAACCAGTTAAGTACACCTTTGCGCACATAATTCTTTGATAAGCGCACCTTTACGCGGCTTTTCCTCAAAAATTCACGTGGTCCTCACAGTGGTGGGAGTCACTTTCCGAGACCACAAGGCACACTCCAGGACATTGATCCCACACTTAAGGCCACCTAAGGACATATTCCCAAGCCTCTTTAGGACTTGAAAGGAGCACACAATGGAATCACCCTCCTCTCTTGGGTCACTATCCACAATGTAACAAGAGAGGGAAGGAGGAGTTGAATTTTTTGGGGTCCCGTGATTTGGCATATTGGCATTCCAAGTGACAAGGCAACATCAAAACTAGTATTTATAGCTCTAGGACCTAGCCTTCCTAGCCTCAAAGACAGATCTCTCAATTGTTTACAAAGATATAAGCTTGTTTTCTTTTAAGAGTTGATTTTAGGCTAGTTATGAAGCATCAGTTTGTTTGATTTTTTGGTGGGACATGATGATCTAGGAAGCATAGATAGAAAAGGGAAATATTTAAGTCATTGGGAAATGGAGTCAAGTGGAAATTGTAACAAGTTTGTAAACAGATCAGGGGTATCAGAGGGCAAATCTAACTTGCCTATTGGATCTACAAAGTCTTTCAAGTGAAATGAAATGAACATTAAAGGTTTAGAATGAAAAGTAGAACTAAGGGCAATTAAGAATCCTTAACTATATGTACTTCTAAAAAAATGGACTTAAAAAATTATCTGAACATGAAGAGGCATTCCATAGACAAGGCTAACCATAAATTCTATAAAACCACACTTCAAAAAATATCAATTTCAAGACAAACTTTTCAAGTAAAATCTAGGAGTCGAGGAACACTCTATTTCATCCAAAGATTTCATTTTCAAGGATAAGAAAACATTCAAGATTCACAAATAACTGCATTCATAGAAGAGGGAACTCCTAGAAATCTTCGATTACAGCCATAAAGACATTCAAAACAATTATTTGAGCAAGTACCAAGGGTATGATCAAAATAGACCTCTTTGGCAAACTTTGGACAATGGTACTTTGAAAGGAGACTTCAGAAACGGCTTTTTAAGTAGTAGCAAGTAAGCAGGGAAAACCATAGATCATTCTCGAGGCCAACTGTATTGAACTATTTAAGAAATAAACAAGCATAAGGGTTCAAGAGATCAATTAATAATTCTCTAAAATGCCTCAGCAAAATAAAAAATTAAGACAATGAAGAGTAAAGAGGTCTAAGGTGCTTCTAGGAGACATTTCTTAGCCTAACCTTTTTACTCTACTGTAATAAGAAATGATGAAACAGAATGGAAAATAGGAAAAACATTAACAAATGAGAATACTTCACAAATAGCCAAGCTTAGGGATCCAATGACAGAGCTTTCTCCATTAACAAACAGGTCAAAACATCCACAGGTTCCAGAACATAAATTTCCTTTCAACTTCAACAGAACTATGTATCATTTCAAAGAGACATCAAATGCCCCCTTTATAATGAGTTCCAATGAAGTATTTATGCTACAAATGAGGAGGTGGAATTGATTTAGGGTTCAAAATGTTATTAAATACAGAGTAAATGAATTTCTAGCCTTGAAAACCATGCAAGGCATAAGGCGGAAATAGGTGCAACTACTTCTCTGTTTCAATAACTCTATCTTAACTTCTGATAGAAAGATATGATAAAAGATTGACTTTCACAGCTTATTCTTATATTTACAATAACTGTCCTAATAGATTAAAGTATCTTCTTAGTGTAATAACTGTCAATTTTCCCTTTGAGATAGAAGGTAGTCTATAGGTGGCAAGTAGATCTTTTGGAGAAATAAGTGCCTCTTGTTGATGTATTCGAGACCTTTTAGCCTAGTTTTCCTTCATTTCATTGCTAAACTATTTGTAAGGCCTTATCTAATTTTTGCCTTCATAACTCATCATGTTGTATTTATCTATAATCTACTTGTTTTAAGTCTTTTAATCTTTCATGCTTTTGACTTAACCTTTGAACTTTAATCTCGCTGATACTCTTCATTGATCTTCACTGTTTCTTCTGTTTTGCTGGTGTATAGGTGGCTTTCTGCGCTGGGGGGTTTTGAATGAATGGTAGATGCTTATGACACATCACCTTAAACATGGAATAAACCCTTTTTAATCCCTTTTATACATTTTTTTGAGCCTTCGAGGATCGTCATCCTCAGCTCTTTGTCAATTTATTTGACTGTGGGAGATCCTGCACATTTGGACGCCATTAAACCTAAAATTTGAAACACAAAACATTTATAAGAACTTGCGCTTGTGGATTTTACTACCAACAGAGGCTCGGGGAGGGGTTACAGAGCGATGCAGAGGAAGGGGTTTTGCAGGGAAGGGTTTTGTGAATAAAACTAGGAAAAAACAGAGGAAATATTTGAATTTGGGCACAAGTAGAGGCAAGGAAGTTTTGCGCAAAACTGGAAGTTTTCGCGTTGGAAAAGGGTGGTAAACAGTAATGGTTTTACCGAGCATGATAGAGTTCATTTCTCGACACGTGGCTTCTGCAAAACCGGCAGTTTCGCGCGGAAGTTTCACGTTGGGGAGATTTGGTGAAATGGAGCACGAAATGAAGTGACAACCGTTAGATCTTCAGGCTAAAGATCTAAGGTTGTGGATGAGTGAGAGCGGAGATAAGATGGGTGAGGAAACATATGGTGAGGCCGGGGTGACATGGGGTAGAAAATGGTAAGGAACAGAGGCTAAAGGAACGGGGAAGGTAGGTCTCATGGAAGAAATAGGAACCGAGAGAAAAGAGATAAAGGGCTAGGGAAAAAAATGCGTCATTGGATTATAGTGATAAATGGTTATAATCAAGGTAGGGGCAAAGATACAAAGGTAAAAAGGTGGAAGGGGGAGGGAGTGAAGGAGAGACGATGGCCGTCAGATCTAGAGAAGATCGACGGCTAAGATCAACTGCGGGAGGACTGGGGGGTACGGAGGAAAATCTCGGGGTGTGCCTTCGCAGTAAATCTTAGCCGTAGATCTAAGATCTCCCATAGTCAGAAGAGTCAACTGCGGGGGCACTGGGGTGTACGAGCCACTTTGGTCAGATGCCCCCGCAGCGAACCTGAGCCATTGATCTGGAAGGAATGGACGATGAGGATCAACTCGGCGGAGAAGAGGGTCACAGGACAAAGGAAATTTTGAATTGCGATGAGCAAGGCACCGATGTGATGAAGTAGGTGCGATGGATGGAGGACCGTTAAATCGAGATTGAGATCAACAGTGGAGATTTAATCGGGGGATTGCATCGACGAGGGGAAAAGGGTCAAGGAACAAGGGAATTGGGAAGTTGCGATGTGTCGATGTGATGAAGTGCCAACGGAGTGATGCGATGGCGAAGTGCAAGAGCCGTTGATCTAAAATAGGATCAACAGTTGAAATATAATTGGGATTTCACATCGGCGAGGGAAGAGAGAATGGGAACGATGAAACGCCGAAATGTCGATGTGCCGATGGGTCGATGGGCCAATGTGCTCGATCACAAAGCATTGTTTTATATGAAAAATGACTGAGGGCTTAAGCCTGAAAAGGGCTTAAGGCATAATTTTTTGAAAAGGTCGGAGTTTAGGCCTTTAAAAGTGGGTTTTTTAGCCTTTTTAGAGTTCCGATAAGGATAGAAAGAGGGTTTTAAACCATAAAAAATGGTTTTTATAAGTTTAAAAGGTTTTTATGGGAAAATAAGGGTAAATAAGGGAGAAAAGGGGGATTTTTAGAAGGAATGAAGGATAAGTTAAGGGAAAAAATGAGTGATATGGGGGCATTTGTGAAGATGAGATGGGGGAATGAAATGATGGAAATGGGGCTTTAGAAAATGGTTTTTTCTCTGAAAACAACATGATTTTGAAGGATTCTTTTGGTGAAATGACCAATAAGATAGGCTCTTGGGATAATGAACATGGAAAGACTTCAAGAAATCACAGATTTCTCTGCGAATTTTGTTTCTAGAAATCTAAGTTTCTCAACTTTAGTCATCTTTGGATAAAGTCAAAATTATTGATGACTAACAGTGGCTCCACTTGGGGAGGATAGCTATGTTTTTAGGTGTCCAAAACCTCTGAAAATAAATCTTTGAGTTTCAGCAGACCAATGCCTTATCCATTGGGCAAATTTCTTCTCTTCTTGCTGATCTTTCTCTGAAAAAGACAACTTTTAACAATCTGCAACATGTAATCTCCTTTAAAACAACATCTCTACCTACCCAATCTTACTTGTCCAAGAATTTTTTCTTCTTATTTGAGTGCATTTGAACTAGCAAACTCATTGACATTTTATTTTTGAGAACATAAATAAAATATCTAATCCTATCCTTATTTCTTCCATGATTTCATATTAAATAGTTGAACTCATAAATTTTCTACCTAAGCTACTATCTGTCAAGATTAAGCTGTCTGACAGATTTTATTCTCTATATTCTAAAATAGAAATTTAAAACACAGACAAATCAAGATTAAGTTGTCTGATTTTCTGTGGTGTCTATGGCTATATGTACAAGCTGCACATAGAATTTATTTGCAGAAAAATAAAACAAAATTGTGAAAGCCAAATATCTGAACATTAAAAACATCCTTCATTCTTTCCTCAGCTCTGATTTTTATCTTTTTAGAGCTGTCTTCTTCTTCTTTCTTGGTTCACGTTTTCAGCGTATTAGAACCATTATTTTCTTCTATTTGGCTCAGTTTTTTATCTGATTTGAGTCATTTCTTTCTATACTAATCTAATCTACTGATAATCCAAGATTAAACAGTCTGGAAAATCTCTTTCACTATGCTATCAAGAGTAAATTGAAATTTATCTAGTCATGATTAGGCTGTAAGACTAAACAAAAGTGTTCTTTTTAAAGTAGTGGCATTTAGGCTTGCACACTTTCAGATTTTTCTCTTTTTTGGTATGGGGCTGAACCTTTTTCTTTTCATCTTCCCTCTTTTCTCTTTTCTATTGTTTTTTGTATTTTTTCTTTTTCAAATTAAAAAGCAATGTTATGTATAGTGAAAAATAAAATCTTTGAAATTTAGGACTCTTGGCAGAAATAATGTTTGAGCATCCGGCCATTAACAGGACCTCCAAATAGATCTTATCCATTCAGGTCTTGCAGAAAGAATGCATTATGACCCCTGATAGAATGAATGATGTAGGACCCTTTCCACAGATTCTCAAATTTACCATGTTTCCCTTTTTCCTCCTTCCTAGAATCCCACTTTAGAACTATATTTCCAACTTGGAAATAATTTTCTTTAGTCCTTTTGTCAAATAAATTCTTGATACCTTCTTGGAATATTTGTGTTCTTTTGTACACTTCCTCTCTGGACTGTTATAAATGAATGGTTTGATTTATCCTTCTCTACATATCATTTTCCTCAAATTGTACTTCTTGGAGGAGTTTCATTGTTACAGGTCAAAATACCTCCTCATCAGCTCAGAGGGGAAGACAAATATGGAAGAAGTACAAAGACCTAAATTAAACCTATTTCTGCCAGGGTAACACATATATAGAACAGAACAAGAGCGTTATAACGCAGGCAAGAAATACATTGTCCGCGTTAGTGGCTAGGGCAACGCTCTGTTTACGCTGGAGGGACGCGTTACCCGTGTTTTAAGTTTGAATTGGAAAAAGAGCGCGGAGAAAGATTTGAATCTCCAACTTTCCCTCACAAAGGAGTCAGTGCACAAAGGAAACTGCAGAAGCACCAGTTCATTATTGGTCATTGCCATAGAAGACTGAACTCCAAGAGAGGCAAAAGCATGGAGATCAAGGAAACATCTAAGCCTTTTCCATTCCAAACTAGTGGAAAGAGAAGGGCAACAATGGCCCTCTCCCTCTACTATAAGAAGGAGCTGAAGGCTCTTAATTGAAGGTCGAAGGATTGCTCAAGGTTCTTGTATACTTGTGGAATAGAGAATAGTGTGACATTGTGAAGGCCAAGAGTCAAAGAGGCTCCTAGAGAGCTTGTTGGCTTGGACTTCTTCACTTGATAGAGAAGAGAGATTAGGAGACTGAGGAGGGCTTGGTACAACCGATGGTTGTAATCCTCCTTCTTTCAAAATCAATAGAACTATGTTCATTTTGTCCATTCGATGCTTAATGTTATATTGTTGTTTCAATATTTGCTTAGTATGATATGAATGGCTCAGATGTGTATAATCTAGATGTTTATTATTGATTTAATTGATAGAATACTTGTTATATTAGAAATTACGCGGGTGCTTTGACTGATTGCAGGACTCAGATTTGGAGCCGGTGAAGAAGGACTCTTGCTTTGCTACGTAGCGCTCTCCAAAGGATTCTAAACCTGTCAAAGAGGTAATTCTCTATTGTATTCCTTCAAGTTATTTCAAGCTAATATGAACATGCTCATGCCATCTTTGTGAACAGTATAGCTAATCTTACTGTCTGCCTCAGGCACCAGAAAGCCCTGAGAGGGATATACGAAAACCAACCACCCAAGCAGTTTACCCTATAGCAGAATTGGTGACTCCGCTGGGGAGTGTCCCCATAGTTTTCGGACTATTTTTCCTTTCATTTCTTCTCTCCTCTATTCAGTATCCTTCCAACCATTTTTTGATGCCTAGTAGACATACCAAACGCTTGCAGAGTTCAATCCTGTTCCTGTCTGGCCAACTGAAGAGATTTTCCCTGGTTAACATGACCTATGCAGTTCATCCAGTGTGTTATAACACGGTCTAGGCTTAAATACAGTGCGTTATAACGCTGTATTTTCTCACAGACAGAGCGTTACTCAGCCAAAAACCCTGTTGTTCACTATTGTGACTATGTTTTAGCTGTAGATTTTTTTGGCCACCAGTACCTTTCACAGACTGAATCCCTGTGCTTGTTTGCTAAATCTGGCATTGATTATTTGTTTCTCTTATTTAGTTAGTGTGCAGAACATTTACTTTTTAAAAGAGAATTTTTTTTTTCCTGTATTTAGTTGAGTTTATTCTGAAATTTTAGTTCACAGACTGTTAAAAGAGGTAGATAGAAGTCTGAATCTTGAAAGTTGAGCTGTGTTATTTACATGTTGGTGCATGGATGATTGATAAAGAAACCTCTCCTTGTAGAAACACTCTTCATTGAAGTTAATATTTAGAGCATGTTTTGCATGGTTTATTGAGTCAGAGTCTCACTATACTTCATACGTCCATTCCCCCTCCGCAAGACTAATAACAAAGTACACTAAAAAAAAAGCGATAATAAAATCAATCTAATAACTCTTTTTTGAGCTCACACAAACAGTAGTTCAGGCTAGGATCTTGGGTTAGGAAAGTGAGAAAACTACCCAAGATTTCAAAACTTGAAAACTAGAGTCATTAATGAGTGAAATCCTGCTGCACTCACATTATTGGGACCGTTCCTTTACCGGAGCTCAGCGCGAGACAACACTTGGGTGCACTAGAAGGTAGCCCGCCTTCGACTGCATCCTGTGGGTGTGTTATATATTGGGGTTCCCTTCGAGGATGTCGAAACTAGATCGGGGATCTAGGTATTCTGCCCATATAGCACACTGTCCTTGACCGTGGACCCCCCTGATGATGTCTGTGATTTGAGGTATCCTTAGTGGCCATAATTTTAGGGACTTACACAAGGTGACTGGGACGGGCTGTCCTGGTACCTGAAACAGATGGACCCACTCTGTCTTCAGTCTTTAGGAGGGTAATCGTCTTCACGAGAGTGCTTACACCTATCGTCTGAGGTTCGGGCGAAGCTCTAGAGTAACCGTAACTGTACTTTCGACCAACCCTCTCTGTATGCTATTGTGAGACTGGATTTCATCACCAGTGAACGGTAGTACTCAGACAAGGCACCCTATACTGGCTGCTTGCTGATTGATTTTAGAGAGTCTTTTCTTTTTAGTAAGTGTGTGGTTACTGTCACTTGAGACTTCATAATATATCACATTTTAATAAAAAAATTTAAAATTAAACCGGTCACCGTGGCGTACCCTGACCCACGCCGTCTGTCTCGATGACAGCAAGGTCTACCTCCTCTCACCCTAGAGGAAAGATTGAACCTTGGTGAACTCAGGCCTTCTACGGAAGAGCAGTCTCCTCTGACTAATCTCGATTATCACATAGACCTTATCAGCCGGAACTTCTGGAGGACCCTTTCACTGAAGGCGTTGTACCTAATTACAATCCTTCGCTCATTGATCCATTAGGACCTGTGATAATCCAGATTCCACCGCGCCAAGATATGTCTGTGGCAACACCAACATCTATTTCTCCACCGACATCCACAGGGACGATGCCAATGGCAACCATCCTTGGTTCGCCACCATCCTCCCCGCCAGTGGTCAGTTCCATGCCATTACTGGGTAACCCCAGTAGTCAACATATGCCTACCCCCAACCCTATGGTCAACACAACTGTCAGTAGTTTACTGAACACTTCGGCATCTACTCCTACCATGACCACGTTGGGGACCACGGTAGCTCCTCCCACGAGCACGACTACTTCGGTGCCCTTTAACAACCCTTTCGGTTGGAACCCTCTGTTGAGTTCAAACCCCTTGGCCACTATACCAGGGGGAAGTGTTATCAATACATAGGTAGCAGGGAATATTTCTCTTCCTATGCAATCCTTAGGACAAATGGGACAACCCATTGTAAATACTATCCCCTTAAGTGGTTCAAACATAGGTGTAGGATCTATACCGTTGCCAAATTATGAAAATACTAGTATGCCTCCGGGAAACTCTATTGCATCCATTTGGACTAACCAACCCCAACCTCCGTCTGGAGTGGGAGGGCACTTTTACGCTGGGGGAAACCAACCATTTGCCCCTCAATACACTATGCCCTATGGACAGCAACCGTATGTTCCTACTCCTCCACCTATGGGAGGTTTTTATCAAAGTCCCACTTACCCTTCTGGTAACACATGGATGGGAGGATCCTATGGTCCCAATAGTCAGCCCATATTGCCTTGGTTAGACTCGGGGGCAAATCCACAATTGCCATTCTTGGTAGCTTTGGACATACCCGACATCCATAAACTGACGAATGACCCCATCAACCACAACTCGCTTTGGCCTCCAATACAACATAAGATTCCTTCCGATATCCCGAAGTTCGACGGGAAGCATGGGGACGACCCAGCCGCACACATCACTACCTTCCATTTGTGGTCCATATCCAATTCCATGGTAGATGATAGTGTCCGACTCCAACTGTTTTCCCGCACCCTTACAGGCAATGTTGCCAAGTGGTACATTGAATTACCACGTGCCGCCATCAATATGTTTGGCGCTTTAGCGACGGAGTTCTTAAAGAACTTCCAACTACCAATTAGAGTGGAAACGGGAACAGAATTGTTAACATCACTGCGCCAAGACACCGCCACCCACATCTTCGACCATATTCATGAATGGAGACGTAGGAGGAGGCTTGTCAAAGCGCCAATACCGGACCATCTCTTAGCCAATTGGTTTTGCAAGTCTCTTTTACCCCATATCTCTAAAGACATTGGCCTTTCTGGTGCAGTGACGGAAGATCAATGTATTCGTCGTGCCCAACACCTGGATTAAATCTATTCACAATCCAGCACGCTTTACGATCTGCTCCCCCATGCCCCTGGTAACCCAAACCCTCCGACTACTCAGAAAACCGGAGCTCGTGCCGATGGTCTCGTTGGCACGATCTCTGGTGTAGCCACCAATCAGTCTCGGCGGCAAACCTCCCAGCCATCCTCGGTTGCCACCGCCCCCCATCAAACGACTCCTCTCCCTTCCACTGAGGTAAATTCGGTGCAAACCTCACAAAGACCTAGCGGAAAGAATAGGAAAAATAAGAAGAAAACATCTTCTTTGGAAGATCAGTCTGATAATCAGAATAACGCTAATCAGAAAAATGCTGCTAGAAATGACAAAGGAAAGGATAAACCCATGAAATTTCCTTGTAAAATCTATGCGGAGGACCACTTGACATACAAATGTCCTCAGTTGCAGGAATGCACCGATTTTATTGCTAACAAGGATTCTAGGAGAACACCTGTCGTTCTTCACAATCCCTTCCCCAATCAACAGCAGCAACATCAACATATGGTTGACAATCCGCCACAACCCCATCAACGGGGCAATGGTGGTTCGTATCCTTCCAGCGAAGGACCATCTGCCATTTATGGCATCGAGAGTATTGACCTTCAAACTCGCTCCAAGCTTTATGGAACTCCTACCATAGATGCTCAGGAACCGGGAACTAGTTCCAATCTGCCGTCGCCCAACGATTTACATATCGAAAGGCCTACTGTTGAACCTGTAATTCGTCCCCCCAAAGGGATACTTCGACACACGACTCATAATACCTCTGCACGTGCAGCCCAAAACTACAATATTGTAGAATATTTGGCGCAGGCACCGTCAGCTATGTCTGCACTTGAAGTATTACAAACCTGTCCAGCACAAAGGAAAGCCTTGCTTTCGGCCATTGATGGAATAGATCCCCAGGATTCCATGTTAGCAGTCTTTGATATGGAAAAGGCTAAACCTCGCCTCTCGCATCAACTCGCATTCCAGGTGCAAGTTGTGTCGAAAGGGAGACCCATCCATCGCACTGTCATAGACGAAGGTGCTTCGACCTGCGTTATGTCACAAGCTTGCTGGCTGAATTTAGGTTCTCCTACTCTAACCCCGCCATCGAATTCCCTCAAAGCTTTCGATGGCCACACATTCCTACCCAAAGGATACCTTGCTAGCTTTCCCATCACTCTGAGTGGGAAAACGGTAAACGTGGACGTTGAAGTCGTAGAGTGTCATCTCGACTATAATCTATTGCTCGGTCGCAGTTGGTATTATGCTATGACCGCCATCGTGTCTTCGGTCTTCCGACTCATCCTATTTCCATTGGATGGGAAAATAGTCACGGTCGACCAGCTATCCTTCTGCACCCCTGATTATTCCACTTTACCAAGTAGCTCTGTACCCCTAATAGGAGGTGTCCCCGACTCTTACGTCAGTATCAGTACCGTTCTTCTAAAGGCATCTTCCCTACTGGGTTGTTTTCCTCTACCGCCGCCGCAGATCCCAAACACGGTTGCAATGATATCCACCTCTTCGGATGGCTCTATCGACCCATGGATCATCCCGGCACCTTCAGATATTGATTCCTATGGAGATCAGATGCCGCTTTCGCCGGTTGAGTTGGCTTACCAAGCCATCCAAACCACATCTGAACCCTCCACTGATATGGTTTCGACCATAGGTACGACCCTCTCTCCCATAACAGTTCTCTCTAAGGATCTCCTCAATGAAGTCTGGCCTACAGATGAAGCTATTCGAGAAATCATGCCATTAGAAGAACGACCTTGGGGAGAGTTCCACCATCGCGCTTCGACGATTGATTTGGAGGCGATAAAAACTGAAATCCCATCTTTTGACCAACCTGAGATAGTTCCCTCCTCTTATACGAATGTCCACACTATCGATTCAGAAGGGAACATGGGTAATCTTTCCAAGACACTGCTCATTGATATCTCGGTCAAAACGGGTATCGTGGAAAATATTCAGATTGGAGAAGATTGCAATCCTGAGGAAATTGCATGCTTCACATCCATTTTCAAAGAATTCCGCGATGTGTTTGCTTGGTCTCACAAGAAAATTCCCGACATAGATCCTTCTATTGACGAGAAAGAGATCAAGAAATTCCGAGCATTCTTTTTATGGTATTTTTCTTGCTCGTTAATCCGAAAAACCTCGAGTCCTCTTCGTCGGGCTCGTTAAAATTACACGACGAAGCTTCGAGCATTCTTTTTATGGTATTTTTCTTGCTCGTTAATCTGAAAAACCTCGAGTTCTCTTCTTCGGGCTCGTTAAACTTACACGAAGTTGGCATCGACCATTCTTTTTGGTCTTTCTTGCTCGTTAATCCAAAAAACCTAGAGTTTTCTTTTTCAGACTCATTAAAACTATGGAGAAGTACTGAGCATTCTTTTTAGGAATCTTTTTCTCGCTCATAAAACCAAAAAAATCCCAAGTCACCTTTGTCAGACTCATTAAACTATTGAGACAAAGAACAAGGAGCCATTCTTTTCCTCTTTTTCAAAGCTCTTTAAACAGAAAAAGTATATCGAGTTTTCTCCGCGTGACTCATTAAAATTTCACGGAGGTACCGAGTTTTCTTTGTTGGACTCGTTAAAATTTCACAAAGAATATTGAGTTTACTTCGTCTCATCGTACTCATAACAAAATGAGGAAGACGTCCATTGAACATAGATTTCTCACTTTTCTGGATTCGATGGACTAACTAACAGAAAATGAACTATTTCGGGCTTACTATTATCCCTTTGTCGTGCCCGGTTATCAAGACATGACAAAGGTACCCCAATGGAGCCATCTTTTCCGACATTTTTCAGACTCCCTAAACATGAAAAATTCACCGAGTTTTCTCGTCTGGACTCGTTAAACCTAATCAGACAGGACATGGAGTTGTCTTTTATGACATTTTTCAGACTCTTTAAACATGAAAAATTCACCGATTTTG
The DNA here is from genome assembly GCA_034641835.2 of Pinus albicaulis. NCBI lineage: Eukaryota > Viridiplantae > Streptophyta > Pinopsida > Pinales > Pinaceae > Pinus > Pinus albicaulis. Next base: position 607,970,490 of record CM076575.1, on the reverse strand, counting down.
CTCATCTGGACTCGTTAAATCTAATCAGATGGGGCACAGAGTTGTCTTTCCTGACATTTTTCAGACTCTCTAAACATGAAAAATTCACCGAGTTTACTCGTCTGGACTCGTTAAACTTAATCAGACGGGAAAAATTTGGACAAAATGGATACTACCTCTGTTACATTTTCAAAAAGGTCGATTTGGCAGCAAAATTATTGAACATGGCACTTCCCAGAAAACTCTTTCGCAGTTAGCCGAACCCTACCATCTATGAGTATTAGCCTTCATTTCCCAGTGTCCCTGCACCGGTAAAATCCTAACACACTCTTTGGTGTTCAACACGCTTCAGCTGCCTAGTACCCTGCTAGAGTGCCTTCTATTGTTCAAGTAGATCTCGCTATCTACTGCTCTTGTTATCAACCAAACCGTTCATTATGCCAGAAATTATTTGTTGTCTGACGTTCCCATTTACTCTTACTTATCTCAAATCATAAACAAAATCAGTTGGTTTCCGTTTTGTGTTGACTGATGTAGGACGCCTCAGTGCCTACCTTTCAACAGATCACTTCCTATCGACTTCAACACCTTATCTAGGAAGTTGATCCAGAAACCCATCAGTACCCAGATACTTGCAGACATCAGTGGCAGGTGGTCTTGTGTTTGATCAAGGGTCTTCATCATTGGCTCTTGGTCGAATGATTCTACGAGTGTTCGACTTCAACTCCTTTTACTCACACTCGCTAGATTGTACTGGGCATCTTAGGGACCATCATCATTATCGGTGGCCACCTTTGCGTCTGTTAACAGTTTTCATTATCGACTGGAAATCAGACGATTTCTCACATGTTCGAAGACAACTCCTTCATTCACATGTTGAGAAATATGCAGTTTAAGTGAATCGACGGTCAAGACCTTGGGGCAAAAGGCTACACCATTAAAGTTGTGTCCCCTTCCCCAAGTTGCGATATTGTTTATGGAGACAGCTTTTTCAGCCTGATCCTGTTATGACGGACACTTCCACATTGTGCCTATTGGTGGACAGATTCTTCATATCTCTATTCTAGAGAAATCATGTTGTTTAAAGCTACTGAGCATGGGATATGCCCGACTCTAGGCAAATACTATATTTTCTGACATATGTTGTTGTTTCAGGTTTTCCTCAGTCTTTCAATCTCTCTCTCTCTACAAATTATAAAGTATTTCGGCCATCGTCTTCGTCTCTGACCTCACACTTTAGGGGGCATCTGTTACAGGTCAAAATACCTCCTCATCAGCTCAGAGGAGAAGACAAATATGGAAGAAGTACAAAGACCTAAATTAAACCTATTTCTGCCAGGGTAACGCATATATAGAACAGAGCAAGAGCGTTATAACGCAGGCAAGAAATACATTGTCCGCGTTAGTGGCTAGGGCGACGCTCTGTTTACACTGGAGGGATGCGTTACCCATGTTTTAAGTTTGAATTGGGAAAAGAGTGCAGAGAAAGATTTGAATCTCCGACTTTCCCTCACAAAGGAGTCAGTGCACAAAGGAAACTGCAGAAGCACCAGTTCATTATTGGTCATTGCCATAGAAGACTGAACTCCAAGAGAGGCAAAAGCATGGAGATAAAGGAAACATCTAAGCCTTTTCCATTCCAAACTAGTGGAAAGAGAAGGGCAACAATGGCTTTCTCCCTCTCCTATAAGAAGGAGCTGAAGCTCTTAATTAGAGGTCGAAGGATTGCTCAAAAGTTCTTGCATACTTGTGGAATAGAGAATAGTGTGACATTGTGAAGGCCAAGAGTCAAAGAGGCTCCTAGAGAGCTTGTTGGCTTGGACTTCTTCACTTGGTAGAGAAGAGAGATTGGGAGACCGAGGAGGGCTTGGTACAACCGATGGTTGTAATCCTCCTTCTTTCAAAATCAATAGAACTATGTTCGTTTTGTCCATTCGATGCTTAATGTTATATTGTTGCTTCAATATTTTCTTAGTATGATATGAATGGCTCAGATGTGTATAATCTAGATGTTTATTATTGATTTAATTGATAGAATACTTGTTATATTAGAAATTACGCGGGTGCTTTGACTGATTGCAAGACTCAGATTTGGAGCCGGTGAAGAAGGACTCTTGCTTTGCTGCGTAGCGCTCTCCAAAGGATTCTAAAGCTGTCAAAGAGGTAATTTCTATTGTATTCCTTCAAGTTATTTCAAGCTAATATGAACATGCTCATGCCATCTTTATGAACAGCATAGCTAATCTTACTGTCTGCCTCGGGCACCGGAAAGCCCTAAGAGGGATATACGAAAACCAACCACCCAAGCAGTTTACCCTATAGCATTCATGACTGGAACTCCTAGAGAGGTTGGGAAGATTGCATCCATACCATAAACCAGCTGATAGGGAGACATATTTATTGAATTTTTGGTGGTTAATCTCGCAGCCCATAAAGCATGAATAAGCTTACTATGCCATGATTTCTGATTCTGCTCCAACAATTTTTTGATAATATTGACAAGGCTTTTGTTGGAGGATTTAGCTAATCAATTTCCTTAAGGATAGTATGAAGTGGAATAAACCAAGGTGATATGGTATTTGTAGCAGAAGTCAACCATTATTTTAGACTTGAAGGCAGTAGAATTGTCTGTGATAATTTTTCTAGGACAACCAAATCTTGATAGTATGTTGGTTTCAAGGAAATTGATAATGACAGAGTCAGTAGCATTCCTAGAATGTATGGCTTATATCCACTTGGTAAAATAATCAGTGGCAGTGAGGATCCACTTATGTTGGGCAAAACAAGATGGGTGGATTTCCCCAATGAAGTCCAAGCCCCATTGTTGGAAGGGAGCCTCAACACTGATGGGATGTAAAGGTAAAGGTAGGCGTTTTCTCTTGCCATCAAAAATTTGACACTTATGGCAAGACATGAAAAGCTTCTGAGTATCTGGGAAAAGGGTGGGCCAATAGTAACCAGATCTGAGAATTTTATTTACTGTAGTCTTCCAGTAAGATGTCCTCCACATTCTCCCTCATGCAACTCATGCATGATTTTTCCTGCATCAATCTCAAGCAAACATTTAAGCAATATTCCAACATCATTATTCCAATATAAAACCCCATCTAATATGCAATAATTTAAAGCCTTTTGTTTCAAGAATCTAGCTTTAGTTTTAGACAGAGAGGGTGTTACACTAAAAAATGTCACCCTGACATTCTGCTGACTGTATGAGTGCATTGACACTCATACTTACCTCCTCTGCAAGTCTTACAACCTTTGTTCCTCATTCCAAGCCCTAAAAAAGGAGGAAAAACCCTTAAAACTCAAAAAATCCTTGGGTACACAGGTAACATGAAGCCTGCCTATGTTCCTAGCTAGGGTACGCAGGTAATGTGAAGAGGAACTACGTTATAGAACACAATTTTCTAGTGTTATTCCTGCGGACTTCGTGTAAAGTCAAAAAAGCGAGAAATCAAAGTGAAAAAGTTGATTTTTGGTCAATTCTGGAAGGTTCTAGATGAGAGTTTTTGGGGATGAGTATGCTTTAGTAAGGTGCATGTATCCCACACCTTAAGGAACTAATCCCTTGATGTGAGGAGCCTATCCCTTTGAAGGAGGATTCTATCCCTTTAAAGGTGGAATCCTAACCTCCTCATTCGCTCTATAAAAGGAGGCATTGAGTAGCCTCAAGTGGTTAAGTTAAGATTTTAGGTAAAGTTAAGATTTTTGGGTGAAGATTTTTGGGTTAAGATTTTGGAGATTGAGAATTAGAGTTCAAGCTTATGAATTATTGAGTTGAAGTGCTATTGAGATTTAGACTTATTTCTGTTGAGCTTTTGAGAGGAAAGATCACATAATTCTTTATTCTCTTGGAGGAAGAGTGCAAGAATTATCAAAATAGAGGAGACTCATGTTTCGGACCCCGGGAAGGCCTTTCAAACATCAAGGCTAAGGTTGTAAGGTTCTTCTGTTATTTTAAGATTAATACAATCAAGTTTTGTTTTTCTCAATAAATTGTCGTTCGATTGTTTATTTCAATAAGCTGTCGTTTGATCATTTATTTCATAGATTCCTTAATCACTATGATAGGTATGTTTTATGATTATTTTTTATACAGGTGCTATTGATATTTTCTTTCTTGTGATTGCAGGTCGACAAAAGAACTCTTGTTGTGATCGAAGGATTCTTGTTGCGACGAAATAACTACGACCGAAAATAAGCATTTGGATCTAAGTTAGGATCGACACCTTCATAACATTTATTTGTAAAACGAATATATTTAGAGAAAGACAAACTTGGTTGTTCGTTTGTTGCTAGATTGTCTTCTGACACTAGGGAGATCGGTCTTGTCTGCAAGAACGATTTATCCGTCCAACAGAGGGAGGGGTATTTAGATAAAGCAACACATATATGATATTAGCATACCAAGGTGAATTCGCAAAATTTTCTTCAATAAATGGAGCTGTGAATTCTTTTTTTTCTTCCAAAACATCAACCATATTCATATCTAATGCTTGGAAGTTTGTCTCAGCCATGAGTTTTTCTAATCCCTGCCCTTTGATTAGTTTGGTGGGCCTGATTTCTAAGTCATATTCTAAAATAACAACAATCCATTTTCCCCTTTCACCATCAGGCTCTTGACTTAGAATATCCTTGACAACCGCGTGTGGGACAAAATCAATGATATAAGAATGCAAAATATAAAATCTAAAGTCTTTCAATGCTTTCACTAGGGCTAAGCCTTATTTTTCCATGATTTTATACTTGAGTGGAGCATCTCTTAAGGCCCTAATAAAAAAGGATATTGGTTGTTCTTGCCCCATGTTATTATTTTGCAGTAATACTGCAGCTATTGTATGTTCTGATGCAAAAGAAAAGATATAGAAATATTTGATAAAACCAGGACTAATAAGAACTCGTGTTTGGGTTAGAGCTTGTTTTACCAGTTCAAATGATTGTTTAGCTTGTGTTTTCCATTTAACACCTATCTCTTTCTTTAGCATATTTGTGATATTTCTCAATAGCTCATCAAGGTTGGGGATGAACCTCCTTAAAAAAATTATCTTCCCAATGAAAGATTGTAATTCTTTGAGGTTTTTAGGATGGCTGATCTTCAATATTCCATCAATCCTTTTAGGGTCTACTTTGATTCCCTCTTCAAAAATTATGTGGACAAGAAGCTTTCCTTCTTGCAGACCCAAGAGTGTCTTTTTGGGATTCAAAGATAATCCATATTTCCTACATTTCTCAAAAACGTTTCCTAAATGAATCAAGTGTTCTTCATCAGTTTTAGAGAAAACAATAATGTCATCAAGGTAAATGATTATTAAATAGCCTGTGCCTTCTAAGAAGGCTATGTCCATGGCCCTTTCGAAGGTGGCCCCTGCATTCATTAAACCAAATGGAATTTTGACATACATGAATGTACCCCAAGGTGTAGTAAAATCAGTTTTATGTTGATCACTTGGGAGTACTAACACCTGATTATAACCTGAGAACTTATCCAACATTGAAATTATTTTATACCCAACCACCCTTTTAAGTATATGATCCATTTTTGGTAAGGGGTAGTTATCTTTAAGGGAGGCTCTATTTAGATTCCTGAAGTCAATTCAGAGCATAATTTCCCCAGTCTTTTTCCTAACAGATAATAAGTTGGAAACCCATTCTGAATACCCGAGGGGAACTATGATCCTAACATCATACATTTTCTTAATCTCTTTCTCAACTAAATGCAATAAAACAAGGTTTATCCTTCTGATTTTTTTTTGAAAGGTTTCTGATTTTCCTTAAGAGGAATTTTGTGTTGAATGATGCTGGTATCATATGATTTTAGATCCTTGTATCCCCATGCAAACACATATCTAAATTCTTTGAAAAGTTCTATATATTACTGTTTGATATGAGCTGGGAGAGTGCTAGATAGCTTGATCATTTTGGGTTTTGTTAGGCTGCCTATGTTATTTTCTTCTACATTTGTTTCTATAGGCTCCATTCCTGGTTCTTTGGCTACATCATTGAAATCAAAAAGTTTCTCTAATGGTGTAAGACGTCTTGGAATTGTATCATTTTTACATTGTAAAACTTACGGGTCCTTTTGGTCTGTATTGTCAACTATTTCTGCCTTGAAAATATGTTCAAAATGGTTTATATCAGTAGAAAATGACAGCTCTGTTTCAAATATTTTTTCTTCATTTAAACAATTTTCTTCATGGCTTGAAGTAGATGTTGATATGGAAAAGTCATTTTTTGATTGCAGAAAATCATCTATGTGTTTGTCTCCTTCAAACACTTGCCAATAATATTCATTTTCAAGTATTGCAGGCCTGCTTTTTACCTTTATATTGATTTTTTCATTTTTCTGTGGTATTTGGAAATTACTAGCAGCAAAGGCAAGTTCATTTGCTAGATGATTTTGAGCTCTTGGGATGAAAATGAGTTCAAATTTTTTCAAAGATTTTTAGGAGATCAAGGGAAGCATTTCTATATTCTCTGAGTTTTGGGTTTTTGGTTGACTACTCCCCTTTAATTTTTCTGATGATTAGCTCAGAATCCCCTTGGACTAATATTTTCTTAGCTCCTAAATCTTTGAGTAAGTGTAGGCCAATAAGGAGGGCTTCATATTTAGTAATCATGTTATTTGTGCATGGAAAATCCAGTTTAGAGGAAAATACTTTGTTTGTGTTTTGTATCCATACACCATCCCCTGAACTTAATTTGCTACAAGAACCATCAAAGTTTATTTTCCAAGGTATTTAAATCTCCTTTTCACTTCCTTTCTGCTGTTCAAGGCTGCTAGAGTTTGAGTTATTTTGCATTTGAGTTGACGACAGATTTGATTGTTCTGGTGGATTAAATTTTTCTTTGTTTTCCTTTTCTTATTGGCTGATTTCATCTTCATTATATAAGATAAAGGAATTCAAATATGAATGAATGGAGTAAACATGAGTATTATTTGGCCTATCTATATTGCTCACCATGTATTTCATATGAGAATCCCCGTATAGTCTTCTGGTTTTATTAAAAAATGGGATCGTGGCATATTACATGTCCATTTGAAGGCTCCCCCGAAGTTTGGCTCCCCATGATCTTGATAAAAGCATGCCATACTTTGGGGGAATTTTAGCTACTACTATGTCCATTACTAGACTCTTAGCAGCAATTTGTGCCAAGTTGACACACAAATCTTTGATTAGGCCTAAGAATTTGACCCTACTTGAATCAAAGGAATACAGTTCTTTGTATGGTTTAGTAATTTCTAATCCTAGGCTTTCCATTACTACTTTGGGCATAAGTTTGTGTGAAGCACCTGAGTCTAGCATGGCATTGTGCAAGATTTTTTTATGTATATTCAAACTAAAATAGAAGGGAGGGACAACCCCTTATTGGTATTTTCCTTCAACTTCAGGACCAAACAATAATTTTGGTTTATCATATGTCAATTTTAAATTATCAGTGTCACTGCCTATATTCAAAGCTCTCAAAACATGATTTTTATATACATCTTGAGTTACTAGTTCAGCTAAGGGTATGGTGATTTTGATCTTGGCAATTTCCCCTTCAAGGCTGAAAGGAACTATTGTTCTTGATAAAATTACATATGTTTTTTCATTTACAATTCCTTCAGCAATTCTGATTTACTGAACTTTATTTGGACTGTTATTTGGGATAGATTTTTTAGGTCCACTAGAAAAAGTACTAGGGCAGCTTTGTTCAACACTTTGTTGACTGTTTCTGTCTTTATTTAGATTGGTTTTCTTAGCCAAAGTGTTGGTGTTACTAGCTGTCTTCTTAGGCTGATTTTCTGAAGTTTTCTTAACAACAGTACTGGTGTTTTTGTCATTGGAAATATATGGGCTCCCTTTGCTTCTAATATTATATTGTTTTTGTACCTCCATGATTGAATTTTCTAACCCCAGTCTGTAATATTCAGAATATTCATGGTTGTTTTCAATTTTTTCTGAGGAGAAGAATCCTTGTTCTTCTTCGGTGAGAAAAAAATCTGTCTCACTGTCAGATCCTATCAAGTTTACATGATTTTCTTCCAACCTTTCAACTTCCCTTTCTTCTTCTTGATCAACATAGTTTTTTTGAAAGGGAGACATAATCTATTGGTCATTGTCTCTTTGTCTATCTTGATTAGGGTCTCTTCTGAGATTTGGGTTTCTATTTCTGTTTTGGGGGTTGTTTTGGTTTTCTCTAGGTGGCACTATATCATTCAGATTTATCTGTTCAAGCATCCTCTCCATTACCCTTACTAGGTTGTCAATTTTGGCATCGGATGATGAGGTTGATGCCATTATTTCATCCTTTTATGTAACTCTTTTTTCTTCTTTCAACCTAGCTCTTTTCTCAATCAGATTTGCTTCTACACCTAAAGCTACCCTCTACATATATTCTAAAGTTAAGGGGTCTCTTTCTCTTAGCTGGTATGCCATTTCAGGATCAAAAACCTCTAGGAATTTAGCTAAGGCTAGGCCTAGTGGAGGTTTCATGTCTGGGGGAAGTGCATTATAAACACTATTGAATCTAGTGCAATAATATTGGACACTTTCCCCAATGTTTCTTTTGAGGTTGGTATATTCTGAAAGGATTTGGAGAGGGTTCTTCCTAATTTACCATTTTTTTATGAATTTTTGATATAAAGAAGGGATATCATTTATGCTGTGAGGAGTTAAGCCTTTAAACCATTTTTTGGCTTCTCCTCCTAAACTTTGAGAAAAAATTCTCATCTTAATGGTCTCTTCTTATATTTCCATGTAATCAAAAGCTTCATTCATCTTATCTACATGCTATTGGGCAGTAGTAGGTTCATTTCCAGTGAAATGGGGAATTTTGGATTGGTAATCACTAGGTAAAGGAACCAGAGGTTGTGGTAACACTAGTGGAGCATACCATGCTGCCATGATATGAAATAATGGGGGATTTACAAGAGGGAAAGTGGGTTGAGTTGGAGTTCTTTGAACAGTGTGTGTGTGTACGGGAGTAGAAGAAACACTTGGGATAGCAAACTAATGATGATCAGATCTGTTATGGAAGGAGCTGAAATGATGGAGAAGCTGAGAATCAAGTGGAGTATAAGGTGAAGCTTCTATGCGAAATCTCTATTGAAAATCTATCGTTTCAAAATCAGCTTGGTTTAGATCACTTTGAGATTTATTTCTAAATAGGTTCTTTGTGTGCGGTAAGTCAAAGTGAGGATCTTTCAAGACTGTGAGATCTTCATGAACAGATCTTGTTCTTGGTATGGTTCCTGCCAATAGTTGGTTTTCCAGATCCAGAAGTTTGCCACAAAATCCTTTCTAGATTATCAACTATGGTGGGAGGATTAGGATCTGGATGGGATCTAGTATTAACCCTATGTGAAGCCAGATTTTAGTTTCCAAAACTTTTTAGATAGGCTGATATTTTTAGGACTGTTTTTCAAGATTTTTCCTCTCACTGTGATTTCTATAATAGGGGACTATGTTTCTAAACTTCCTCAAGGCTGGTTAACACAATCCTAGGGAAATCTGGAGGTCTAGAGGAATAATATGCCTACTGGGGCTAGTGGAGTCACCAGGTGGAAATTTTTAGCTTTTCTAAAGGTAAAATGTCTTATGGTCCACCACCAATGATTTATTTAAAAACCAATCTGAAATGTTTTGGGTTTTTCTGAGTTTTTATCTGGTTCTATGGTTGTGAGAGTGGCCTATACCTGATTCAACACTTAGCTAAGGTAGTGAAACAAAAAGAGTCTACCCTATGGCTTATCATTTAATCTTCTATAGTAATTGAGGGACTAAAGAGCCTATAATATCTTGCTAGGCAACTATAAACTCAGAGGTCCCACCGTGGTCACCAGAATGTTAGGGTCCTATGATTTGGTAGATTGGCGTACCAAGTGACAAGGCAACATCAAAACCAGTATTTAGATCTCTAGGACCTAGCCTTCCTAGTCTCAGAGAGGGATCTCTCAATTGTTTTCAAAGATATAAGCTTGTTTGACTTTAAGGGTTGATTTTAGGGTAGATATGAAGCATGAGTTTGTTTGATTGTTTGGTGGGACATGATGATCTAGGCAGCATAGATAGAAAAGGGAAATATCTAAGTAATTGGACAATGGAGTCAAGTGGAAATTGTAACAAGTTTGTAAATAGATCAGGGGTATCAGAGGGCAAATCTAACTTGGTTATTGGAACTACAAAGTCTTTTAGGTGAAATGAAATGAACATTAAAGGTTTAGAATGAAAAGTAGAACTAAGGGAAATTAATAATCCTTAATTATATGTACTTCTCAAAAAAGGGACTTAAAAAATTATCTGAACATCAAGAGGCATTCCATAGATAGGGCTAACCATAAATTCTATAAAACCACACTTCAGCAAATATCAATTTGAAGACAAAATTTTCAAGTAAAATCTAGGAGTCGAGGAACACTCTATTTCATCCAAAGATTTGACTTTCAAGGATAAGAAAACATTCAAGATTCACAAATAACTGCATTCATAGAAGAGGGAACTCCTAGACATCTTTGATTATAGCCATAAAGACCTTAAAAATGATTATTTGAGCAAGTACAAAGGGTATGATCAAAACAAACCTGTTTGGCAAACTTTGGACAATGGTACTTTGAAAGGAGACTTCAGAAACAATTTTTTAAGTAGCATCAAGCAAGCAGGGAAAACCATAAATCATTCTTGAGGCCAACTGTATTGAACTATTTAAGAAATAAACAAGCAAAAGGGTTCAAGAGAGAAATTAAGAATTCTCTAGAATGCCTCAGTAGAAGAAAACATTAATACAGTGAAGAGTAAAGAGGTCTAAGGTGCTTCTAGGAGACATTTCTTAGCCTAAACGTTTTACTCTACTGTAATAAGAAATGATGAAACATAATAGAAAATAGGAAAAAAATTAAAAAAAGAGAATACTTCACCAACAGCCAAGCTCAGGGATCCAATGATAGAGCTTTCTCCATTAAAAAATAGGTCAAAACATCCACACGTTCCAGAACATCAATTTCCTTTCAACTTCAGTAGAACTACTTATCATTTCAAAGAGTCATCAAATGCCCCCTTTACAATGAGTTCCATTGCAGTATTTATGCTGCAAATGAGGAGGTTGAACTAATTTAGGGTTCAAAATGTTATTAAATACAGAGTAAATGCATTTCTAGCCTTGAAAACCATGCAAGGCATAAGGCGGAAATAGGTGCAACTACTTCTCTGTTTCAATAACTCTATCTTAACTTCTGATACAAAGATAGTAGAAAAGATTGACTTTCACGGCTTATTCTTATCTTTACAGTAACTGTCTTGATAGATTAAAGTATCTTCTTAGTGTAATAACTGTCAATTTTCCATTTGAGACAGAAGGTAGGCTATAGGTGGCAACTAGATCTTTTGGATAAATAACTGTCTTCTGTTGATGTATTCGAGGCCTTTTAGCCTAGTTTTCCTTCATTTCATCGCTAAACTATTTTTAAGGCCTTATCTGATTTTTGCATTAATAAATCATCATGTTGTCTTTATCTATAATCTGCAGGGTTTAAGTCTTTTAATCTTTTATTCTTTTGACTTAACCTTTGAACTTTAATGTCTCTGATACTCTTCATTGATCTTCAGTATTTCTTCATTTTTTCTGGTGTACAAGTGCCTTTCTGTGCTGGAGGGTTTTGAATGAATGGTCGATGCTCATGACACATCACCTTAAACATGGAATAAACCATTTTTTATCCCTTTTCTACATTTTTTTGAGCGTTCGAGGATTGTCATCCTCAGCTCTTTGTCACTTTATTTGACTGTGGGAGAGCCTCCAGATTTGGCCACCATTAAACCTGCAATTTGAAACATAAAACATTTATAAAAACCCGCGCTTGTGGATTTGAATGCTAACAGAGGCTCTGGGAGGGGTTACAGAGTGATGCATAGGAAGGGGTTTTTGTAGGGAAGGTTTCTATGAATAAAACTACGAAAAAACGGAGGAAATATTTGAATTTGGGTGCAAGTAGAGGCAAGGTGGTTTTAGGAGAAACCGGCGGTTTTTGAGTTGGAAAATGGTGGTAAGCAGTAATGGGTTTATCGAACGTGATATGGTTCATTGCTTGACATGTGGCTTCTGCAAAACTGGCAGTTTCGAGCAGAAGTTGCACATTGGGTAGATTTGATGAAATGGTGTGCGAAACGAAGCGACAGCCATTAGATCTTTAGGCCGAAGATCTAAGGTTGTGGATGAGCACGAGGGGAGATAATATGGGTGAGGAAACATATGGTGGGGCCAGGGTGACGTGGGGTAGAAAATGGTAAGGAATGGAGGCTGAAGGAATGGGGAAGGTAGGGTCTCAAGGAAGAAATAGGAACCGGGAGCGGAGATATAAGGGGCTGGTGAAAACAATGCGCCATTGGATTATAGTGATAAAGGGTTATAATCAAGGTAGGGGTGAATATATAAAGGGAAAAGGGTGGAAGTGGGAGGGAGTGAAGGAGAGACAATGGTCGTCGGATCTGGAGAAGATCAACAGCTGGAGATCAATTGTGGGAGGACTGTGGGGTACAAAGGAAATCCTCAGGGTGTGCCTCCACAGTAAATCTTCACCATAGATCTAGGATCTCCCATAGTTAAAAGATTCCACTTCGGGGGCACTGGGGAGTACAGGCCACTTTGGTCGGATGCCCCCGCAGTGAACCTGAACCGTTGATCTGGAAGGAATGGACGGTGAGGATTAACTCAGCGGATCGGAATTCATGGAGAAGAGTTTCAGCGGACAAAGGAAATTTGGAATTGTGATGAGCGATGCGCTGATGCGATGAAGCAGGTGCGATCGACGGAGGACCGTTAGATCGAGATCGAGATCAACGGTGGAGATTTAATTGGGGGATCACATCGGCGAGGGGAAAAGGGCCAGGGGACAAGGGAACTGGGAAGTTATGATGTGTCGATGCGATGAAGTGTCGATGGAGTTATGCGATGGAAAAGTGCGAGAGCCGTCGATCTAAAACAGGATCAACGGTTGAGATGTAATCGATATTTCACATCGGCAGGGGAAAAGAGAATGGGAACGAGGAAACGCCGAAATGCCAATGCGCTGATGGGCTGATGGGCCGATGCGCTCAGTCACAGAGCACGCTTTTATATGAAAATGGACTGAGGGCTTAAGCCCGAAAAAGGATTACGCCCTAGTTTTTTAAAAAAGTCGGAGTTTAGGACTTTAAAAGTGGGTTTTTTAGCCTTTTTAGAGTTCCAATAAGGACACAAAGAGGATTTTAAACCATAAAAGGGGTTTTTATAGGTTTAAAGGGTTTTTATGGGAAAATGAGGGTAAATTAGGGAGAAAGGGGGGCTTCTTAGAAGGAATGAGGGATAAGTAAAGGGAAAAAATGAGTGATATGGGGGCAGTTGTGAAGATGAGATGGAGGAATGAAATGATGGAAATGGGGCCTTAGAAAACAGTTTTTTCTTTGGAAACAACAGGATTTTGAATGATTATTTTGGTGAAGATACCACTAAGATAGGCTCTTGGGATAATTAACATGGCAAGACTTCAAGAACTCACAGATTTCTCTGCGAATTTTGTTTCTAGAAATCTGAGTTTCTCAACTTTAGTCATCTTTGGATAAAGTCAAAATTATTGATGACTAACAGAATTCTCCTATAAAATTCCACGAAGAGATGAAAAATAGCATAGCACATTATTATGTTGGCCAGAATTTCCCCAAGAAATACTAGTAGTGTGTGATCTGGAGCAAAGATAGAGGGGACTCAATTTTTGGCCATACAACAACTCCTGTCCACCATAGTAGAGAGAGGGAGACTTTGCGCCAAGGCAGATCGGAAGTAAAGACATCCTTGCATTGGGTCTTGGAGCTCCATAGTTCTAAGGGCCCCTTAGCAAGTGGGTTAAAGTTTCATCCTCATTTCCTAAGAGCACTCAATAAGAGGGGATGTAAGCATCGCCGTTTGGATTATTGAAGTTGTTTGACTTTATTTAGATCTTTTGTTTTATTTGTTTTAGTTTTAGTTTAGTTTTTATGTTTGAATATGTGTGCTATTTCTCTATCTAGCATGTTTATCTTTTAGATTGTTCCACTAACCTGCTTGAATCCATCTATTTTCTGCATGTGACCAATAACTTAAGAGGGAAAAACCACCCCTCTTAAGCAAGTGTGATTTGGTACACTCATGCGCCAAAGACATCAACATGAGACCCATCAATCCCTTTAGTATAATAAAACCACTTCACGAGTGTGAAAGTGGACCAACGCAGTAGTGGAGGGGACTAAGAGGTCAAGTGAACAACGCAGTAAAGGTGGAGGATAAGGACCAAGAGAGCATCATATTTATGATGTGGGACAAGGGGTGTGAGGGTTATAAAAGTATAAGAAAGGGGTGAGGGAAACGATAGAGATTATTCTGGATTATTATTATTTTCTTGTTGTTTACGACTTGAGCATGCTTGAGTTGTTTAGCTACGCATGGGTGTCTCTGAGAAGATATCCCAAACTCATCCTAGGGGGACTTTGGGTGCCCACTCAGAAGAGGATTCCTTCTATATTGTGAGAAAATTTCAGTATTCCAGCATTTGGCCATTTGCATCCCTCTTGAGCAGTGAAGACAATTAGTGACTTACACAGTGCAATAGCAGAGAGTCCAGAGGAGGGTCATATTACATAGCATTGTCGCTTGGAATCTGGTGAGAGGATAAACCCGTCAACAGTTGAGCTATGGAGGAGTTGTTGAAAAATTTTATTTGTCACTTCAGCTCATATCACTGCATACCCTATAGTAGTGCATTTTCATGCCCTAAGAGGATGATTTTCTGAGGTCTTCCAATCTAGAAATCCTTTCTAGGTTTTTCTCAGTTTTGGGAGTAGAGGTCGGTGTCCAAATCCTGACATTTTCTGAGCACCAAAACAACCTCATCTACGCTCCCATTTTTAGGAAGTAGCAACATTTCTAGCAAGGGTAGTGTAGTGAGGGTCTCCAGCAGGGCAACAATTATGCAGTGTTCTCAGTGGGGGAATTTGAGGGTCATTCTAGCCATCTCTGTCATCTTGAGTGTTATCATTCTAGAGAATTTTTGTACTTTTATTCCACCTCCTTATTCATAAAATTGCTTAGCTATTTTTGGTATGGTATTTTGATGTTCTGGCATTATTGTTTTAATTCTCTTTGTATTACTGTCCTTTTCCTATTTGGAATATTATAGTGGGATCAGAGCTCATAGGCTTGGCTTAGACTGTGGAACAAATTTTCTATGAAACCTGAATATAGAGAACACATTATGGACTGGACAATGAGATACAAAAAAAGAGAATGAAGAAGTTCGTTGGGATAAACTGTGAATATTTTCTGTTGGATATTTCTGGAAAATGAAGATGAATCTTGAAAATATAAGACATGTGTTTTGTGCAGAACGGACCAATTCATATTCCTTATCAATGGTATTTCCAAATTCGGTCTATATTGAGAGAAACGGAAGGTTCTCTGAGAGATACAAAAACAAAAAATGCAGAAATATGTTGGGATAAAAGGTGACAATTTTCTATTGGATATTTCAGGAAAACAAAGATGAATATTGAAAATATGAGACATCAGTTTTGTGCAGACTAGACCAATTCAGTTTATTTGAGAGAATTTTTTCCAAAATCTGGCTGGATCGATAGAAATGGAAGGTTCTCTGAAACCAACATTGTCATATTTGTTGTGGTGGTCGTTTTCTAAATTCCTCCAATTGCAATACCAGATTCAACTTGTTTCACAGTTCACATCCAGCAAAGAAACCATGTTCTAGGGGAAGAGGATAAAGGAAGTCTCCAATGGCAGAAGAAGGTGACGGGAAGGAGTTTGAAAATATCCTCCTCATATCAGTGCAGGATCTCACCAGAGAAATAATGGAGATGAGAATAGGAAGACAAAGGGAAATCCCACAGGGGTTTAAGAATGGAGAAATTCTGAGTACTTCTCACCATTGGACTGTGAAACTAGTGGTGCCACAAGTCTCACAACATTCCACCATGCCCAATTTCTTAGTAGTTGGGATAGGAGTAGGCAAACCTCAAAAGATAGAGGTGGATCACTATGGTGAGTATTTGGTGGAGTACCAATCTCATGGGAAAGATTTCAGAAATAAATTAAACTTCATAGAATTTTTTCAACTGAAGGATAACCGTAGATCCCGAAACTAGAACCGAAGAAGGGGGTATAGCATGAAGAGCTCAGGGTCGCAACATACCATTGGGAGGATACCTTCCCCCACTTATTATGGATCCACTGAGTACATGGCTTGGGATCAGATGTAAAATTTGGATGCATCTTTCCAACTTAACCAGATAACAGATAAGGAAGCCATTAAAGTGGCTACCTTGCAGTTGGAGAATGAGGGCTCACAAGATTGTGGAGGGCTCATAGATACACCAAGTGTGACACATGAATCACCTTTGATGGATTTTCCTTTGGTAGCCCCAATAGATAGATTGGAAGAGGTAGTTGAGCACACATCCATTGATGAGGCATCTCAATATATGACCAAGCTTCAAGAAAAAAACACCTACATTTGACTGATGAACATGTTAGATTGCTATAATTCATAGTATCACAAGGTGACTGATTATTTCTGTTTAGATCGTTTATATTGAAAACAATATTCCATGACTATAATTTATTTCTAGAAAAAGGAAGGAAAATCCTGGCTGTCAGAATTTCAAAGGAATCAATCTGCCAATTATGTTTAGTTGAAAGAGGAAAGTGTTGTTGATAAAGTGTAATGGTGAGAAAACTTCATTTCTAACCTCATTCATTTCATTTACCCTATTTTACCCTTCATTTTTCCAAAATCTAGATTCCAACACTTTATTTACTTCAAAACCTCTTTTTAACAATTAAAATTAAATTTTTATAGTTAAAAAGTAGCTCCGCCCACCCACTAACAACCTTTTGTAGCCGCTACAACACCCTCCAAAATTTCCCCTTTTCAATTTTTTGAGCCCCTGAGCTTTGAAATTTGGATTCAAACCTAAATTTCGATCCTTCAAAAGCCTTAAGTCACTAAGTCAAAAAATAGGGCGGCTTCCCTAATGAGCGACCTTGTGACCTTGCGACCCATAAGGTCGCGTATCACACACAAAACTAAAAAATCGTGACCCTGTGACCCTGCAACCCCACGACCCCTAGGTCATAAGGTCACACGGTTGCAAGGTCACAAATCTGATCAATGTGGCCTTGTTGTGACCTTGCGACCCCATTTATGCCAACACGCGTGACCTCTTTATATATAGAAGGGTCGCATAGGTCTCATTCGACCTACTCGACGGAGAAATAAAACACCTCTGACAAGCTAACTGGAGCGTGTTTTTCTTGGGTAAGTTTCCTGATCCTCCTGTTGTTTCCTTTTTTACTAATTTTTTCCCTCAACTACCTCACCTTAGCCTATTAAAACCACATCCTACCCACTGTTAGGACCCGGTTGATGAAGCTTCCCCCCTTTTAATATCTTCACCCTGTGTACCTTCCTTTAGAAGTCAGACTACCCATACCCCCCCTTGTCAGTCTTTTCCTCATGTTTGCTTACATCTTCATGTGTTACCTTCCCTCCCTTTTCCCCTTGCTCTAATAGAAATAAGGACAAAAGACTGCGTCGTGTGTAGAGTCATCCGCCCATCCCTAGCGCAACCTCCGACCCCCGTGACCTTGTGACCCCCGCAACCTTGCGACATCGGTCCCTGGTCACTAAGTGCCATGACGTTACGACTCAGCGACCTGGTGACCCGATCGCGAGTCGCTAAGTCACCAGGTCACGTTCTCATAAAATATAACCCGATGCTACTTAGCGACCTCACGACCTAGTCGCAAGTTTCCAAGTCACGAGGTCGCTTTTCTCTAAGGTTTTAAACTAGCGCAACTCAGTGACTCAGCGACCCAGGAGAGAGGTTTCTAGGTTGCAGGTTCACCCTTTCTCTTGACCCTAGTTAGGTAGAGGTAAAAGTAGTTTAGAAATTTATTAACATCGCACCTGTCTTATCATGGGATTGTTTTATGAACATGCCAGGGAACCTCGAAGCAGAGCTAGAGTGTGTTTCCATCTCCTCAGCATTGAGTGATATGGGGCCTCTATCAGTTCGGAGAAAAAATAAGAGTCCGGAGATAGAAATCTCGGAGGATGAAATACCTATGTCTCCTCCCCCTGCCTATGGAGATACCGCATGCATATTCAACAAAGGAGAGAGCATGAATTAGTATCAAGTGTACCAATAAATCTTGAAACCTGAATTTACAGAAGACCTCCCAGACCGGAAGGTGTATGTTCTGTTGGGGTCCTGTGATTTGGCCGATTGGTAAACCAAATGACAAGACAACATGTAAACCAGTCATTAGAGCTCTAGGATCTAGCCCTCCTAGTCTCAGATAGGGATCTCTCAATATGTTTGCAAGGATATTTCTTGTTTGCTTGTAAAGGGTTGATTTTAGGCTAGTTATTAAGCTTGAGTTTGTTTGAATGTTTTTGGTTGGTTGGACATGAATAATCTAGGAAGCATAGATAGAAAGGGGAAACATCAAATCCATTGGGCAATGGAGTCAAGAAGAAGTCATAACAAGCTCAATCAGTGGATATGGGATATCAAAGGGCAAATCTAACTTGGCCAGTGGATCTTGGGTTTGGTGGATAAAATGAAATGGAAATTAAGGATTTAGAGGGAGAAGCAGAACTAAGGGCAATTAGGAATCCTTAATTATATATACTTCTCAACAAAGGGACTTAAAACATCATTTGAACATGAATAGGCATTTCATAGATAGGTCTAACCATAAATTCCAGAAACCACACTTCAGAAAATAGTAATTCCAACAGAAACTGTTTCAAACAAAATCTAGGAGTCAGGGAGCGCCCTATTTCATCCGAAGATTTCACTTTCATGGATTAGAAAAAATTTAAGATTCACAAATAACTACATCATGGAAGAGGGAACGCCTAAACATCTAAGGCTGCAATTACAAAGATCTTCAAAAAAATGATCTAATAAAGAACAAAGGGTATGATCAAAATAGACCTCTTTGGCAGACAATAAACAATGGTACTTCAAAGGGGGACTTCAGAAATAGTTTTCAAGTGGCAGAAAGTAAGCAGGGAAAACCATAAATCATTATTGAGACCAACTGTATGAAATATTTTAGAAATGAACAAGCTTAAGAGTTTAAAAGCAGTCAAACTACTCAATAAACCTTCAGCAGATGAAAACATAAAGGCAGTGAAGAGAAAACAGGTCTAAGGTGCTTCTGGTAGACATTTCTTAGCCTAAAATTTTCACTCTACTGCAAGCAAGAAAATGACGAAACAAAATGGAAAACAGGAAATAACAATAACAGATCAGAATACATCACCAACAACCATGCTCAGGGATCTAGTGATAGAGCCTTATCATTAAAAAAACATGTCAAAACATCATCAATCTTCCAAAACTTCAATTTCTTCTTAAGCTTCAGCCAAACTATGTACAAGTGCAAAGAGTTCGAATGCCAACAACCAACCCCCAACAAAGAGCTCCTCATAGAGTATTTATAGAAGAATGAGGAGGTGGAACTCTTTTTAGGTTTAAAACTGTTATTAATTACAGAGTAAATGTATCCCTAGCCTCGAACACCACACAGGTCAGAAGGTAGGCATGAATTACACTACTTCTCTGTTTTAATAAATCTGTCTTTAGTTCTTGAGGATAAAGTAGGTGAAAGGAATGGGTTTTAAGGCTTTCCCATGTCTTAAAATAACTGTTCTGACAATCAAAAGATGTTTTGTTAGTGTGATAACTGTCAAAGTGTCTTTGAAAGGAAAAGCAGACTACAGGTGTCCTTTTGCTTACTGGAGGAGTAACCGCTTCAATGATCTGGCGTTTTGAAGTGGTCCTTTGTTGATCTGTCTATATTTGATATTTTAAACACTGAATTAGGCCTCCTTTGATCATATTTATTCTCAAAACTGTGTCTTTAACCTTTAATCTTCGGATTAAGTCTTTTGATCTTCGGACTTTTGACTTTAACCCTTTAATCTCTGTCTTCATTGTTGAGTTTACAGGTGGCTTACTTTTGCTGCACTGGAGGGTTTTGAATGTTTAATCGATGTTCATGATACATCGATTAGACCTAGAATTTTCAACCCTGTGGATCCATTTCTACTTGATTTTTCCCTGAGGATCGTCATCCTCAATCCTTTGTCACTTTATCATGACTGTGGGAAGCCTGTGTGTAAATGGTTTCCATTAAAAACCTGCAACAGTCAAAAAATAATTAATCAAATCTTATGTTTATGGGTTTAACTTCTTCAGAGGGCTCGACGAGAGGTTATGGAGCAATGCGGAGGCAAAATGCAGCATAGGTGGTTTGAGGAAAACCAACAGTGGTTTTCGCGTGAGGCCTAGGTGGTAAGTGGTAAGGCGCTGAGGAAATGCGATACGAGTTAATGGCTGACACGTATCCATGAGAAAATTGCCTATTTTGCGTGGAAAAATGGTTTTAGACAGTTATGGAGAAACATGTGTGAAATGGAATGCAGGCTATTGGATCTAGGGGGGATAGATCAACGGTGGAGATCACAAGGATACATGGTGGAAAGGCCCAGTGCGGTTGGGTGGGACCAGAGGGAAAATATGGAAAATGAAAGAAAATACACATAGCGGGGGCATTCATAAAGTTTTTCTATATGTTGATAGTGTCCACGAGATAACAAAGGAGAATCTATGCGGGCCATTAGATCAGTGAGATGGACGGTCAGGATTCATTTCGGTGGATCAGCGATTGGAGGAGCAGAGGGTTTGGGAACAAGGCTTTTGGAATTTGTGATGGTGAATGCCGATGGGAGAGGTGATTACGAGAGACGGAGGATTGTCAGATCTGGATAGAGATCAACGGCTCGGATTCGAGTGGGGCATCACATATCAGCGTCGAAGAGGGTCCTTGGACTAGGCTTTTAGAATCGCCGATGAGTGATGAGCCGATGTGATGGAGTAGTGCCGATGCGATGGGGGTAGCGAAAACCCTCCGATCGGGATGGAGATCGGCGATGGAGATTTCATCAGGGGTTGGGATATCGACAGGGAAAAAGGAGGCGGAAGGAAAAGGGGTGAAGTCCAATGCGATGTGCAATAGCTATCGGATCTTGGGGGAAATGAACGGCTGAGATGGAGTTGAGGGATCGCATCAACGGAGAAGAAAAGGAAAAGGACGCGAGATCGTGGGATTTTTGATTTGTGATGGGGTGATCGGCCAATGGCAATTGGATCTGTGAGATCATCGACTAGGATTTAAGTGGGAGTGAAAACATTGCGTGGGGAAGAAAATGAAGAAACAAAGGAAAAAGGGGGCAGAGCAAGGGCCGATAGCACGAAAGGGGCTTAAGGCTGAGCCGACGGTTCACAAATCCTGTTTATATGGAAAAAGGAGTTGAGAACTTAAGCCCGCAGGGGCTTAAGTCATATTTAATGAAAAAATTGGTTTTTTGGCCGAAAGAGGGGTTTTTTAAAGGTTTTTCAAGTTCCGATAGAGTAAACGGAGGAGTTTTAAAACCAAATAAAAAGGGATTTTCATGGTTTTAAAGGGATTTTTGGAGGAAGTGAGGATAAATGAGTGAAATGAAGGGAATTATGAAGATAAAATGGAGGAATGAAATGTTGGAAATGAGCCCGTGAAGAACATTTTTCTCTTTGGAAACGGTAGGATATTGTGAAGACATCAGTGGGATAGATTATTTGGACAAATGGACGTAGCAAGGCTCCAAGAAGTCACATATTTGATTCAAATTTGTTTCTTGAAGACTAAGACCTTTTTTAGCCATCATAGTATATGAAAAATTTATAGATGGCTAACAGTGGCTCCAACTTAGAGAGGACAACTATCCTTTTAGGTGTCCAAAACCTCAGTATATCAATCTTTGGCTTTTAGCAGACCAGTGCCTCATCCATTGGGCAGAAGTTCTTTTTTTTTTCTTTCTGATTTTCTTTGTATTTTGAAAATTCTTCAATGACTTGCAGCATGAGAACACTTTAAGACAACACCTCTACCTACCCACACTATTTTTCCTAGCATTTTTTCTTCTCTTGAGTGCACTTGGATTGGCATCTCTTTTACATATTATTTTTGAAAAAATAAAGATAGAACTATCTAATGCTACCCTTATTTCTTCCAAGAGTCTAGGTTAAATAGTTGGACTCAGAAACTTCTCTACCTAATATACTATCCGTCAAGATTAAGCTTTTTGACAAATCTGCTTCCTCTACATTCTAAAACAAAAATTTAAACACAGACAAACCAATATTAGACTGTCTAATTTGTTTTAATGTCTAGGGCATGAGAAACAAGTTGCACATAGACCTTATTTTCATAAAAATGAAACAAAACTTGGAAGACTTGAGATCTGAGAATAGTAAGCACCCTTCCCTTCTTTTTCAGCTCTGATTTTGATCCTTTTGAGCTGTCATTTTATTCTTTTCCTGGTTCAGGTTTTTAGCATATTAGAACCAGCCTTTCCTTCTTTCTTTGGCTCAAGTTTTTATCATGTTAGAGCCATATTTTTCCTTCTTCTTCTTATTTTGATTCTTCGGTTCAGATTTTGTGTATGTTTGAACCATTTTTCTTCTATCCTAATATATTCTACTAATAAGCCAAGATTAAACAGTTTGGAAAATCTCTTTCACTAACCTATCAATAGTAAATTGAAATCTATCTAGTCATGATTAGGTTGTACAACTAAATAGTAGTTCTCTTTCAAATAGTGGCATTTAGGCTTGCATACTTTCGGATTTCGCTTCCTTTTGGCATGGGGTTGTACCTTTCCTCTTTTCATCTGCCCTCTTTTCTTCTTTCTATTTTTTTTGTATTTTTTTCTCTTTTTTCAAATTTCAAAGTAGAAAACAAAAAACTAACTAAATGCTCACAGGCTAAGCTTTATTGACATTCCTATATAACCTAATACAACTCTGAAATATTTATATGTTCAGCTGATGAAATCCCTTTTCCAATATAGTGAATCAAGTAAATGGTTCCATGATTGGTCTTTGCTCATCTCCTTGAGCATGCTGGAAAAATAGGTCCATTCCCACCTCACTTGTTCTTTAGCAGCAGTGCTAAAAAAGTTTCCTGCACTTGGAAATATACTGCTTCTAACAACCTTTTTCCCTTCTTCAAATATATTCAAGGAATGAGCATAGGGATCTTGAAATAAAGCCTGGTTATGAATATTTGGAAGATAGGTCTCAACCAAGATTACCTTTTCCTCCACTAGATCAAGCTTAAGATTGTTTTGAGAAATAACTTCTTCCTCATCTTCATTATCATTTGAACTAGAGAACTCATCATATATTGCAATGCTGTCCTCTTGTAGTCCTGGTATGCTCTGATTTAGTGGACTATACTCTGTGAAGAGATCATCATATTCTTGAGTGAGGGTGTGTTTTACTACCTCAACCTTTTCAGGAGAAGGCTCCTTATTTTCAGCTTGCTCAAGAAATACCTCTTTCTTCTCAACTTCATCATCACAACTGATAGATTGCTGACTCCCAATTATGTGAAAGCTATTTCAGATGGATTGGATTGGCCGATTGTTGCTTTCAAGCTGATGATAATGAAATTCATGACACCAATCAACTGTTGGTTTCCCTGCATGATTAGTTTATGCTTGAAGCTCATCATCATCATCAGACTGATAAAAAATTGGAAAATCATTAGCATAAACAATCTCACCAATCAAACATATTGGGTTATTAGTTTGTTTTTCTTTGATTTTTTCTACAAGTTTATTTTCTGGTTTAAGAAAAAAAGTTTCAGTAGGTAGATGAGCATAAGTGTTTTGTTCTAATGAATTTTTGAGGGTTGGATGTTTGTTTAATATTCGATCAATTTCTTCTTCTGTCAAAAGAGTAGGAATTTTTTTTTTTCTTTGGAAAAAAGTACAACAGTCCTCTTTCTCTTGTATTGACTGACTTTGACGCTGGATATCTTTTTGAGCCTCTCCTAGTGAATCTTTACTTGTGTGTGCAGGAAGGCCTTGAGGACTTTCTTCTTTTTCCTGATCTTTTTCGCTCTCAGAAAACTCTTCTTGTTCTTTGTGATGGTCAATTTGAACATACGATTCATGAGTTGTTTCTAATATATTGTCAGAATTCCATTCTTCTTTAATAATATAAAATAAGTCATAACATAAAGTCAAAGACTCTAGTTGTGTTGTCTCTTCTCCTATTTCAGATTTTGTGAGTTCAAGATGGCTTATTTTTTCCTCAGGGCACTGCTCACTTTCTGCCTTTGCATTTTGGTCGTAAAGTTCCCTTAACAGCATAATACAAGATAAAGGTAGGCTATCAGGATTTTCTTGACAACCTTCTTCATTGTTTTCTATGTAATCTTTCTCATCATACATATTTTTCTTGTTGTATATGTATTGTACTGGTTGAGTTTTTTTTTTATTAAGACAAAGCATGGGTTGTTCTAGATAATCAATATCTGTATCAGCCTCATGCCTATCCAATATTTCACTTAGTATGTACATCATTTTTGTCATTCTGTCCAATAATGCATTTACTTTTTCTTCTCTGTCTATACTTAGATCCATGTTTTTAAAAAGATGTCACTCTATATTTTCAACCAGTTTAAGGTTTTCTACCAGTGGAGTCATTAGGTCTTTTGGAGGTTGTGGAGTCGCCAGGTGGAGATTTTTAGCTTTTCTGAAGGTAAAATGGATTATGGTCCACCACCAGTGGTTTATTTAAAAACCAATATGAAATTTTTTTGGGGTTTTCTGATTTCCTGTGGTTGTTTGAAGGACTAGTGAGTCTATAAGAGCTTGCTAAGCAACTATGAACTCAGAGGTCCCACCGTGATCGCCAAAATTTTTGGGTCCTGTGATTTGGCCAATTGGTAAACCAAATGACAAGGCAACATGTAAACCGGTATTTAGAGCTCTAGGATCTAACCCTCTTAGTCTCAGAGAGGGATCTCTCAATATGTTTGCAAGGATATGTCTTGTTTTCTTGTAAAGGGTTTATTTTAGGCTAGTTATTAAGCTTGAGTTTGTTTGATTGTTTTTGGTTGGTTGGACATGAATAATCTATGAAAAATAGATAGAAAGGGGAAACATCAAACCCATTGGGAAAATGGAGTCAAGAATAAGTCATAAAAAGCTCAATAAATGGATATGAGATATCAAAGGGAAAATCTAACTTGGCCAGTGGATCTTAGGTTTGGTGGATAAAATGAAATGGACATTAAGGATTTAGAAGGAGAAGCAAAACTAAGGGCAGTTAAGAATCCTTAATTATACATACTTCTTAACAAAGAGACTTAAAACATCATTTGAACATGAAGAGACATTTCATAGACAGGGCTAACCATAAATTCCAGAAACCACAGTCCAGAAAACAGTAATTCCAAGACAAACTATTTCAAACAAAATCTAGGAGTCGGGGTATGCCCTATTTCATTCAAAGATTTCACTCTCATGGATTAGAAAAAATTTAAGACTCACAAATAACTGCATCATAGAAGAGGGAATGCCTAAGCATCTAAGGCTGAAATTATAAAGATATTCAAAACAATTATCTAACCAAGAACAAAGGGTATGATCAAAATAGACCTCTTTGGCAGACTGTAAACAATGGTACTTCAAAGGGAGACTTCAAAAACAGTTTTCAAGTGGCAGCAAGTAAGCAGGGAAAACCATAAATCATTCTTGAGACCAAATGTATGAACTATTTCATAAATGAACAAGCTTAAGAGTTTAAAAGTAGTCAAACTACTCAATAAACCTTCAGCAGATGAAAACATAAAGGCAATGAAGAGCAAATAGGTATAAGGTGTTGCTAGGAGACATTTATTAGCCTAAAATTTTCACTCTACTGCAAGCAAGAAAATGATGAAACAAAATGGAAAATAGGAAATAACATAACAGATCAGAATAGATCACCAACAGCCATGCTCAGGGATCAAGTGATATAGCCTTATCATTAACAAAACATGTCAAAACATCATCAATTTTCCAAAACTCCAATTTCTTCTTAAGCTTCAGCCAAACTATGTACAAGTGCAAAGAGTTCGAATTCCAGCAACAAACCCCCAACAAAGAGCTCCTCATAGAGTATTTATAGAAGAATGAGGAGGTGGAACTCTTTTCAGGTTTCAAACTATTATTAATTACAGAGTAAATGTATCCCTAGCCTCGAACACCACACAGGTCAGAAGGTAGGCACGAATTACACTACTTCTCTATTTTAATAACTCTGTCTTTACTTCTTGAGGATAAAGTAGGTGAAAGGAATGGATTTTAAGGCTTTACCATGTCTTAAAATAACTGCTATGACAGTCAAAAGATGTTCTGTCAGTGTGATAACTGTGAAAGTGTCTTTGAAAGGAAAAAAGGACTATAGGTGTCCTTTTGGTTACTAGAGGAGTAACTGCTTCAGTGATCTGGCTTTTGAAGCGGCCCTTTGCTGATCTATCTGTCTTTGATATTTTAAACACTAAATTAGGCCTCTGATTTGGCTTTAGGCCTCCTTTGATCATCTTTATTCTTGAAACTGTATCTTTAACCTTTAATCTTCGGATTAAGTCTTTTGATCTTCAAACTTCTGACTTTAACCCTTTAATCTCTGTCTTCATTTCTGGGTGTAAAAGTGGCTTACTTTCGTTGTACTGGAGGGTTTTGACTGTTTAACCGATGTTCATGATACATCGATTAGACCTGGAATTTTCAACCCTGTGGATCCCTTTCTGCATGATTTTTCCCTGGGGATCGTCATCCTCGGTCCTTTGTCACTTTATCGTGACTATGGGAAGCCTATGTGTAAATGGTTGCCATTAAAAGCCTACAAAAAGCAACAAATAATTAAAAAAATCCTGCATTTTTGGGTTTAACTTATTCAGAGGGCTCGGCGAGGGGTTATGGAGCGATGCAGAGGGAAAATGCAGCATAGGTGATTTGAGGAAAACCAGTAGTGGTTTCCGCGTGAGGCCCGGGCAGTAAGTGGTAAGGCCCTGGGGGAATGTGACACGAGTTAATGGTTAAGACGTATCCATGGGAAAACCGCCTATTTCATGTGGAAAAAGGGGATTAGACCGTTATGGAGAAACAGTTCCGAAATGGAATGGGGGTCGCTGGATCTGGGGGAGGATAGATCAATAGTGGAGATCATGAGGATACACGGTGGAAAGGCCTAGCGCAGTTGGGTGGGATCGTAGGGAAAATATGGAAAATGAGAGAAAATACACATAGCGGGGGTATTTATAAAGTTTTTCTATGTGTTGATAGTATCTACAGGCGAACGAAGGAGAATCGATGCGGGCCGACAGATCAGGGAGACGGACGGTCAGGATTCATTTCGGCGAATCGGCAATCGGAGGAGCAGAGGGTCTAGGAACAAGAATTTTGGAATTTGCGATGGCCGTTGCCGATGGGAGAGGTGATTGCGAGAGACGTTGGACCGTCGGATCTGGATAGAGATCAATGGCTCGGATTCGATCAGGGAATCACATATCGACGTCGAAGAGGGTCCAGGGACCAGGCTTTTAGAATCACCGATGAGCGATGAGCCAATGCGATGGAGTAGTGCCGATGCGATGGGGGTAGTGTAGACCGTCCGATCGGGAAGGAGATCGGTGGTGGAGATTTCATCGGGGGGTTGGCATATAGGCAGGGAAAAAGGAGGCGGATGGAAAAGGGGTGAACTCCGATGCGATGTGTGATAGCCGTCAGATCTTGTGGGAAATAAACGTCTGAGATGCGGTTGGGGGATCGCATCAACAGAGAAGAAAGTGAAAAGGACGCTGGACCGTGGGATTGCCGATTTGCAATGGGGCAATCGGTCGATGGCCGTTGGATCTGTGAGATCAACAGCTAGGATTTAAGTGGGATTGAAAACATCACGCGGGGAAGAAAATGAAGAAACAAAGGAAAAAGGGGGCAGAGCAAGGGCCGATAGCACAAAAGGGGCTTAAGGATGAGTCGATGGTTCATGAATCCCAGTTATATGGAAAAAGGAGTTGAGAACTTAAGCCCACAGGGGCTTCAGTCAGATTTCATGAAAAAATTGGTTTTTTGGCCGAAAAAGGGGCTTTTTAAAGGTTTTTCAGGTTCCGATAGAGTAAACGAAAGGGTTTTAAAACAAAATAAAATGGGATTTTCATGGTTTTAAAGGGAATTTTGGAGGAATTGAGGATAAATGAATGAAAAAATGAGTGATATGAAGGGAATTATCAAGATAAAATGGAGGAATGAAATGATGGAAATGAGCCCGTGAACAACATTTTTCTCTTTGGAAATAGCAGGATTTTGTGAAGACATCAGTGGGATAGATTCTTTGGAAAAATGGACATAGAAAGGATTCAAGAAGTCACGGATTTGCTTCAAATTTTTTTCTTGAAGACTAAGACCTTTTCTAGCCATCATAGTATATGAAAAATTTATAGATGGCTAACATGTTCAAGTCAAGAGATCAGAGCTTCACTATGCAGGAGCCCACCCAGATATATTTCCATGCGCTGAGCTCATCGAATGGATCTTACAAAAGGTTTACCCTAGGTTCTGGGTGATTCAGGATCATGAGGGGAAAGAATTTGCTAATCTGAGGGGAGAGGATGTGGATTTCTATTACGCACTTCCCACCCGAGAGAAGAAATTTACAGAGGAATGGGCCATTAATCATGCAGTTCCCATATCCGGAACCTTGAGAGGATGGTGGGAAGAACTAGAAAATTTCAAGGTCAAGAAGTACCAGGAGTATTAGGTAGTAGGTCTTAGGAAGGTCTACAAGCTCGTGGCATCAATGCTGTGTAGGATGTATGGTCATCCCAATGCCACTACTTTCAATGGCTCTTGGGTATCTCTTATGTACTTTGTTACCGTATATGACACCTGCTTCAATTGGGCCAGCTTATTAATAACAGCCCTCAAAACGAGCATTTCTTCAGCACTAGTGCTCGAGGAGGGGTATGCATTAGAATTTTACATGGCCTTCTATCTGTTGGATGCAGTGTGCGCAAGGTGCTACTTTTTGGAATGGGCACACAACTAGGATCAGGAGCGTTCCTGTCCAATTCACAAGGAGCTACAGGTATTCTGGGACTCCAAATATAAGTAGGATATAGAGCCGATCTCACACAGTTTCATCCCTATACTCTACGGAAAACTGTTTGGTAAAGATACCCCGTGCATTTCCTGGCGGGCCATGGAAACAATAACCAAGGTGGCACACTGGTTTCCTTTTGTAGAAGGCACCTTCATCCGAGTCTTCGGTTCACTCAAGGCTCCCCATGCACTACCCATATTCGTCACTGATAGACTACTAATTCAGAAAACATGTTTCCAAATGACAACTGGATTTTCAAAGGTTCTTACTAAAGGTAAGAAGAAGCCATGGCCCACTCTGCCACTCACTATTGGCACTTATACAGTCAAGGATTTCAGAGAAGTAGAGGCAGAGGATGAGAAAATCAGGGGGTTCTATCTGCCTCCCTTGGCCCACCGGACGTATGATCTAGAGAGGATTATTCTTGCCCATTGCAAATGGGCCAAATTTAAATGGAGCTACCAACATACTGAATGCCAAGCTGAATATGGGGTAAAAAACTCATACATAAAGGACAGAGAGATCACTCTAGAGGAGTTAACTGATCAAGAATCTCAAGATGATCATACTTTAGAAGAAATAATCCAAGAGCTAGGAGGAGCCACGTCTTCTCAAGAAAAGAAGCCAAGAACCAACACAGGCCATAACTCTTCCGCCCAATGAAAAGAAAGGGAAGAAAAAGTAGAAGCTAAGCGTCATGTAAAAATAGAACTAGATAAGGTAGAAGTTGAACGAAAACTAAAAGGAGAATAGGATATGGTAGAAGCAGAGCATCAGTTGGAGGAGGAAGCAGAGTAAAAGTGAAGGGAGGAATAAAATCAAAGGTTGAGGGAAAATTCCTCCAAAGAAGCTGAAGTCAGTAAGACACCTCCTCTTGTGACAGGGATATAGACGAAGCTACCAGCCATTGAAGTGCCTCAAAAAAATCCTGCAACCAATTTTCATTTTGTGCTCTCAGAATTTGGTACCTCCGAGGAGGAAGAGCGAGAATTTTTTGATCTGACAAGACTCACCTATGACCAGTTCACACACAAAATCAGGCAGGAGAAGAGAAGATGCTTAGCACGGAATCCTGCTGCACCCCTCACGGCCACAACAGAAAATGATATAGTCCTGGACACCAGGACCAATCCGGTTATGATAGCATCATCTGGAACTCCTTTCGCCACAGCCATGGAAGAAAACGTGAGTAGAATGAGTAGGGAAATTCTATCCCTACAGAATATATTGCAGGCCTCTGAACAAAAGATAGCTAGATCGGAGAAAGAGAAAAGGGCACTAGAAGAAGAAGTTCAATAGCTTCAGGGTAGGAACTCCCTTATGAATGAAGTACAACCCACCATTCAAAGAGAAATGGTAACTTTGGAAGCCACCATGAGGAAAGTATACAAATAATTATTTACAATAAAGCAGACAGTTGCACCTCTACTGAGAGCTCAAGCGAAAACCAGGAAGAGGAACGAGCAACTAAAAAAAGCCTCCACAGCCTTGGACAAAATGATAGAATGGGTAAATAGGTATCCACAGGCTCTAGATACTTTTCCCAGAAAATATTGGATTCGCACTTAAACATACAAGGTCAAAATATGCATGAAGGTGCAATCCAAAGAGAAACTATTCAAAGACCTAGAGAAGGTAATGACTGCTTACGAAAATTTGATTAGCGGCATTGACTCATGGCTAAACTACACAACATTCCTTATCTAGGTACATTGGGTGAAGAAAAAACATGGGAACAGGTGGACCAATATATTCAGGCATTTCTGCAACCTATCAGGCAAGCCGCCGCTACTCCTGACCTTCCAGCATCATAGGAAAAATTGGTTCAATTCATCGTGATGCCAGTCTGTATTTATACGAAGCTGGCTTCCTTATCTAACTAAATCACGATCAAAAGGGAAATTTTGATCCCAAACGAACTCGAATGCCTGCACATGTTAAGACAAGATACTCCTCTGATCTCCCCGGTTGCTGCAGATTATCGAGCATGGAAAAATTTCCTTAAAAAGTAACAGGTAGATGTTCTCGACCTCACAATCACTCACATGCTCCCATGATCAGGTCGCAAGTCGTAGCCTACAGGAGGAGTTGCATGTTGCATCAGTAATGATTAGGTCACAGGTCACAGCCAAGCACAGGGTCATAGGTCATTTTTTTCTTCGGGTAGCAAAGCATGCCAATAGTTAGGAAGGCGAAAAGTCAGGGCATGCAAGTGCTAATTTTTTCCTATAAATACTCGCTTAGAGGACTTGTAAAGCATTTTTTTTTGGACTCCAAAGGAGATAGGAGAGTTTTAAAGCATTGAATAGACCTTTATGTGAATGAATACAAGAATTTGTCTTAAATCCACTTTTGTCTCTGATGAGAGTTAATGTGTTAACACTGTGAATATTTTCTATTATATGTCTGATATCTTATGATTAACAGATCTGCGTTTTCTGCTTATATTATTTATGCATTTCATCTTACTGAATGTGTCAATGATGGTAGGTTGTTTACCTAGGAGATGTTTGTAATTTCATTATTGACATTTATCTTATCTATGAAACCACTTAAGGAAGTGAAGGGTGTTCTTGCCAGGCAGAAATATTTCTTCTATGGCTCGAACAACTTTTACAAGCACAACCCTAATGATGTGCTGCTAACAACATCTCCTTTGGCTATGTGTTTTAATTCATCTTGCTATTTATAGTGTTTTATGCTCAATGAGGATCATCGATAATTTGTCTTGTATCATCCGATAATTGCATGTTCATAATTCTGCAGGGCTCATTTGTGTCCAGGAAAAGGAGTATTCAATGGTAGTCAGACCCACACCCTGGACGGGATCCCTATCACAAACAGTTTAGAGTCTAACCGGGACTTTTTATCGAGGAGATCCCTTACTGTTGGTCGGACATTTTCTCCTGTCAACATATTTGGTGCTAGAAGGACGGACTGAATGGCAGGCTCCCAGCACACAAGCATTAGGGAATTTTGAGATCTAAAATGGGACTCCTAAGGAAATTATAAAATAATAGTGGAAAAAATCAAATAAGATTTGATGACATCATCAAATTTTAGAGGGAAAAGTGAAAAAACTACTTTTTCAACTCATATTTTCAACTTATCTCCCAAATTTTTTACTCAAATTTCGAGTGGGAGTACTCGTTGGATGCGGAATTTAATTCCTCATCAAAGGAGTACCCATGTGTTTACTTTCGATGGGTCCTACTACACGAAAAATGAGAAATACATAAAAAACGTGATTACAATCACGTTTTTTATGTATTCTCATTTTTTGTGTAGTAGAGTTCATCGAAAGTATGCAACATGGGTACTCTTTGGATGAGGAATTAAATTTTGCATCCGACGAGTACTCCCACTCAAAATTTGAGTAAACATTTTGGGAGATAAGTTGAAAATACGAGTTGAAAAAGTAGTTTTATTATTTTATTATATTTTAATATTTTTACCCTTTTATTTAAAAAATGGTAAATCATCCCCCATGGTTGACATCATCATATTGAATCCTATTGGTTGTTATAAAGTTTATTTTTGTTGTACATTTTTCTTAGGAGGCCCATTTTAGACCTCAAAATTCCCCTAATGTAACATCCCATTACAAACTCCCCAAGTGGAGATCATGCATGAAAATACCGGTCCTCCACCTTTGGATAATTCCCAGGAGGAGGAAGCCCCTTACTATGAGGTCACCCTAGAACAGCTAAGGGCCCTACATCGCATCGCTCAAAACCTCGTTAGAGGCTTGAAAAATTCCACAGTCACTAGTTCCTTGGCTAATCCCAGAACTCCCACAGCTAACCACACTCGCTAGGGAGCACATGGCAATTCCCTACCTCAATTGGTTGGTCTTATGATTGAATATTATGTAGACGCAGTTGAGCGTAACTCTAAAGAGCCCCTGGAGAGCCCTCGAGGGGCTGAAGAAGGAGGCCCTGAGATTACCGAACCCCAACCCAACACCGGTCCTCAGCCAGACTAGACTTTGAATGATAACACCCAAGCCAACAACCCACCTGGGATGGGAGCCAGGATAACAGAGGCAGGGGGACAAAGGTCGTGGATTAGGCCGAAATGTCGACCACCACCAGCACCACCAAATCTAGAACAAATTCCCATTCCTTTAAAACTGGAGAAACATTAGAAATGTAGGGAACCGTGGAGAAAACCAAGATATGCAGTCCCACCACGAGGGTGAGCCCTCCGGGTCTGGAATGGGTAGCGAATTCGAAAGTGAAAGGGGACATGTATACATTTCACACCACCAATAGGCTAGACTTGTACAACCCTTGGCTTGGATGGCCCAATCCCCCTTAGGTATCCAAGGTCCCCTCCATGACATGCCCTGACACCCTGAAAAGCATCTCCCTAAGTTCGACCCCGAGAAAGGAACTTTAGCCGAAGACCATATTATCAACTTCTACCTGTCTTTACAGATGATGAGATTGTAGTATGACGATGTAGCATGCCAAATTTTTCCTCATACTCTAGAAAATAAAGCTGCAACGTGGTATCGATTGCTCCCTGTTGCTTCCATCCCTTCGTGGGAACACTTCCGTCGTACCTTCCTACAAAAATTCTCGAAATATAAAACCCCCTTGATGCTCCTCACGAAGCTTAGTACGCTAAAATGTCAGAAGAAGGAGAAGGTCAAAGAATTTAATCAAAATTTCTCCACTATACTGAACAAATTCCCTCCAAACATGGCCTTAGATGATTCCATTACCATTGAATACTACACGAGAGCCCTCCCACGGGATATTTCTGTGTTTGTGAAGTGCGAGGCTAGAGCTACCCTGGCAGCAAATTACACCACCGCCCTTGCTGTCAAAAAGGACATGTTGTCTATAGGTTCCCTTGATCACAAAAGTCGGGATGATAAAAAAAAACCACTAAGAGAGCCCAATCTTCAAGTCATAAATCCAGGGACAAAGATAAGGACCCCTTTGATTTCAAAAGTATCAGAAAATCCCTCAAGTTGCTGACCAACGAAGTCTCCGATCTGAAGAGAAAGAACAATGATTCTATCCCAGGTGCTAAAATGCATAAACCTTTCGTCAGAAAGAATAATCCCGCCATGACCCAACCCCCATAAAACTCAAGTGCTGGCCTCAACGTTGAAGAAATCAGCAAGGACAATTTTTTTTCTTTCCATCAAGCCTCCCACTCAGAGAAAACTTGTCCCCAGTAGATTAATAGCATAACTTCCGTCGTGAATCAAATTCTGGAAGACCAAACCCTCGAAGATCTAGAAGAGGAGACCATCTCGGACAACGAGGAGGCCTTCCCCCCTAGATGAAGATGTAGGTTCAACTGTCCTCGCCTTTGAGGTTATCTGCGGAGAATCCTCCCTTTCAATAGCTGGGATAAACCTGGCTGACGACCCTAAGTATAAACCCCCTCGGAACTATGGTCTGAGAAGCAAAGGCCCAGTCCTTGAACAGTCCTTCAAAGAAAAGAGGAAGCTTTCTTAAGGAAAATTCTTCCACCAAACACAAAAAACCAAAACAAGACTCATGGAAAATTTAGTCCAAATAGTCCTCGAGAAGGCCCCAAGGCTAAAGCTTTATCTGCTTCCCCTAAAAACTCCGTCGAACTTGCCTCACACACAGATTCTGGGTATAACATTATCGAGGATATGAAGAAGGCCCAGGCCAATATCTCTCTCTACGAGCTCGCTCGCATTGCCAACCAACGAGACCTTATCCTCAAAACCTTTTCCAATCTACCGGAGACCAAATCCGTGAGCATCACATCTGCCCAAACTGCTTCTAGTCCCCAATCCATCGTAAATTCTGTAAATGCAAACTCTAGGGGATCCACACCACCTTTCCTCCTATCCTTTGAGATCTTTAACTTCAATTTCCATAATTTCCTCATCGATTCTAGTGCATCCACGAATGTTATGCCCTTATCTGTATGCAAGAAGTTAAACATCCACCTTGAGAAAAATGATGCCAGGATCATCCAACTCGACAGATCTCAAGTCCATGTATTAGGTGAATTAAACAGCGTCATCATCCACCTATCCTCCAATTCCAGAGTGCATCAGTGCATCGACATAGTAATCGTGGACAAACCCAAGGCCTATGGCCTTCTGTTAAGTATAGATTGGTATAGTAGGCTCCAGGGATAATTTTCCACTGATAGGTCCCAGCTTTGGCTCCCATACAAGGGTAGGAATGGCCAAATCTAGGTCGAGAGTGAGCCATACATGAAACATACTGTGACTGACCTGGATGCAACTAACAAACCAGTCAGTTTAGTGCAAGAAGAGCTCGGTATGTGTTTCTTATAATCCATTCTTGGGTGCTATCAAACTCCCCAATCACCGGTCACTCAAGACATCCAGTTTGAGCTGCTACTGGCCATTAAAAACCCCTCTGCCTCAAAAAAGGACCCATTAGAAACTATTGCTCCAAGTATTTCCTCAATGTGCTCAGATAGCCTTGTCAAATGAAAAGATGAAACATGGACCTTGTACTATGACAGTTCCAAAACCCAAGATGGGGCTGGCACTGGCTACATCTTGCTAGACCCTGAGAAGAACAAATTTCTAATTTCGTGTCAGTTAGAGTTCCAGTGCATGAATAATACATCCGAGTATGAGACATTGTTACTCGGACTCCAAAAAGCCATAGATCTAAAAGTTTGTTGTTTAAAGGTAATTGGCGATTTCGAGATTATCACTCGTCAGGTAAGTAACATCATCCATTTCTTGTCTCCGCATCTTTTGATGCCTTCAGTATTAAATCTGTACATAGAATGCATAATGCAGGAGCCTATACAGTTTCCAACGCCGCCGCTAGGTTGACCCCACTTAGAGATGGATTTTCTATTGAATTTATTTATAAGCCATCCATACTAGATAATGTTACTAATTTCTGCATTTTCAATGATGACCAATAGGTACTGAATTTCATGCTAAATACAAACGTATTCAAAGATGTGGTTATAGAAGAAGAAGACCATGATCGATCTTTGTAGGAGGAACTACGAGAACAGAAAGAAAATCCCATACCCAAAGGGGTCGTGTCACTTGAAAAGTTATTCAACCTACAGAACCGTTTCCGAGGGCCTCCAAATACGAAGGTGCATAGTTCCACGTTATCACACCAAAAAATTAACCTCGGTATAAACAAGGATCCCAATCTTGTCAATATGGGTAATGAGTGCACCCCTCAAGAGAAACAAGAATTCACTGGATTATTTAAGAAATACCGAGATGTGTTTTCCTAGACATATGATGACCTTCAAACTTACGATACATGGATCATCTAGCATGTCATACCCATGAAGGAAGGAGTGAGGTCATTCCAAAAGAAACTGGGGAAAGTACACCCAACTTTAGAACCAATGATCCAAAAGGAACTAAAGAAGCTCTTGGATGCATGGA
This sequence comes from Pinus albicaulis, assembly GCA_034641835.2. NCBI lineage: Eukaryota > Viridiplantae > Streptophyta > Pinopsida > Pinales > Pinaceae > Pinus > Pinus albicaulis. Next base: position 607,934,055 of record CM076575.1, on the reverse strand, counting down.
TAATTTTCAAAGTTAGTCATTCTACCTGGGTATCAAACTTGGTCTCAGTTCGCAAGAAATCCGACGAGATCCATTTTTGCGTAGACTTCAGGAATTTGAACAGAGCCTCTGACAAGGACAACTACCCAGTCCCTCCTATGGAGCAAATCCTTCAAGTAGTATCAAGGTCAGAAATTTTTTCTCTATTGGATGGGTTTTCAGGGTATAATCAATTAATAGTGGTTGAGCTGGATTGGCTCAAAACAACTTTCAGAACTAAATGGGGAATTTTCACCTTCAGACGCATGCCCTTCAGCCTGATTAATGTTGGCACCACTTTCCAAAGAGCTATGGACATTGCCTTCAGAGGACTCATTGGGAAAAACATGGTAGTATACCTTGACGATGTCACCGTTTTTTCAAAGTGCAGATCCGACCACCTACACCACCTCAAGAATATTTTTGAAAGGTGTCGGAAATACAGGATCTGACTGAACCCAAAGAAAATCATTTTCGCCGTTGCTGAAGGGAGCTTGTGAGGGCACATAATAACTCGAGACGGCATAGTAGTGGACATAGAACGTGCGAAAGTCATCGCTCAAATACTACCCCCAAGTGGTAAGAAAGCTATTCAGTCTTTCCACGGCAAAATCAACTTCGTCCAAAAGTTTATATCATATTTCACCCAAATCGTTAAACCATTGCAAGGAATGATTTAGAAAAACACCAACTTTAAATGGAATCCTCCTGAGAAAGAAGCGTTCAATAAAATCAAATGAGCCATCGCAGAAGCACCCACTCCTCATAGTCTGAATTTCAACAAAGGCTTTATCTTGTATACCTTTTCCTCAGATTCATCTTTGGTAGTCGTGCTCACTCAGAAAGATGAAAACAATGATGAGCGACCTATATCATTTATGAGCATTATGTTACAAGGTGCCGAGCTAAATTATCCGGATATTTGAAAAACAATCTTACGTGGTATAAAAGGTAGTTAAACACTTTAGGCCATATATTTTGAAGAATCATGTCACAGTCTTCATACCTCACCCGACTGTGCGCTCACTATTCGTATAGCAGGAGCTGGGCGAGAGACGAGGCAACTAGATGACGTGCCTCCAAGAATATGACCTAGAATTTAAGCTAGCACACACTATAAAGGGCCAAGGATTATGTTGCATGGCCACAGGGGCAGTAGACTCATGGAGCAGTGAAGAAGAAAATTGGGAACATGAGATCGATATGTATCAAGCTAATAGCATAGCCCTGCACGATACCTCCTCTTGGTACGTAGATCTCCAGCAATATTTGAAACACGGGACCATGTGTCCCACTTTAACTACTTAGAAAAAGCGTGCATTAAGGTTGAAATTTGTATCCTTCCAGCTGGTGTAGGGTAAGTTGTTTTGCAAGCATCACAGCGGTGTCTTGCTACATTGTTTGGATTATGATGAGGCACAGAAAGTGTTGGCAGAACTCCATGATGGTTTCGCAAGTGGACACTGTGTAGGGTATACCACTGCTCACAAGATCATGTGTGCCAGTTTCTATTGACCTACTCTGTTCAAATATGTGCACGCCTATGTTCGGAAATGCCAACAATGCCAAAAGTTTCCAAATAGAGATATACGGCCTTCAACCCCATTACAGTCTGTCATAGTGGAAGAACCATTTCAACAATGGGGGTTGGACGTGATTGGGTAAATATTACCGCACTCTTCCAGCCAACATAGATACATCCTCACTGCCACAGACTACTTCACAACGTGGGTTGAAGCGATACCATTGCGCAGGTCAATGATCAAGAGGTAATATCATTCATCACCCAATGCATCATGATCAGGTTTGGCATTCCAACCTCCCTTGTTTTTTATAATGCAACATATTTCTCATCGTTGAAATTATATTATTTTTCTCTAGAAAATGGTATCGTACTTAAACACTCTGCCAACTATTACCTTGAAGGAAACGGGTTAGCCGAGTCAACCAACAAAAACCTAATCCGCATCATCAAAAAGACTCTACTGTCACAACAAGGAAATTGGCATAAGGCACTCCACAATGCCCTTTGGGCTGTTCGAGTAACACCAAAACCTTCCTTGGGCACTTCCGCATTGTTCGTTGTATATGGAAAAGAGGCTATCCTTCCCCCCAACTTGTCTCTCCTGTCCCTTCGATTATCTCAATAGACTCATGGCACCCCTTGCCCTGCTTTACAGGCCCGAATAGACACACTATTGAAACTTGAGGAGGAAAGGAAAAAAACCCAGGGAAAATTCACCATCCACTAGAGTTAGATAAAATGATGGGTTGACAAGAAGTCAGCCAGAAACAAGGTTTTCGAAGTAAGTGACCTTGTCCTCAAATGGGATAAATCTCATGAAGATAAAAGGAAACACTCCAAGTTCCAGGCATTATGGACAGGCCCTTTCTAGATCAAAGAAAAGGTCAGCTCTCACACTTATAGGTTACAAACCCTTGAGGGGAGGATTGAGGTCATCCTCGTGAATGGGCACGACCTTAAGCACGATTTCACCTGACAGCCCCTAGGGGCCATCAAAACACCCTGTACCATAGTTTGTCTTGTTTTCTATTGTTCTTTACCTTTTATGTTCTCAATAAATCACTTGTTCCACACAGGCTCTCATAAACCTTTTTATTTTCCCCTTTGGCATCTCAAATTGAGGGGGGATGTAGAAGTTACTCAATTGGCATACTAAGCTTGAATCTATGCTGGTGAAAAATATTTCCCCAGAATGCAAAAGTGGCACAAGCTTACCTGTGATGGGCACCCAATGGCGAGAACACACCTAAGTCCCTTGAACCAAAACGAAGTAGCTTACCTAGTATGCTGGCTCAAGGGAATTTTGTGCAAAAGGAAAGTTTCAGCTACTAGATGGGAAAGGGAAGGAGCTAGCCTCAGGTGACGAACAGATATATGAGAAAACCCAAAAGTCCTCATATAGACTAGGAGAAACCTCTCTCGCAAGAAAAATAAGTTGGGATCCCTCATCTGCCCAGGAAATAATTGCCACATTAAATAAGTGCCTTGAGCACAGAAAATAATTGCCTTGAGCACATTTTAATAAGTGCACTTAGCACATGAATAAAGGGTAAAGGATTGAGAAATGATTCCTACATAGAGAAGCGATATGACGACTCCGCTAGGGTATTGACGAGGCTCGCTGGCAATAGAGAAACGTTCATGACTCCTAGGAAGTGACTTCGCCAGGACCATCATGTTCGCTGGTAGCGGAGCAACACAATGAGGAAAAAATACATTATACCAGATCCTAGAAATCCCTGAGGTTACTTCAACCATTTCCATCTGGTCTCCAAGAATAAAACCATGGTGAACTAACACCCAGGGGCAGGCAGATAGGAGGAGAAAACGTGCGAGGCTCGAAGACGAAAGTAGTGGGACCCACGGGGTGAAAGGAATAGCATGCTAAACCCTCCCACCCCCCTCAAGATGAAGCACCGATAGAGATTTTGGACCCTACCAGTGAATCGCCATTTGTTGTAGCTACTACAACACCCTCCAAAATTTCCCCTTTTCAATTTTTTGAGCCCCTGAGCTTTGAAATTTGGAGTCAAACCTGAAGTTCGATCCTTAAAAATCCTTAAGTCGCTAAGTCTCAAAATAGGTCAGCTTCCCTAATGAGCAACCTTGCGACCTTGCAACCCATCAGGTCGCCAAGTCGTGAAGTCGGGTATCACACAGAAAACTAAACAATCGCGACCCTCCGACCCTGCTACCCCGTGACCCGTAGGTCACAAGGTCGCAGGGTCGCGAGGTTGCGCATCTCATCAATGCAGCCTCGTTGCGACCTTGAGACCTCATTTATTTCTTGCACGCGTGACCTCTTTATATATGGAAGGGTCGCATAAGTCGCATTCGACCTATGTGATGGAGAAAGGAAACTCCTCTGACAAGCCAACTGAAGCACATTTTTCTTAGGTAAGTTTCCTGATCCTCCTGCTGTTTCCTTTTTTACTAATTTTTTCCCTCAGCTCCCTCACCTTAGCCTATTAAAACCACATCCTACCCATTTTTAGGACCCGGTTGCTGAAGCTTGTCCCCATTTTAATATCTTCACCCTGTGTACCTTCCTCTAGAAGTTAGGCTACCCATACCCCCCCCCCCTTGTCAGTATTTTCCTCATGTTTTCTTACCTCTTGATGTGTTACCTTCCCTCTCTTTTCCCCCTCGCTCTAAGAGAAATAAGTACAAAAGACCATGTCACCATGTAGAGTCATCCGCCCAGCCCTAGCACAACCTATGGCCCTCGTGACCTTGCGACCCCCGTGACGTTGTGACCTTGGTCCCTGGACGCTAAATCGCCAAGTTGCATATCGGTAAAAAATTGAAGTGTCGCGACATTGCGACTCAGTGACCTAGTGACCCTGCTGTGAGTCGCTAAGTCGCCAGGTCGCGTTCTCACAAAATCTAACCGAGTGCAACTCAGCGACCTCGTGACCTAGTCGCAAGTCACCAAGTCGTGAGGTCACTTTTCTCTGAGGTTTTAAACTAGCACGACTCAGCAACTCAACGACCCAGGAGAGAGGTCACTAGGTCATAGGTTCACCCTTTTCCTTGACCTTAGTTGGGCAGAGGTAAAAGCAGTTTAAGAATTTATTAACATGGCATATGTCTTGTCATGGGATTGTTTTATGAACATGCCAGGGAACCTTGAAGCAAAGCTAGAGTGCATTTCCATCTCCTTAGCCTCGAGTGATATCTGGCCTCCGTTAGTTCGTACAAAAAACAAGAGTCCGGAGATAGAAATCTCGGAGGATGAAATACCTATGTCTCCTCCCCCTACCTATGGAGATACCGCATGCATATTCAGCAAAGGAGAGAGCATGAATTGGTATCAAGTGTACCAATAATTCACAAAACTTGAATTTCCAGAAGACCTCCCAGACCGGCAAGTATATGTTCAAGTCAAGAGATCAAATATTAACTATGGAGGAGCCCATCCACCTATATTTCCATGTGCTGAGCTCATCGAATGGATCTTAAAAAAGGTCAACCCTAGGTTTTGGGTGATTCGGGATCATGAGGGGAAATCATTTACTAATATGAGGGGAGAGGATGAGGAGTTCTATTATGCACTTCCCACCCAAGAGTAGACATTCACAGAGGAATGGGCCACTACTCATGCAGTTCCCATATTCGAAACCTTGAGAGAATGGTGGGAAGAACCAGAAACGTTCAAGATCAAGAAGGACCAGGAGTATTAGGTAGCAAGTCTTAGGAAGGTCTACAAGCTCGTGGTAGCTATGTTGTGTAGGATGTATGGTCGTCCTAATGCCACCACTTTCAATGGCTCTTGGGTATCTCTTATGTAATTTGTTACTGTATATGGCACCCGCTTCAATTGGGCCATATTATTAATAGCAGCCCTAAAAAAAAACATATCTTCAGCACTAGCGCCCAAGGAGGGGTATGCATCAGAATTTTACATGGCCTCCTATATGTTGGATGCATTGTGTGCAAGGTTCCATTTTGAGGGATGGGCACACAACTATATTAGGAGCGTGCCCATCCAATTCACAAGAAGCTGCAGGTATTGTGGGACTCCAAATATAAGCAGGATATAGAGCCGATCTCACACAGTTTCATCCTTGCACTCTACAGAAAACTGTTTGGTAAAGATACCCCATGCATGTCCTAGCGGGCCATGGAAACAATAACCAAGGTGGGACACTGGTTTCCTTTTGTAGAAGGCACCTTCATCCGAGTCTTCGGTTCACTCAAGGCTCCCCATGCACTACCCAGATTCGTCACTAATAGAATACTACTTCAGGAAACATGTTTCCAAATGATAGTCAGCTTTTCAAAGGCTCTTACTAAAGGTAATAAGAAGCCATGGCCACTCTTCCACTCACTATCGATGCTTATATAGTTAAGGATTTCAAAGAAGTACAGGCAGAGGCTGAGCAAATCAGAGAGTTTGGTCTGCCTCCCTTGGCCCACTGGACGGATGATCCAGAGAGGATTATCCCTGCCCATTGCAAATGGGCGAAATTTAAATGGAGCTACCAACATACTGAATGCCCAGTTGAAGATGGGGTAAAAAATTGGTACAACAAGGACATGGATATTTCTCTAGAGGAGTTAACCGATCAGGAAGATCCAGATGATCAGAATTTAGAAGAAAGAATCCACGAGATAGGAGGTGCCACGTCTTCTCAAGCCAAGACGCCAAGAAATAGCACAAGCCATAACTCTTCCACCCAATGAAAAGAAAGGGAAGAAAAAGTAGAAACTGAGCGTCAGCTAAAAATAGAACTAGATAAGGTAGAATTTGAATGAAAACTAAAAGAGGAAAAAGATAGGGCAGACTCAGAGTGGCATTTGGAGGAGGAAGTAGAGCAAAAGAGAAGGGAGGAAGAAAATCAAAGGTCAAGGGAAAATTCCTCCAAAGAAGCCGAAGGCAGTAAGACACATCCTCCTGTGACAAGGATACAGATGGATCTGCCAGCCATTAAAGTGCCTGAAAAAAAATCCTGCAACCAATATGCATTTTGGGCTCTTGGAACTGGGTACCCCTGAGGAGCAAGAGGAAGAAGTTTTTGATCTGACAAGACTCACCTATGACCAGTTCACACACAAAATCAGGCAGGAGAAGAGAAGATGCTTAGCACAGAATCCTGTTGCACACCTCACGGCCACAATAGAAAAGGATATAGTCCTGGACACTAGGACCAATCTAGTTATGATAGCATCAACTGGCATTGCTTTTTCTGCAGCCACGGAGGAAAAAGTGAGCAGAATGAGTAGGGAAATTCTATCCCTACGGAATAGAATACACGCCTCCAAACAAAATATAGCTAGATTGGAGTAAGAGAAAAGGGCACTAGAAGAATAAGTTCAATAGCTTCAGGGTAGGAACACCCTTACTAATGAAGTACCACCCACCATTCGAAGAGAGCTGGTAACTCTGGAAGCCACCATGAGGCAAGTATACGTAGAATTATTTAAAATAAAGCAAACAGCTGCACCTCTGCTGAGAGCTCAAGAAGAAACCAGGAAGAGGAACGAGCAGCTAAAAGAAGCCTCCACAGCCTTGGACATAATGCTAGAATGGGTAAACAGGTATCCGCAGGCTCGATATAATTTGCCCAGAAAAGATTGGATTTGTACTCAAAACAACAAGGTCCAAATATGCATGAAGGTGCAATCCAAAGAGAAACTATTCAAAGACCTAGAGAAGGTAATGACCGCTTACGAAAATTTGATTAGTAGCATTGACTCAATGTTTGAACTGCACCACATTCCTTCTCTAGGTACATTAGGTAAAGAAAAAATGTGGGAACAGGTGGACCAAGATATTCAGGTGTTTCTGCAACCTATCAGGCAAGCCGCCGCTTTTAGTATGAATCCTTTGTCGAAGTGTACGAAAAAGGACCACTTTAGCTACGCATAACTAATAGCCCTAACAACAAAAGTGGCTGCCAATATCTTCAGATCTACGGTTAGTTGAACAAGAAAAGAGCTGCAAAACACCAGATCTATGCATGGAAAGACATTAAGCAGTAAAAACAAGGGTTTGCTCCATATACCAATAGACAAGACAAGAACAATTTTTTAAAGAATTTTTGTATTAATTGGGCACCTGGGAGGAAAACAAGAAGGCGTATCCAATTCTCCTCAGTGGGATGGGTTCTTGGAAGTCCTCAGCACTTCAGATCTAAGATTTCTTTCTCTTGTTGGTGTAGAAAACCCAATGCAAAGAATAGAGCTCAATGGGAGCTCACACAGCAAATGATGGAAAAATGGGACCAAGTGTATAGATCCAGAGTGATCTAATAGGTAATAAAAGGTGAAGAATGGTAGGAAAAACCCTCCTATTTATAACAAAATATTGGGTCATTCTAGATCTTGGTGCATGGGTTAACCAGATCTAGATCCACTTTTTATGGAATATTTTATTATATTTGTTGGAGGAAAAGGTATTTGACTTGGGTCAAATCCCTTAATTTGTCAAAAATAAATAAATAAATGATTTATTTATCTTTTTAAGGAAGCGGTTAGAAGATAATCAAATAAATAATGATTTATTTAATTATTTGTGGGTGATTTGGTCATATTTAACAAGGAATATTATCTAAATAATATTTAAATAATTATTCCTAGAAATTAATAAGATAAATAAAGGTTTATCTAATTAATTTCTTTGATTTTGGGTTAAACATGACTGGGAATAATAATTAAATTATGATTTAATTAATTATTCCATAAGGAAAATCAAACAAATATAGGTTTGTTTAATATTTCCTTTTGGGGTTTCCTGTTTAGACCATAAACAACCTAATAAATGTGGTTTACTAAGTTATTTAACATAGTGAAGGCAATTTTACTTAGGGTAAAATTGGTCTTACATGGTGTACTTGGGTCCATCTAATGATAATAGGTTAGATGACCAAAAAATGGTGTAACAGCCGCTACTCCTGACCTTCCAGCATCACAGGAAAACTTGGTTCAATTCATCGTGATGCCGGTCTGGATTTATACCAAGCTAGCTTCCTTATCTACCTAGATCATTATCAAAAGGGAAAATATGATCCCAAACGCTCTCGAATTCTTCCACAGGTTAAGAAAAGATATTCCTATGATCTCCCCTGTTGCTGCAGATTATCGAGCATGGCGAAATTTCCTTAAAGAGCAACAGGTAGATATTCCTAACCTCACAATCACTCACATGCTCCCATGATCAGGTCGCAAGTCGCAGCCTACAGGAGGAGTCACTGGTCGCATCAGTAATGATCAGGTCGCAGGTCACAGTTAAGCACAGGGTCGCAGGTCATTTCTTTTCTTCGGGTCACGAAGCATGCCAACAGCCAGGAAGGCGAAATGTTAGGGCACCCAAGGGCTAATTTTGTCCTATAAATACTCCCTTCGGGGACTTGTAAAGAATATTTTTTTTTTTTACTCCAAAGAAGATAGGAGAGTTGTAAAGCATTGAATAGACCGTTATGTGAATGAATACAAGCATTTGTCTTAAATTCACTTTTGGATCTGATGAGAGTTAATGTTTTAACACTGTGAATATTTTCTCTTATATGTCTGATATCTTATGATCAACTGATATGTGTTTTCTGCTTAGATTATTTATGCATTTCAACTTACTGAATGTGTTAATGATGGTAGGTTGTTTACCTAGGAGATGTTTACGATTTCATTATTGACATCTATCTTATCTATGAAACTGCTTAAGGAAGTGAAGGGTGTTCTTGCCAGGCAGAACTGTTTCTTCTATGGCTCGAACAAATTTTACAAGCACGACCCTAATGATGTGCTGCTAACAACATCTCCTTCGGCTGCGTGTTTTAATTCGTCTGTTATTTATAATGTTTTATGCTCATTTAGGATCATCGATAATTTGTCTTGTATCATCCGATAATTGCATGTTCATAATTCTACAAGGCTCATATGTGTCCAAGAAAAGGAGTATGCAGCGGTAGCCAGACCCACACCCTGGATGAGATCCCTATCACAGATGGTTTAGAGTCTAATTGGGACTTTTTGCCGGGGAGATCCCTTACTGTTGGCCGGACATTTTCTCGTGTCAACACAACCATATCATATTTCCCTTTAAAATTACCATATATTCCTTTTATTGTAGCTCTACCCGCACCACAACAAACCTTATATATAAATATATAAATATATATATATCATATATTACATATGTGATATAGTATCTATCATTTTCCACACTTAACCGTATTAAAACCTTTAACTTTCATTGCAATTCGCTTATTGTAGTTTTAAACTCCATTCATAAGACAATTGTCGAATCCTAGAGAACCCCTTAAATTCAATTTATGATATTGGTTGGGACCCATCACCTTTTTGCATAACTAGTTTGCAAATATTACTTACCACGTGCACTTATTTCCACCTCATTCCCCGATATGTGATTTGCGATATTGGTTGGGACTCATCACCTTTTCACATCGCAAGTTCACAAATATTACTTACCACTTGCACTTGCTTCCACATCATTCCTCGATATGGGATTTGCGATATTTGCTGGGTCCCAATCGGACATCAAAATTTTCAAGCTCAGGAGGATAAGCACTCGAGAATCATGTTGAAACACCAAAATGCGAAGTGTGATAATGAAGTGGACATGATATAGTTCAAAGCTAAAATCTAAATGAATTGAAGTCCTTCTGTGGGACCCAATCACATATCATAATTCACAATCTCGGGAGGATAAGTGCTCAATAATCATGTTGAAACGTCAAAGTGCGAAGTGCGATAATGAAGCAGACACGACATAGTTCAAAGCTAAAATCTAAAGGATTTAAAGTATAGCTATGGGACCCAATCACATGTAGCAATTCACAAGCTCAGGAGGATAAGCGCTCAAGAATCATGTTGAAACATCAAAGTGCGAAGTGCGATAATGAAGCGGACATGATATAGTTCAAAGCCAAAGTATAAAGGAATTGAAGTCCAGCGTGTGACCCAATCACATATCGCAATTCGCAAGCTCAGGAGAATAAATTCTCAATAATAATGTTGAAATGCCGAAGTGTGAAGTGCGATAATGAAGTGGATGCGATGCAGGTCAAGGCTGAAGCCTAAGGGATTTCAACTCTGGGTGTATGTGGTTTTCCCTTTCTTAAATCACATCAGAGAACAAATGAGATTTATAATGTAGAACGATTGGTGTTAGTATGAATCTTGATTCGAAGTGTATGAAAAAATACCACTTTAGCTGCGCATAACTAACATTCCTAACAACAGAAATTATTGCTAATATCTTCAGATCTACAATTAGATGATCAAGAAAAATGCTGCAAAAATCTAGATCTATGCATTAGAAGACATTAAACAGTAGAAAAATAAGATTTACTCCATAGATCCAATATACAAGACAAGAATATATCCAATGAATATTTTTATTAATGGCACCTGGGAGGAAAACACAAGAGGGTGTTCCCTGTTCTCCTCAATGGGATGGGTTCTTGTGAGTCCTCAGCACTTCAGATTGTGAATCAATAGCTAGACCAAGTGTTGAGATCTAGAGTGATCTTTAGGCAACAAAAAGTGACAAATGAATGGGAAAACCCTTCTATTTATAACAAAATATTGAGTTAGTCTAGAGATTGGTGCATAATTAAAATATTATTAACCAAATCTAGATCCAACTTTTATGGAATATTTTATTATATTTTTTGGTGGGAAAATAGATTTGACTTGAGTCAAATCCCCTTATTTGTAAATAATAAATAAATAAATGATTTACTTATCATTTTAAGGATGTGATTAAGTAATAATAAACAAATAAATGATTTATTTATCATTTTAAGGATATGGTTGAGTAATAATCCAACAAATAATGATTTATTTAATTATTTAAGGGTGAATTAGTCATATTTAACAAAAAATATTATTTAAATAATATTCAAACAATTATTCTTTAGAAAATAATAAGATAAATAATGATTTATCTAATTAATTTCCTTGTTTTGGGTTAAATATGACCAGAAATATTAATTAAACTATTGTTTAAATAATTATTTCTTGAGGAAAATCAAACAAATGTATATTTATTTCATATTTCCTTATGGGGTTTCCTGTTTATACCATAAAAACTTAATAAAGGTGATCTACTAAGTTATTTTCATAGTGAAAGAAATTTTACTTGGAGTAAAATTGGTCTTACATGGTGTACTTGGGTCCATCTAATGATAATAGGTTAGATGACCAAAGAATGGTGTAACAGATTGCCCCCCAGCGTGCGAGCATTAGGAGCTAATCGTATGACCGAAGTATGTTCTAAGAACTCAATCACTAGACATCAAGGGGGAAGTCAAAGGGAGAGAAGTATAAGGTAAACCAAAGTGTTCAAAGAACTAGACCCTGAGTTGGCGACTTGTAGGTGTGACAAGTCTTTTTTAGTGAGTACCTACTATAGGCGGCGGGGGAGGCATACCTATGCCTCCCAAGGCAATATTACAAACCATAAGTCGTCCGGAAAACCACGGGACCGAGTAATATACGATACGCTGGCATAAACATGAGATAGATAAATAACATGATAATGAATCCCACACACATATTGTGCCTGGGATAACAGCCAGGACTTGTATAATAATAGCTGAGTACATGAAATATAAATGCAACCCAGATGCCCCTAAAAACAGGAAAGGGCTCTGAAAATCTAACGGATACATGCAAAGAAAACGGCGCTGCAAGTGGTTGAGGCCGACATCATCAAATGTATGGAGCTGCATCGAAGGCTATGATGAAGATGTCATCCGAGTGTGTGGAGGGATACCTGTAGCGTCACCCCCTGATGAGGGCTGAGACATCTGACACACACTTGGGAATCATCGATGTCAGCTGCTGCATCAATGAATCATTGAGTATACGGATCTAAATCATGCTGAAAGGAGCTGGAGTTGAGAAACAATCAAGTCAAAGGGAAATAAGGAGTCCCTTTCCCTGATCCAAGGCACCGAACTAGAGTGGAAGCTGGAACCAAGGTACACTGCCATATATACCTATCTTCTGGAATTAATGAGTTGATGTTGACAGAAGGAGGTTCGCCATAGGTGAGGCAATAAGGGATCCTCAACTAGGGCACGAGAAAAAATGGTAGAGTGACTGACAGACTGAAACCAATGATGATGATGAAATGGAGGGGAATGAGTAGTGAACGGACGACTTCCCTTATTAGAGCATAACGGGCATGGATGACTTGGCAGCCACTGACATGACATCATGAGGGATAGGGGACAGTGGGACTGAATGCCATAACATGTGACACGAGAGAGGGACCAAGAAATGAATGATGGAGGACTATGGCGAGATGAAAAAGGGACTCAGGATAGACTCCATGAAAGCAATGATGACTCAACTTGGATGCTCTAAACAAGGGTGAATCGATGGTGTTGCCACATATTTAAAGGGTCAAATGGGGACCATAAAAGCATGAGTACCAGATGGTAACTCATGATGTAAGTCGACACGAGCATGGACAAGTATGAAGGCAACATGGTGCCCCTGGTACGAGTGTTGCAAGTGAATAAATTCAATTTTTGAAGAAGGATGAAGTGGTGCTTCTTGGAAAATGTGTCTCGATGAAGTATCAAATCACTAAAAAGAAAAAAAAACATGTTCTAGCTACCTGAAGACAATAAAACATTTATTTTCGGAAGGAAATGTTAAGGGTAATATTTCTTCAGATAGAGTGCATTGCGAGGATTGGGTAGGGGGTGGCCTTAAAATTCCTCTAATAGATTGCTCCCTGTCCCAAATCCTATGTAAGGTCCTAACCATAATGAATCGAAATTCCCATGACCAAGGACATCATGGGCCTGGTCATACACTAGAACAAGATCACCTTCGTGAAAAGTACGAGGTTGGAATTTTCAATCATATTGAGCTTTGGTGCATTTCTTAGACACCACAATTGTTCTTAATGCAACACGACGGTCTTTGGAAGCACGTTCAAGCATGATAAGTCTCTGTTCTAAAGGTTGGGTGTCAGGGAGAAGCTCAATGGCTAGATGAAGGGTAGGGATTTCACACTCGATTGGTAAGAAGACCTCCTCTACAAAAACAAGGTGGAAAGGAGTGAACCTGGTGGAAATTTTAACATAAGTTCTATAGGCCCACAAAGTAGGGAAGAGCATAAGGTGCCAGTTGGTTTTGTGCTTATCCACCATCCGTTGAAGTATGGTGTTAATAATTTTATTGACTGCTTCAACTTGGCCATTACCTTAGGGGTAATAAGAGGAGGAATATTGGTGCTCAAAGCCCAACAATGAGGAGAGCTCACACCATATCTCATCTTCAAAATGTCGACCATGGTTTGAGACCACATTTTTTGGAACTCTGAATCGAGCGATCACATGGTTGAAGAAAAAGAGGTTTGTGGTAGTTGCCGTGTTGTTAAACGTTGGCATGGCCTCAGCCCATTTAGTGAAATATTCAACCACCACAATGATATACTTATGGTTACCAACTGATGACGGTCGACACTCCATAAAGTCTATGGCCCACTTGTAGAAGGGGCCAGCGGAGATGACATGATGGAGGGGAGCTGGAGGGGCTCGTGCCTTGGGGGAAAAATGTTGGCAATTGCGACAATTTTTGACTACCTCAATGTAATCACCAAAGAGAGAAGGCCAAAAGTACCCAGCGCGCATAATTTTCTGGGCAGTGGCTACACCAGAGAGGTGGTCATCGCAAGCACTGCTATGATAGGCATTGAGGACTTGTTATGCTTCAGCGTCTGTGAGACAAAGATGAAGGACAGAATCCACACCGCGATGATAAAGGTCTTCACCGATAAGAAGGTAGCGGGGGGCCTGGTGTCGGATACGTTGTCGAGCGTCACGATCAAGATGGAGGGCGAACTTTTGAGTCTGAAAATAAGTGAGGATGTCCCCATACCAAGGGTTATCGGTGGTAATGGTGAACAAGTGTTCATCGGGGAAATTATCATCAATTAGAGAATCCTACATACTTGTAGGTAGTTCAGAAATGAGTTCAACAAGGGCTAAAAATTTCTTACTTTTTGGTGTGAAAAATTCAAGATCGAATTCTTGGAGGATCACAATCCAATGGGCGTACTTCCCATTGACGATTCGATGACTCAATAGGAAGGCCATGGGGTTGGAACTAGTCACGACCTTGGTGGAACGCATGAGGATGTAATGACGAATTTTTTGGACCAAGAACATAATAGCCAGTGCTAATTTTTATTCATGTGAGTAGGATACACGAGGTCCTACCAAGTTCTTACTGACATAATATATGACATGCTCAATTTCATTATCATCTTCCTAAATAAGCACTCCAGCGACCGAGTGGGTGGAAGCGGAGATATATAGGATGAAATCCCTATCAAAGTCAGGGGGATGAATCAAGGGAGAAAATGTGAGGGCATGCTTCATGGCATCAAAATACTTTTGAGCATAGGCATCCCATACAAAAGGGATATTGGAGTGGAGAAGTCTAAGGAAACCATGTGCAGTGGTGGCGTAGTCAAGTACGAACTGATGAAGAAAATTAGCTTTGCCTTGGAGGCTTTGTAACTGGCATAAAGTGTGGGGGATCAAAAGCTGAAAAATGGCTTGAAATTTTAATGGGTCAAGAGTGATACCATCTTTAGACACAATGAAGCCTAAAATACGGCCAACAGGTACACAAAAGACACACTTCAGTGGGTTAAGGCGGATATTATACTTGCGACATTGGAGAAAGACGATGTATAGATCGTGAAGGTGTTGTGCTCGATGTTTAGAATGTGTGGTAAGGTTGTCTAAATAAGCAAGGATAATGTGAGCCAGGTCATGGAAACAGTAAGACATAGCCCGCTGAAAGGTGGCTCTTGTGTTTTTATGACAAAATGGCATGACTTGATAGGAAAAGGTTCCCCACGGACTAATGAACATGGTTTTGAGTTGATCAGCACGATGGATGACAATTTTGGTTGTATCCAGAGAAACCTTCCATAAAAGATAGAACCTCGTACCCTGCACACTCATCAATTATTTGGTCAATGAATGGTGTGGGCAAGTTTTCTTTGGGACAAGCTTTGTTCAAATCATGAAAGTCAGTGCAGACACGGATGGTGCCTTGTTTCTTGAGAATGGGAACTGGATTGGACACCCAAGTGGTGTATTCAATGGAGTAGATGAAACCAGCCTGTTCGAACTTATTGATTTCAACTTTGACAGTTTCACGTCTGGAAGGATTAATGGGTCTCATCTTTTGATGGACAGGTTTGGCATCAGGCCATGTATCGATATGGTGTTCGACAATGGTAGGATTAAGGCCAGACATTTCTGAATAGGACCAGGCGAAAATATCACGAAATTATTTGAATAACTTGGTGTAAGCTTCAATCTCTTCCGTGGTGCAATGGGCACCTGATGTGATATTTTCTTCAACCACTGGTTTGTCAGAAATGTCAATTTTAATGGTAGGAGAGATATTGGCCATATTTCCTTCTTCGAAAGCATCAGGTGCAGGGATGGTATTTCTAAACCAATCAACTTCGTTAGGAAGGAAGTCTTTATTTTTGACAGCAAATTTGTCATGGGACTGCTGTGGGAGGAAGTACGCACGATGGTGCATATCATTCCATGGAAAGTTGGGATGGGTCAGTGCCTACATAATGTCTTCATCAGAGTGAAAGATGGGTTAACTAGAGGAAGGAGGACCACTTGCCGTGGTAGAGCTACCTGACTCAGCATCATGTGAAGAAAGGTGCACATGTGCAACATCATGGGGGGTGACCGAAGAAAAAGCAAATAAAGGACCTACTGATGTTGAGCCCGGGGTGATTGTTGGGGGGAGGCCAAGCGGATCATCAGGGGAAGTCTCCATGGGGGATTCCACCGGGGGTCTTATGGATGATGATATGTAGAAAAAGGGGGATGAAGGCTCCATCATGTTGGCATCAGGAGAAGGGATGCCAATGGGAGTAGGCATATCTAAAGTATAACACGTGAAGAAGGAGAGCGGGTACTTGTCCTTTGGTGCCCCCTTGCGAGCTTTTCCCTTCTTACCCAAAACAGTCACAATGAAAAAAGGTTTTGGATGAGGTGAAGGAGGCATTGTTGCAGCGGGAGGAATCAGAGCGACCGGTTGAACCAAGGTCAAAGCAAGATAAGGTTTGGGGGTAGTGACTGGAGGATCAAGGGGGTCACGAGTATCATCTGAAGGTAAAGGGTCAGGAGAAAGAGGTTTAGAAGGCTGATCAGAGTACATCATGAAAATCTAGTAATCAGGGGAACCAGATGGGAGCATTTGAGCAGCCACCTATCCTTTAGGTGGTTGAGTAGCCACAAATCCCTGCTGAGGGAAAGGATCGGTGAGCACAGCCGGTTGACTAGGTGCAGGACTGGGAGGAATGGAAGGAATGGCTTTCTATCCTATCAATGTTTCTTGAGACTCCCATAGTTGTCGCATCTGTGGTAGAAGGGGACAATCATGCATATAATGACCATAAACACCAGAACATGAACAAGGCTTGTTCGTATGAAGAGGCTTGTCCTACTTGGGCTGAGTGCCTTGTTGCTGGTTTGTAGTGTAAGGAGCATTACCTTCATTAGTTCCATGATTACCATAGGCAGCTTGATTTTGATTACCTTTCCTCTTCCTTTTTTAGGGGGGAGGATTAGTTTTGCCCTGCTGTGTGTACACCTGCCCCGGAGGGGGAGGCGGTTGCTATTGCGGGGGTTGAGAAGGCAAGGGAGGAGGAGGTGCTAATGCTGGAGGAGCTGGAGCACCAGGCTGTGAATATTGATAATAAGGAGATTGGGTAGCAGTGTGGTAAATAGGAGGTTGGGCAAAAGGAGGAGGCATGATGTATCCTGGATACGTGTTATCGGGAAGGGGAAAGTGCCAGAGGTGCTGGCCCCACCCTGAGAGAAACCATAGCCCATGGGAGGTTGAGCATACGGATTAAAGAGAGCTCCAAAGATACCATTGGCGGCGGGAGATGCCCCTGGTGCATTGGCACCACCAAGTATTAGAAGATAAGGTAGAACGGTATAAACATAACCTGACTAAGCATAGATCATGTCATATTTTAACGCAATTTGGAGAGCGGCTTCCTTCGTTTGAGGAAAGTGCGATGTGACATCTTTCGCGATAGGTAGAAAGATATTCCTAAGGAACCAGTCCATGTAGAAACGATCCTCGAAGGGAGGGGCTCGACATAGGCTCCTTCTTCTCCGCCATTCCTGAACATGGTTGGATAGGAAGGTTGCAGACGATTGAAGGAAAGAGTTCAAGAGCTCGGTACCAGTGTCATAACGAAGGGGAAGCTAGAAATAAGACAAAAAAGCCCGAGCAAGAGTCGCAAAGGTGGTATGAGAGGAATGGGCCTGATCTACATACCACTTAGAAGCTTCACCTGTGAGCATTCGTTGGAACAAATGAAGATGAACAGAGTCATCGGTAATGGAATTAGAAGAACACCACATGTGGAAAGATCAAACATGATTTGAAGGATCTTGTCCAGCAAGACCTTCAAACTTTGGGATGTCTGAAGGGAGCTTTGTTGGCATAATAGGCCACTTACTGTCATGGTGTATGGGGTCATTTATCAAATGGTCAAAGTCGGGGAGGCTGAGGCCTGCCATGAAGCGGAGTAGGGGTGTAGCTGGGATAGTGGCCATGGCGGTCCCACTAGTGGTATTTCCGGCAAGAGGGCCAGGGTTACCACCAACATTAGGTCCTGCACTAGACATAGTGAAGGTGTCAGGGGGAGAACCAAAGGTGGAACGAGAAGGAGAACCCAAAGGACCAGAAGAAGAGTCAGCGTGCAGACTCTGTAGAGGACTAACTCAAACTCTATGTGGAGGAGTAAGTCTTCCAACCGGAAACTGAGGATGAAGGCCAAGAAGTCTCCGGGATAAACGCCTTGGTGACACAATGGTGACAACACAAACACGGTGCAAGGGAAAAAGAGACCAACAAGGGCAGGGAGGTGCAGGATCAAGTTATTACAATGTCAAAGCAAGGGCAAAGAGGTGCAAGATCAAATGATTTCAATGTTTTTAGAGTCTTTTCTTGGCAGTGTTAACCAAGCCCTTTTTCACTTAGGGTGTGTGTGTAAAAAGTATGTAAATTTTAATTTTTAAACACAGACGTTTGTAGAGAAAAATAAAAGGTGTGTTGTATAGCTGTAAATAAACCTGCAAATGTCAGTATATAGGACTGCAAAACAGAAAATAAACAGATGATAATGCACTAATCTAAACCCAAGGAGCTGGGTCTCTCAACAACTAGTCTATGGGTGAGTAAAAAACTAATCTAAACACACTAAAAAAGGCTAATAGATCTACTGTCAAGAGGGACAGAGATCTAAAAGACAAAATTTGCTGGAAAGTGGTGCAGAAAACAGCAAAAAATCAGAGGAAATTTTCTATAAAAAGAGGTGGAAAAAGGCTATCTCTAGGAGGGAAGCAGAGTGCACCCTAAATGAAAACCCAAACAAAGCTAGATGAGGTGATTTGGATGGAAAAAAAGCCAATCTGAAGTGGATCTGAAGATGAGGTATCAGATCTGAAAAATGGTTGAAGACTCTGAAATTTCAAACAACCTACAACAGCAAACACTCTTCCAAAAAAAATGGAGGGTACTGAAGCCCTAGGGGGCTAGGTTCCCACTTATTTGAGTGAAACATAACAAGTACAGATCCAAAACAGGTAGAGACTAAGGTCAGACAACCTTGAATAGAGGCTCAGCAAAACCCAGAAAACTTTCAGAAAAATCCCTATAGAAAGTCCAGGTCACAGTTTTTGGCCTATTTTTAACATAGGTCACACTTTTTGGGCTGTAAAGTGTTCCCTGGAGGTCCAGGTCATAGGTTTTGGGCAAAAAAGTGAAACTTGCACTTTCGGCACTCTCTGTGGCAGGTTTCAGAAAAAATTGTCGTCTCGGCTGCGACTGATGTCTGTCACATGCGCAATGGATCCGAAACACACGAAAGTTAGAATTTTTATCATTTTAGGGTTTTATGGGTTAAAAAAAACATCAAGAATAAGAAAAACAAGGGGCTGAAGATAAATCCTAGGGTTTGAAGCAGCTCGATATGCAAGGATCCGAAAAACGACAACGGTCATAATGGTAAACCCGTGTGGAGTCGCCAGTTGTTAGTATGAATCTTGATTCGAAGTGTATGAAAAAATACCACTTTAGCTGCGCATAACTAATAGCCCTAACAGCAGAAATGACTACTAATATCTTCAGATTTGCAATTACATGATCAAGAAAAATGCTGCAAAAATCTAGATCTATGCATTAGAAGACATTAAATAGTAGAAAAATAAGATTTACTCCATAGATCCAATAGACAAGAATATATCCAATGAATATTTTTACTAATGGAACCTAGAAGGAAAACACAAGAGGGTGTTCCTTGTTCTCCTCAATGGGATGGGTTCTTGTGAGTCCTTAGCACTTCAGATTTATAATTTTTCTCTCTTGATGGTGTAGAAAACCCAGACAAAAATGGAAAAAGTATGGCTATGATTGTGAATCAATAGCTAGACCAAGTGTTAAGATCTAGAGTGATCTTTAGGCAACAAAAGGTGAGAAATGAATGGGAAAACCCTTCTATTTATAACAAAATATTGAGTTAGTCTAGAGATTGGTGCATAATTAAAATATTATTAACCAAATCTAGATCCAACTTTTATGGAATATTTTATTATATTTGTTGGAGGGAAAAGGGATTTGACTTGAGTCAAATCCCCTTATTTGTAAATAATAAATAAATAAATGATTTATTTATCATTTTAAGGATATGGTTGAGTAATAATCAAACAAATAATGATTTATTTAATTATTTAAGGGTGAATTAGTCATATTTAACAAAGAATATTATTTAAATAATATTTAAACAATTATTCTTTAGAAAATAATAAGATAAATAATTATTTATCTAATTAATTTCTTTGTTTTGGGTTAAATATAGCCAGAAATATTAGTTAAACTATTGTTTAACTAATTATTTCTTGAGGAAAATCAAACAAATATATATTTATTTAATATTTCCTTATGGGGTTTCCTATTTAGACCATAAAAAACTTAATAAAGGTGATTTACTAAGTTATTTTCATAGTGAAAGCAATTTTACTTGGAGTAAAATTGGTCTTACATGGTGTACTTGGGTCCATCTAATGATAAAGATCTTACAATCGATTCATAGAGCATTTTGATCCCATTAGTTTCAATTCAGGATATGGCAGGGAAACGAACAAGAAGGATGAGATGATCTCGGAGAATCAAGGACCGAGCGAAATTCATTTGGAAAATAATGAGAAATATCTCAATTTGAAGAGGTTAGATGACCAAAAAATGGTGTAACAATTGGATCACAAAAATACGATTAAGGGACCGGAAACAAGGTTGTTCAAAGGTTAATTGGAATTTATTTAAGGTCGAGGGTTCTTTGCAGTTATGCTATTTTGTGAAGGAAAGTGAATGCGGGCATAAAATATTGGGCAAGGGACACGACACAGAGCAAAGGGCAGAGTAAGTTGAACATCATGGTAATGAAGAGATAGACACCATGGGTCGATTTGGGCTCAACAACACTCTCAACAGAGTCGTTTGTTGAGAAAAATGTGAATATTGAACGATGCGAGCACGAGTAGAAGAGGCGGAGTCATCCCAAAGGAGTTTATTGATAGGGTACAGTGAACACATTAGCACAACCACCGATCGACAAAACGTTTCTAGCACTGCATCATATTTAATGATCCAACAAAGGCAACCTAAAAGTAGAGCCAGATTTCAGATCCATCCATTGTTGCCTCTTTGTGACCACCTTAGCCACCTTCTACTTACTTTTGGATTCACGAAGAGCTGTCAAAGTTTTTGGATTCACGAACAGTTGCCGAAGTTAATTCCACAGGTGGTGTTTTTTAGAGATATTCTTTCTGGGCTTTGCATGGCCACAATTGTCCATTTTTTTATTAATTGTAATTAATGAAAAGTTTCTGAATTATATATGGAAACTGACATAGGTTTTAGTTATATACTGCATGAATTAGTAGTATCAATGTTTGGTGGATTGGACCCTGTTGAAACTTGCATTGTAAGAACTATTGGAGCACTGTAACTTTTGGAAGTTGGAGAATCAATAGTAAGAAACCATTTGCAGGATAATTGAGTTGTGTCTGCCCGGTGATGTGATTATTTTCTCTATGTTGAATGTTTCCACTATTTTTCCTCACTATGTATCATTTTAAGTTGATTGTAAAACATAAATTTTAGATTAATATTTGTTTGAGTACTAAGCAGCTCCATATATGATACAGAATCAATAGGCATAAACATGATGTTGGAGCACCTTAATTCTGTCTGTGATTACAATCTAAATGTTTTTTTCATGAAGTCTGGTTAAGAAATTCCTAATTGATTTTTAACCTCTACTCCAAATTCACTATTTCTTTCACCTCATAATTCCTGCTGCCTTAAGATCCAGTACACACAGTTAGCTTGCCCTGTGATGCTTTAAGATTTTGATGCAACAAAATCAACCCCTATTTGACTCCATAGACGAATGCATTAGCTTCTACATACCTTCTCATCCAACCAACAAATTCAATCAAAACAACCAATTCTCACAATCATTGTAACTAGCCTAACATCAACATTCATAATATTATGGAAAAATTAAATCATAAATAGAGAGAGCCCTCTTTGAATCTAGGAAGGTTAGGTCCTAGATTCAAAAGTGGTTTGATGTTGTCCTATATTGTTTATTCTTTCCAATATTAGAAATTATAGGGCCCCAACATAATTGCGACCATACTAGGGAACTATTGAATATCTTGACATTTCAGTCAAATTTAGAAACCCCAGTAAAAAAACATTGTATGCTAAAAGTATTTTCCAGGATTGATATCTGGTTGTTGATGGTGGAAAAATAGTTGGACACAATAAGGGTGAAATCATCCACCTAGAAATTCCACAAGGTTTATTTGATATAAATACTCCACTGGTAAAAGAATCCTGAATTTTAGATAACCTATAGTGACTCCATTCTATTTTTGATTGTTTTCAAATGAATTCAAGAATACAACACATGTATGCTACTATAGATAGATCAAAGATTCCAGATTTTCCAAATCCCATGCCCAACATTGATTGGTTAAAATATCTTCCAGTATTTGAAGATAAAAAATGAGATGATGATGTTATATATTTGTTAATATTTCATATGCATGTTTGTAGGTTGAAAATCCAAATTCCAAAAGACTGTCTTATGAAAATTTTTGCGGAAAGTTGAGAAGAGAAAGCAAGGTCCTAGTATGAAGATCTACTAGTTTCAGGTATAAGTTCATTGAAATGTTTTCATGCTGTGTTTTGTGACAACTATAAAGAATATTATCCATCCTTGTCACTAGTTCAAGACTATTGTGATAATTTTCAATGTTTTATTGAATATCTAGAGGATTACAATGATGATGATCAGTTTATGAATGAGGGAATATTAGAATTTTTAGAAGAAAGACCTTTTCAAAAGATAGAAGTATTTCTTGAAATTTCTTCTCATCATAAAAAATGAAATGATATATGTTGTCTAGAAGTTCATGAAGGTTCACCGCAAAATATATTCCTAGCAGCACAAGGGAAAACTAATCAGCAGAAGTTTAAGGAAGTAACTCAGTTTCCTGAACCTGTTCAAGTAGAGGACAACAGTGAAAACCTACAATAGTATAGTGATAAAGGAGAAAAATAAGCAGAGCTTGATGGCCTATATTCACAAGATCACCTCCAGCTAGCAGTGTTTTATTCAAAAAAATGAATACCAATCAAGTTTTTATAATGAAAGCAAAGAAAGTTTTCAAAAAGAAGACCACCGAGGTTTGCTGATTGAATATCACTTAAATTCTCTTTCTGAGTTTGCAGAACTTGAAGAAAACCATAAAATTTCTCCATCATTATGTTCTTCTTGGGATGCTAATTAAGTTGCATAACATATTGTTACAAGTCATGCTCCTTCATCCGAAATTAATGATAGTTTGCAGCTCCCTTGCAAGCTTCCGTATGATAAGGAGAATGATGAAGAGCACCTAGAGCACTTGAAAATAGTGGATAATGAGGGAAAAAAATTGGTTCCCTTGCTGTTTGAAGAGAATAAGTTTCAACACAAAAGGAAAGCAATGGTTTGGGATGAGGTTTGTTTTCTTGTTACAAATCATCCAGAAGAACTTTTGTTGCATGATTACCATGATCCTTTGGTCAATATATTGCAGCCATCAGTGAAGGAAGAATTTTCCAGGTTCATGAATAGAGCGATTGAATCCAGTGAAAAAGTTAAGTTTCTGTGTTTTAAATCCATATTTCTACCTAGAGAGGTGGAATGCAAACTTCAGTTAAGTATCCATTTGCTCGACTAGTTGCATTGGAATTTTTTTATTACTTGATATGGTAGTCATTTTATCAGATTAGAGTATGTAGATGAGTGAAAATAAGCCTAATACTCCGAGTATCTTTCCAGTTTTAGTTTCGGATTTCTTTAAGCTTTCATTTCAAGTGTATTCCAGAATTTAGTTTCGCCATAGTTCAGGTTTCAGAATTCATATTTTTAGGGAGTTGTTGTGATCTACGTTTGACAGTTTGTAGTCCATAGCTCAGATATAGTTTAAGTTTAGATTGCAGTAAAAATATCAGAAGTTCAGAACAAATGAATAAAGTTCCAAATGAAAAAGTGTTGTGGAAGAGTAGGTTGCTAGCTTAAATCATCCCAACCACCAAGGCACTGGTCGCCAAATTCAGAGATCTATGGTTCTTTGCTGCCTTGATAAGAGGAAAAAATCCCGAGTTGGAGCCACTGTTAGAATCCTATAATTCATAGTATCACAAGGTGACTGATTATTAATGTTTAGATCGTTTATATTGTAAATAATATTCCATGAATGCCATTTATTTCCAGAAAAACGAAGGGAAATCGTGACTATGAGAACTTCAAAGGAATCAATCTGCCTTTTCAGTTTAGTTGAAAGAGGGAAGTGTTGCTAATAAAGTGTAATGGTGAGAAAACTTCATTTCTGCCCTCATTAATTTCATTTAGCCTCTTTTACCCTTCATTTTTCCAAAATCTAAATTCCAATGCTTCATTTCTTTCAAACACCTTTTTAACCATTAAAAATTCAATTTTTATAGTTAAAAAGAAGCTCTGCCTACCCACTAACAACCATATCATATTTCCCTTTAAACTTACCATATATTCCATTTATTGCAGCTCTTCTCGCACCACAACAAAAATTATAAATATATATATATATATATATATATATTACATATATGATATAGTATTTACCATTTTCATCACTTAACCATATTAAAACCATCACCTTTCATCATAATTCACTTATCGCAGTTTTAAACTCCATTCATAACCCCATTGTCAAATCCTACAGAACCCTTGAAATACGATTTGAGATATTGGCTAGGACCCATCACCTTTTCGCATCACAATTTCACAAATATCACTTACCACTCGCACTTATTTCCACCTCATTCCCCGATATGCGATTTATGATATTGGCTGCGACCCATCACCTTTTCACATCACAAGTTCACAAATATTACTTACCACTTGCACTTACTTCCACCTCATTCCCTAATATTCTACTTGTGATATTGGCTAGGAGCCATCACCTTTTCACATCACAAGTTTGAAAATATTAATTTCCACATGAACTTACTTCCACCTCATTCCCCGATATACGATTTGTGATATTGGTTGGGACCCAATTAGCTATCTTAATTCGAAAGCTCAAGAGGATAAGCGCTCAAGAATCATGTTGAAATGCGGAAGTACGAAGTGCTATAATGAAGCAGACACAATATATATCAAAGATAAAATCTAAAGGAATTGAAGTCCAGCTATGGGACCCAATCGCATATTGCAATTCACAAGCTTGCGACGATAAGCGCTCGAGAATCATGTTGAAACGAAAAAGTGTGAAGTGCAATAATGAAGAGGACGCGTTATAATTCAAAGCTAAAATCTAAAGGAATTGAATTCTAGATGTGGGACCCAATCACATATCGCAATTCACAAGCTCAGGAGGATAAGTGCTCAAGAATCATGTTGAAACAATGAAGTCCGAAGTGCGATAATGAAGTAGATGCGATATAGTTCAAAGATAAAATCTAAAGGAATTGAAGTCCAACTATGGGACCCAATCACATATCACAATTCAGAAGCTCAGGAGGATAAGCGCTTAAGAATCATGTTGAAATGTTGAAGTGCGAAGTGCAATAATGAAGCAGACACGATGCAGGTCAACGCTGAAGCCTAAAGAATTTCAAGTTCGGGTGTATGTGGTTTTCCCTTTGTTAAGTCACATCAAAGAACAAAGGAGGCTTATAATGTAGAACAATTAGATTGCCGAAATTAGATTAAGGGACTAGACGCGAGGTTGTTCAAAGGTTAATTGGAATTTATTGAAGGTCAAGGGTTGTTTCTAGTTACGTTGTTTTATGAAGGAAAGTGAATGCAGGTAGAAATGCTCGAGTAAGGGACCCGACATAGAGAAAAGGGAAGATTAAGCTGAACTTCATGGTAATGAGGAGATAAAAACCATGGGTTGAGTTGGGCTGAGAAACACTCCAGGAAAAGTCATTTGTTGAGACAAAGGTGAAGACTTAACTCTGTAGGCACAAGCTGAAGAGGCAGAGTCAAGCAAAAGGAGTTGATTGACAGGGCACAGTGAACACATCATCACATCCACCGATCAACGGGAATTTTCTAGCACCGCATCATATTTAATGATCCAGTAAATTCGACCCAAAACTAGAGCCATATGTTAGATCCACCCATCGTTTCCTCTTTGTGACTAGCTCAGCTACCTTACTTTTGGATTCACGAAGATCTACCGAAGTTTTTGGATTCACGAAGAGTTGTCGAAGTTAATTCCAGAAGTGGTGTTTGTCAGAGATGTTTTTCCCGAGCCTTGCATGGCCACACTTGTCCAGTTTTTTCTTAATTGTAATTAATGAAAATTTTCTGAAGTAGATAGGGAAACCAACATAGTTTTTAGTTAAATACTGCATGCATTGGTAGTATCAAGGGTTGGTGGATTGGACCCTATTGAAACTTGCATTGTAAGAACTATTGGAGCATCATAATTTTTGGAAGCTTTAGCATGAATAGTAAGAAACCATTTGTAGGATACTTGAGTTGTGTCTGCTTGGTGATGTGATTCTTTTCTCTATGTTGAATGTTTCCACTGTTTTTCCTCACTTCTTATCATTTTAAGCTGATCGTAAAACATAAATTTTAGATTAATATTTGTTGTTGGAGCACCTTAATTCTGTCTCTGATTATAATCTAAAGTTTTTCTTCATGAACTCTGGTTATGAAATTCTTAATTTCCCTTTAACCACTACTGCAAATTCACTACTTCTTTCACCTCACAGTTCCCGCTGGCTTGAGATACAGTACACACAGTTAGCTTGTGCTGTGATTATTTTGAGCTTTTGATGCAACAAAATGAGTGCCAGTTTGACTACATAGCCCATTGGATTAGCTTCTGCAAACTTGCCCATCCAACCAACAAATTCAATCAAACCAACCAATTCTCACAATCACTATAAATAGCCTAACATAAATATTCATAATATTAAGGAAAAATTAAAACATAAATAGATAAAGCCCTCTCTGAATCTAGGAAGGCTAGGTCCTTGATTCCAAAGTGGTTTGATGTTGTCCTCTATCATTTATTCTTGCCAATATTAAAAATTATAGGACCCTAGAATAACACATATTGCATGTTGTGTTGTCTATGGAGGAGCAGTTGGAGGCTCATGTCGAGCCCATGATAGAAGAGGATGTGCAGCCATCCTTTTGGCTAGCTAATGATGAGGGGAAACTTAGAGACCACACATTGGGATTCCATCACAGTTAAATTCAGAGGCACACTAATAGGATCTACATAATTATCAGCCCACCCCTATGCCTTAGATATATAGAGGTAGAGTTGTCTATACATACCGGAGGGGATGACCAGGATAGCAGCGCACAGTATATGGGTGGGGTCCCCAGATATTTATCCACCCTTGATGAGACACCAGGAGATAAAATATTATTGGGTGATGGTCACACACAATAGTGCCAATGGTTTTGGGCTGAACTTCTAGCTTTGAAGTAGAAGGCTACATCAGTACGAGAGGCTATCCTATGACAAAATGAGGAGATGGAGAGCATGATAGTGGTTTATGCTGGGTAAGCAGCGAACTTGGCCCACATTGGGGAATGGTTGGATTTCCTAATGGTGCAGTTAGAGGGAACATTGGAGTGTCAAATCACCGTCCTTGAAGCATACATAGACAAGGTGCAACAATCGCAGGATGGAGGGATTATTATATGTGCAGGGATTATTGCATTTGATTCTTTTCTCGAGGTTGGATGGTGAGAGGTACTGTTACACCATTTTTTGGTCATCTAACCTTTCATCATTAGATGGACCCAAGTACACCATGTAAGACCAGTTTTACCCCAAGTAAAACTGCTTTCACTATGTTAATTAGGAACCCCCAAAAGGAATAATTAATTAAACCATAATTTAATTATTATTCCCAGTCATGTTTAACCCAAAAACAAAGAAATTAATGAGATAAACCCATAGTTATCTTATTATTTTCTAGGAATAATTATTTAATAATATTCCTTGTTAAATATGACCAAATCAAACCACCATTAATCAAATAAATCATTATTTATTTGATTATATCCCAACCACTTCCTTAAAAAGATAAATAAATCATTTATTTATTTATTTTTCACTAATCAAGGGATTTGACCCAAGTCAAACACCCTTTCCCTCCAACAAATAATAATAAAATATTCCATAGAGGTGGATCTAGATTTGGTTAACATTATTTTAATCATGCACCAAGATCTAGAATGACCCAATATTTTGTTATAAATAGGAGGGTTTTCCCCTTCATTCTTCACCTTTTGTTGCCTATTAGATCACTCTGGATCTATACACTTGGTCTCATTTCTGCCATTTTTCTCCCATTGAGCTCTACCTTCTACATTGGGTTTTTTATCTACAAGAGAGAGAAAACTTAGATCTGAAGTGCTGAGGACTACAAAGAACCCATCCCATTGAGGAGATCTGGATACACCTTCTTGTTTCCTCCCAGGTGCCCTGTAATATAAAAATTCATTCAAAAAATCTTGTTCTTGTCTTGTCTGTTGGATGCATGGAGCAAACTCTTTACTTTGCTGCTTAATATCTTTCCATTTATAGATCTGTTTGTTGCAGCACTTTAACTACTAATTGCAGATCTGAAGATGTTTTGCAGCCATTATTGTTGTTAGGGCTATTAGTTATGCGTAGCTAAAGTGGTTCTTTTTCGTACACTTCGACGAAGAATCCATACTAACAGGTACTAAGATGGTACCCCATGGAGAAGGCTAGGTAGCTGGATACATCCATGGCCACATTTTAGAAGAGTACACATATTTTGAAAGGGACTCGAGGGCCAGATTACTGTTGGGATCCAGGTGGGATTTCCCATCACATCATTAAGTCGGAAGGTGATGGTAGTCGTTGCATGATGGGTTTTATGTTTTGGCACACACACATTTTCCAATATTGAGGGCTATGCAATGAGGAGTAGTAGCATGTAGAGGAGCATGGAGAGGCATGGGTTTTTTTTTTACTATGTCAGACTACGTTGTGGAGTAGGAGTATGGAATATCCCAAAATGGGAACTGTCAGCAAGGCATGACTGGAAAACGCATTTTCCAGGAATGGCTACTACATGATTTGAAACCAGCACTTGGGTCCCTTAGATATGAGTATCTAAGTCATAAATCCAAGAGGATATCAAGAAAAAATCCTCCTAGGTGGGTTAAAAAGATCTCCCACACCTAGTTTACTTGAAAAATGCCCCAAAAGGGACTGCAGCAACAATAAATAATTCTGCTCAGAAAATAACGCAGTTCCACTGAAGAAAAGTAGTAGGCTGGTATGGAGGTTCAAATATCAAATGTATAACAACAAATAATATTTAAATTACAGCCCATACATTACACAAGAGAAAGTATAAAACTATACAGGAAAAATCCTCAGAAATGAGGTGCTACAACCACAAGAAAACTCCTCATAAAACTGAAAAAGTTATTTTAATGGGATGAAGCAGTAGTTTATTAACACTCAGATCTAGAGCAGATATATACATAAAAATATATATCTAATTCGTATCTGTGTACAAGAAAAGCTCATATATACATTCCCCTTGGGGTTTTGTGCAAAACATGACGCACAGAGAGTAGATCTGAGATCTAGAGTTGCAGATCTGCAGAAATATTCAGAAATTCCTGAATCATATGATAGAACAGTATATCAGATCTAAAAAAAACATGGATTGGATGGCCAATCCATGGATCACCACAGTGAGAGGAAGAATCCTAACACCGGATATCTCTCCTCCAAAATGCATACAAAACACCCTGCAACTGCAAACTTGCAAATAACGCAGTTTAGGGATAGAAACTGTGTTGTAGGCTCTGAGAATGATTTGGCCTGATGCCAAGGTCTGTATCTAAAGTTCTAATGCTCTAGGACACTCTTGCAAATGAGATAGCAGACTTTCCCAGTGAAAAGAGAGGCTGGATATGCATAGATCTGAGAAGATCTATCTCCCACTTGCTGCAACTCACAAGGAAAACCCAACCCTCAATAGGATCAGCACTATAGGTGTAAGGTGAAGCTTGGCCAAATCCTGATAGTGGAAAATACAAGAAAAACTCCTCCAAGAGCTGCTCTAGGAAGGAGGTGGGATTCCCGACCAGGAACACCCAAGTGCTAAGCAGCACTATTCTCAGCTAAACAACTAGAGAATGAGAAATGTCTAAGCAGACAAATTATTTTGAAATAATATCTTCAACAACCTCCTCATGCTACTATCCTCTTCCTTTTATAAGATTGGAGTCATATCAAACCCTGAGCCACTTCATTAGTTTAGCCCCTTTCACATGTAGAACCTCCATCTAGAACTGTGTTGTGCCTCAAGGAGGTTTAATGCATCTAGACTGTGTTGTAGATATGGTCATGGTTGACTTGGTCAAGTGATCAACCTCTTTCACACTCAAGTGTGTTTTATAAAATGGCCCAGATTTAGCCATGTTCACAGTGGGCATTGATTTATTTTGTTATTTTCAGGAGTTTTACATGTCCTCCTTTACATTTTATTCATCAACATGAATTGCAAAATAAAACAAGGAAAAATAGAATATTCCCATTAGCTTGGGCTATGTGGGAATATTACAGAGTACTTACCTTCGCATTGGGTACATGTGGGGAGTGACAGATGCAATGAAATATGAGGGATACATGACTGTACTAGATAGTATAACTGTAGTCGGGGGTATCTGGTGGTGTACAAGGGTAGGTTTTAGCATAAAGTGGCATGATGAGTAGTGCAGAGACACTTGGTGGTACATTGTGACCTATGATACGGTGCAACAGGCACATGGAGTGTTCCCTCCAAGGGGACTTATGGACATGGGAATTAAGAACACAAATGCACTAACATGGACACATCCAAAGTGGACCGCACAGTTGCATCACTTACTAGAATTCTATAATGTCACCGTAGAAGAGGATGACGAGGATCCGTGCAATACTGATATCTCAGAATCAGAAGGACATCACAAATTTGTTGGAATAGAACTTTAAATACTTGATATAGTGCAGCCCACAAACACGAAGAAGGTGAATATTAGATTAGATGAAGAACCCAAATTTGCAATGAATGGAGATTATTGGGAAGAAGATGCAGTTAGAAAAATTGCAGAACTGCTAGACGAGTATCAAGAGATCTTCCCCAAGAATTTTTCTGAATTAAAGGAAATATTAGGGGACCTGGGAGTTATGAAGATTCCTCCAAAACTTGATGTGAAGCCAGTAAAGAAAAGAACCTATAGATTGGATATCATTTACAAGAAAAAAGTGAAGGTGGATTTAGATAAAATGATCAAGTTAGGATCATTAAACTAGTCGAAGAGCCCTAATGGGTAAGCCACATGGTAGTTAAGGAAAACAAGGCAAAGGATGAGATCAAAATCAATGTGGACCTGAGGAAATTGAATGATGCATGCTTGCATGAACCATTTCCCACACCATTCATAGACAAAGTATTGGACAATGTAGGAGGATAGGAGGCCTATTCTTTTATCGATGGCTTTTCAGGTTACCATCATGTCAGAATTGCACCAGAAGATAGACATAAGATAAATTTTTCTATAGAATGGGGTTGTTACTAGTACACAATGATGCCTTTTGGCTTGAAGAATGCTCCTGCCATATTTTCTAGAGTTTTAGTCGCAACTTTCAAGGAGTACATACACAAATTTATGATGGTTTACTTTGATGATTGGACTATCTTTGGTTTGTTGAAAAAACATGTTGTGAGCTTGAGGCTAATGTTGTATACATGTAGGCGATATCAAATATCATTTAATTTGAAGAAGTGTATCTTTTGTGTACTTTTTGGTATATTCCTAGAACAATTTGTTTGTAAACAAGGACTCATGGTTGACCCTGTGAAGATTTATTTTATTGTAAAATTAGATCCACCTAAGATAGTGAAACAACTGTGCATGCCACTTGGATACACTGGCTACTACATAAATTTTATAAAGGCATATGCTCAAATAACTGCACCAATGTATAATTTATTGAAGAAATGAGTCACTTTTCAATTGGATGAATAATTCCATAAGAGCCTCGACATACTAAAGAGAGGATGGCGATTACACCTATTCTGGTTTTCCCGGACTAGAATAAGGAATTTCATGTACATGTCGATGAATCTTCCATAACGTTGGGTACAATATTGGTTAAGCCACGAGCAAGAGAAATTGATTAAACAAGGAATATTGAACTTCGGGCCTGCTTTGACTTACAAGTTATAGTCAAAAAAGGAAGATTGAACATTGGGCCTTGTCATTTGTCAAGGATAGAGACAGGAGAAGAGCCCACTACTATCAAGGATAATTTTCCTAACGCACAATTATTCGCAAATAGGGTCGTAGATGATCAATTCGCAGATATTATTCAGTTTCTAGCTATAGTAATGGTGCCCACGGAATACTCTACGTAGCAAAAGAAGGAGTTGGTAGTGAAAGCATATGATTTCTCATTGATTCCAATACATTTGTACACAATGGGACTCGATGAAATACTGCACATATATGTCTCTGAGAATGAAAGGCAGAATATTTTGGCAGAAGCTCATCAAGGAGTTGTAGGAGGAAATTATGCAAGAAAGTACACCGCGCATTAGATCTTGAGAGTTGCCTTATGGTGGTGCACAGTGTATAAGGAAGAAAGGGACTTTTATCGAGCATGTGATGCATTCCAAAGAATAGGGAAGCCATCTAGACAGGGTGAAATTCCATTAGATCCACAAGTGACATTGCAAGTATTTTAAAAATGGATTATTGACTTTGTTGGACCTATTAACCCATGAGGAAAAAAGACCTGCGCAAGACACATAATCACTGCAAATAATTATTTGACAAGGTGGGTTGAAGCACAACTAGTAAAGGATTGCAGCATACATACCACTACTAAGTTCATATTTGTGCATATTTTTTCTAGATTTCGGTGTCCAAATATCTTTATGAGTGACTGAGGATCACATTTCTTGCCTAATACTATTGAAGTGTTGGTTGAAGAATTTCAAGTACATCATTAGAAGAGTACACCTAATCATCCACAGGTGAATGGGACAGTCGAAGCTTTCAATAATATTCTAGAGAATGCACTTACAAAGGTTTTAAATGTGAACATAAATGGATAGGACCCAAGGATTCTAGTAGTGTTGTGGGAATATAGGAAAATATGCAAAAAATTGACATGCCAGACACCTTTTAGATTGGTATATGGACAAGGAGTCATGCCTATCGAGTAAATTTTGCCAAGTTTAATAATTGCAACATTCGCAGATATGGTAGACTACGATATCATGGAATAAACGATGGAAAATTTTATTGTTATAGAAGAAGACATGTTTATTGCAAGTTTTCATCAGCAAGTACAAAAAGCAAGGGAGAAATCTTGGCATGAAATGAACATCAAGCATAAGGAATTCAAGGAATGAGATCTTGTCCTATTGTATGATAGAAAATTCCAAAATTTCCCAGGAAATTTTAATACACATTGGTTGGGACCATATATCATCAAGAACCTTTCTGATGGTGGTGAAGTTTAGCTCGCGAAGTTGGATGGTGAGTTGATTACAGGATGAGTCAATGGTAGTAGACTAAAGTTATATATGGACGAATCTATCCCTGAAGTTTCACAACAAAAGGTGAAGGGAGGACGGTCTTAGTGCCACATGCAGTTGAAAATGGGCACTAGACTATACACTACTCTGTAGAAAGGGACTTCGCTAAAGGAAGATCATTGTGTGATATTCAGGAGTATGACGAATTATGAAAGAACCACGATGAAGGATGATCAATGAAAGATAGTCAGGAATATTTTGAATTTCGAAAGAACCATGCCAAAGGAAGTATTACTGTGACAAAAGCGAAGGTCCATCAATTTTTCCTAGAAATATAACCGTTGGAAGGAAAAAATTTCTATTAAAATTAAAATTTCTGTTAAAAGGAGCTGGGAAATCAATTTATGAAGCATAGTTCATTGAATATCCACCATATATGCATTAAATGAGAAATATATAAGATATTAATGGGTTTCAAAATTGAAACTATCTATAAAATCCTGGTCCTGCTCCACACTTTACACTTTTCACTCTATAGAATTCAAACTATGAATTTGCAACCAAGTGAGGACTCAGAATATTGTTTTATGTCTCAGAGGAGTTTCAAAGAGCTTTCCAAAGAATTTGCAAAGAAAGTATCAAAAGGAATTATGGAAGCTACAACACCAAGTCTACTAGTGTCCCCAAGGTGCCAAATGTCACCATGAAGGCACGCAACCACAAAATAAGAGCCAAAGAAGAAACAAGAGAAGAGATCGGCTGCGACCTCTGGAGTTAGATAATATCCTTGAAAGAAAGTATCCAAGGAGCACCAGACGAAGAAGCAGCAGGATAAGCAACCTGCATAAAAGGGGAAGACACTAGTGGACATCAACGAAAGCGAGGAAGTAATTGAGCTGGAAAAAATGGAGAAAGAGGGTGCAAATATTCCCTCTGTGTTGCCACCATACTTACCACCTAGGAGGCTAGGTGCTAAAATAGGTCAAGGACCATGATAATGTGAAGTTCAATGTCTTCACAATGCTGCTACCGGAAAACAGACTATTTGAAGGATAACCACTAGGGAAATTTCTCTAGCTGAAGATGGAGGATTGGGACTTAAATGATCAAATTTAGTACCCACAATTTGATCCAAGTAGGTACCTACACCAAGTGTACTACCCATAAATTAATTCACTCGGTTGGAAAGACACTAGTGGGCTGAAGGGTTGCAAAGGGCAGGGATGTTAAATGTGTTGAATGTGCCACACTTCGGTCTAAGTGCCATCAACATGATCTGTGTTCGAAAACTTTTGGTTTTATTGCATGACGAGTACCTCTGGCTCAGAGAGAGGATCCCAATAGATGAGATGTTGATCAGAAGAATTTTCGTGCTGCCATATCAAGGAAAGTACCCTATCAAGGAGTTCATTGGAAAAAGTAAGGATAAGTTTGTCACTGACGACATGAAAAAGAATTATTGTATGAGAAATAAGTCAAGGGGATATGACATAAATTATATCAATGAAAAATCATGCACAAGTGTAGAGAAAATTAATTCCACCCAACCATGGCTTCCTTCGTTGTGTAGTTTAGTAAAGGGGTTCATTTTAACTAGGTCGGCTATCTATGCAAGGAGTTCTTGGAGGATTTTTGAGAAGCACAGGAGGAAGGCAAGACATTCCACTATGCATGGTTCTTGTTGATAATCACATTTTTGGCATGGAAGGAACCCACATATTCAAAATTTCCTATAGTTGATCTAGATGTGTGTGTAACTGCGCAGTATGCCTCGCTCTGGCTTTTTAAGGAGCTGACATGCACAATGGAAAACAATATTTTTTGGGTATGACTAGAGATGGACTTGTGCATGGTGATGAATCAACGCCCTAGGTTGTCACCTATTTTGTATGAG
Source organism: Pinus albicaulis (assembly GCA_034641835.2). Lineage (NCBI taxonomy): Eukaryota > Viridiplantae > Streptophyta > Pinopsida > Pinales > Pinaceae > Pinus > Pinus albicaulis. Next base: position 607,898,416 of record CM076575.1, on the reverse strand, counting down.
AAGTACCATAATATTGTAGATTTTAAGGCCGATTTCCACAGGGCTTACGTCAAGGCACAGAGGGACTCGACAAGGACATGGCATCTTTTTCCATATTTGGTCACAGAGGATGAGCTTGTAGAGGTCATAAAGAAATGGTTGATAAAATGGATGACCCCATCCATTGGAGACAATGAGACAGAGGAAGATACCTCACAACATGCAGGTACTAGTGGAAATGACATAGAGGCAGGAAAAGATACAGAGCAAGAAACCGAGAAATATGCAAAATAGAACGAGGGGATGGAGCAAGAACACGAATAGGGTCGGAAAGACCTTCCTAGCGATGTAGAAATAGACAATTTTCCATTTATCATAATGAAGAGGGTACCTACAACGTCTATTCTAGGTGTGTGGAAGAAGAAGAAGGAAGATTGATCCAAATGCATAGAGCCACTAGTCCTCACTGACGGGCACATTGATGAAATTGGTGACAAGGTACAACACATCACAAAATAAACCTAGAACAAAATCGAGGATCACTATGAAATAGTATTGACAGAAGTGAAACAAGGCATGAAAAAATTGAAGGTACTGGCACAAACAACGAGACAATAGGATCATCAAGCCAATAAACAAGCACAAACAAGTCAACCAACACAGCTAGAGCGTCGAATAAGGACATAATTTGGTTTGCGAATTTTGCAGGTACCACGAGTAGCACTACAGTTCAAAGCTCCAAAGATAGAGAGTGTGAAAAAGGATGGGAAAGTATCAGTATGAACATTTTCATGTTGATGATGCAAACTTTTCACAAGTTCCAGCAAGGCATCGCGAAGGAGTTACAAGGGCGGGAACATGATATTTTACAGTCAAACATACAAGTTTAGAAGGAAAGAACTGTGATGAAGATAAAGGTCGACCGGGTGCTCAAGGAAAGATATGAGGCCTGCCAGCAATAGGAGCATTTGGAAGAAGCCATCCAAAAAAATTGTAGTGAAATTCTGGATGGTCAGGTCTGTGCAGAGGATGCACCAGCAGACAAGGTTTTGAATCTTTCCCTCTCGATCAGAGATTCAAAGAACAACATTGAGAAGTTGAAGTTTGAATACCAGGTAGAGATTATTAAGCTACAACTAAGGCTGTAGCCATCTATGCCACTGGAGGTACAAGAGTAGAGGGAAGAAAATCTCAAAGCCGCATTAGAAGGCATTTCCACCACAGTAAAGGACTATGGTAAGTTTTTAGACGATACAATGGAGATTTGGACCTCGCTGTAGGAGGATCAAAGCATTGAGAGAATTGAATAATAAATTCAGACGAAGGATAAGGAGTTGGATGAAATTCTAGCAAATGTGAGGACCTTAGCAGTCTCATATAGGCTTACTAGGATAAAAAAATGAAATAATATTTAGAGTCAAATTGAACATATTCGGAGGAAAAATAAGCTTATAATATCCATGACTAAGCTGTGGTAGGATGAGGCCATTAAATCTCACAGATAGTGGATGGAAAGTTGAAGGAGATGCGACATAGGCAGAAAGACGTTCTCCAGAAGATAATCAGACTGACAATAGAGAATTTGCTCGAAGAAGTGCATCAGGAAGAAAATCATATTGCAGAGATGCTTGAGCCCTGTAATAAGGCCTATGACAACATAGCAGAAAATATTTGACGCGTATCGGCTAAGTGACTTAGAATGAGTCACATGTGATTGTTGGGGGCCCATTGGGCACATACCAACTTGGTCCATTTTTGGTCAAAGACTCTGCATCTTGAGGAGAAAAGTGTGTGGTACCGCACAACTAGATATACCATGTGGTGTCTAGGGGTTTCGAGGTAGGTCGAAGCCCCTCATTTTGTAATGGGTTTCAGGTTTTAGCAAGTTTTTTTGTCGAAGCCCATGGTACATGGACCATGGTTTTGTAATGATGCAAAGGTATATAAAGTGAAGTAAGACATTTTCGAAGTCATAAAATGCATAGTTGACATGCAAAAACTGTTGTATTTTTTGTCTTTAGTCTATTTTGGGCCTTAAGGGAAGGCTTCATAGATTAGGGCACAGATACCTTGGAAGAGTATGTAGCTTAGTGCGCATACCACCTGCAGCTGTGTGCAAAGATTAGAGAAGTTGTATGCAATGAACATATCTATCCTAACAAAGAAGAATAAGTTTGGGCATAGTTTGTGTTTACATCTATTGTGTTTTCTTTATATGTGTTTATGCAAAGTAATGATAGCATAATTTGTCTTATTCAGTAATGTGTTTATGTTTATCGGAATGACGTGAAGTAATTGATTAAGCCATACCACACAGTAATATTATACATGTTAGAAGAATGGTTAAGTCCATAGAAGTGAGGTAAAGCCACCTCACGCAGTCCCTCAAAGCTACAAAAACCTAGTAGTGCAAGCACCCATAGCCACCTCGGGTGAGATTGTGATCTTCTTTCAAGTCATTGTCAAAAGGGCCGATGTATGAGGGTTTTGGTGGTACGAATTCCAAGTCAAATGTATTTCAATCCCAAGTGAACCAACAGGAATATAATGTCAATGTGTTTCTTCAACAAACTAAACATTTCCCAATCATCGATATAAACCTCCAAGAATTTATGTATAAAATGTTTGAAAGCTATGATGACTACTATGGAAAATAATATTGGTGCATTATTTATGTAAAAAGGAATAATTTCATATTGGAATGATACTAGTTTTTTCACAAAATTATACTTGTTCTTGTGTTATGGCACTATATTGATATACTAGTACCTAAAAAATCCATCTGTAAAGGAGTAGCCCTCTTTTCCTCCAATGTTTTCCAGCACTTCATTTCTGAATGAGGTGGGGAATGGGTCATATGCACCTTAATCATTTAGTTTTCTCAAGTTCACACATATTCTAATTTCACCTATCTTCTTATTTTGAACCACCGTTAGACTTAGCCATTGATATTTTTCTACTAGCTCAATAATCCCTACTTCTAGCATTTTGTTCACTTTCTTATGCACTTTCTGTTTGTAAACTGAGTTCAACCTATAAGGTATCTATTTTACTAGATTTGCATTCATTTTCAAGGGGATATTTATTTCTCTTAGCTCTCTTACCACTTTCATATATGATAAATTGGTTGGGAACAAATCCTTATAATCACATAGTACATTCAAAATATTTTATATTATTTCCTCATCCCAATATTCTCCAATTAAGGTAAACTTTGGATTATCTTGACTGCCAATTTTTCTTTGCATGTCTTGGTATTCTCAGAATAATGTACACATTAAGGTTCTATACTCACTAATTTTTTCTCCCCTTTTGTTTATGGGATATGTAAATTTCTTCAATTTCCCTATTCCTTTTATTCCTCGGTAATGTTGTAACACTCCATAAATTTTTGATAATATGAAATTGTCGATGTGCTAAACAAATAGGTGAAAACTTCTATGTAGCCTAATCCTCTAAATTAAAAAAATATATATTTTTGACAACTTGAAGTTTTTTATCTACAGATGGATCATCTAATTCAAATATAAATGTTATCTTGAACTTATGTGACATCTCTCCCCAATCTGTTGTCCCTTTGCACACTTCTACCTATGTATAACAATTCTTGGGGATAGTATATAGTGTATTTATGAACTTACACACCCACTCTACTTCTCTTAACCCCTTCTTTATCCATTCAAAAACATACCTCTTTAGATGAGTGGTTGGACACCTCAAGCCAAAAATTTTAGATCCTTCATTTTCTATATTCAATAGGAATTTTATTTACAACAAATTTCTATATGTCTTCCAGTTCTCTATCGTCTCTTTGTTCATTGCTGCAATTTTTTTAGAACCACTTTTATAGCTACATCCAAGGAAGAAAACCTAAGCTACTATAGTATTTTGACTTGAATTGTTCCATAAAGGCAAATAATATGTAATTACATCATACTTTGGAAGATCACATACCTCTCTTCTGATCTTGTGCAATGCACATGTAATATGGGCACAGATTCTAGTGGACACCTCATGCAAATGGTGATACCAATTTTAAGACATTCATCCACGTCTAATTCACAGGTTTTAACACTTCGCTAGCTTAGCACCCTGTCAGTGGTTGGATTAATGTAATCATCCCTACGTATATTCACATTTTAAATGTTATCAAGGTCTTCTATGTTGAATCCATCTCTCACCAGTTCCACATATCAATATCTTTCCACTGGATCTAAAGGTTCTCTCACCCTAAAGTATCTTGATTTGAATATCATTTACCTTATCTTAATGATAATTATAACTTGATTCTCAAAAATCCCAATTGATCCCAAGTAATGTAGAATAAGGATTAGTGAAATCCACAATATAAATTACTTCAAAATCAATAATTATTTTGACTCCACCAATATTTAATTCTACTCCCACCAATCTTCTAATAGGAAGGATTCTTGATTTATCGGTCATTCTCAGCTGGATAGGTGATCAAATCAACTTCACTCTATCCATCATTTTCCCCAAAATATTCACAAGAATCTTAACATATGATCCTAGGTCTAGGATAATATGGTCCATATCATATAATCTGCTATATGAATTAATTTTTTTCTCTTCCTTCATATAATATGCTTAGAAGTGCACCTAGGGTTCTGTATTGTATGCATTTCTCATCCTTACACACATTGGTCAATCATTCTATGTATCTTATCTAGAGCCAATATATATCTTATTAATTCTAAACAAATTTCCAAGAAATTCTTAATGGGAATTACATGTCCCTCTCCCTCTCTTTCTATGTACTTATCATATAGTAGAGGCTTGTCATATACATGGAATGAGTGCTATGTAGTGGAACATGTGAGACCTTGATTTTTCACAGCCAACTCTCTTATAGGTTCCTTTTATGTTTATTTTCCCTTCATTTGGTCAAACTTGGGAGGTGTCTTGGCTTATTTTCTCACCTAATGATATGAATGGTTTTTTAGTCCACCGACATCAATGCTTATCATCACTCCTTTGTGCATAATATATCCTACTTGTGGTTGATATGTGTGATCTTCAACAACTATTATCTACAAATTATACCCCTTCTTCTCTTGCCACTTTGTAATAAGCTAAAGATAGTCTTTAGTAGCATGTGCCAATTGTTTACAATAGGTACATGTCATGCAAGGGTTGGGGAAATACCACAATAAATGTCTTTGTTGCCCTCAATTATAAAAAATTATTAGACTCCTACCTCTTCCAAATCCTCCTCTACCACCTTGAAATCCATGTCCTATTCACTTAATCCGCTGACAATATAGATATACGTAGCACCCTATATGTAACACTAGTGTGTTTCTCAATAAGTCCAATGCACAAAAAATATGTATGTCATGTCCTACTGACTTGTAAGATTCACTAAACATAATTTTAACTGAGATTTGATACTTTTGCATCATCAAAAAATATATGGTTTTATGTCTCAAAATTTTGAAAACCTCCCACCATACTCCCCTACCTTATGCTAACGGATTTTCACCTCATATAGCCATGTATCTTGTGATAGTTAGACATTCATTTATATGGTGTCCCAAATTTTTGCATATAGTGAACCAAAATTATTTGTGCTTCTCTTCTCGTTTTGCCAAGTCTTGAAATTGTCTCATTAATGTTTCTAGTTGCAACTGGACTTATGTCATCCCTACACTATTTTCACTAGCTACATGGGATGCTTATAGATTTATATGTGTGGAAAATTTATGTTGCATTAATGGATCATGTATATGGGGTAATTGACTTGAAACAAACCATTCTCTTTTTTTCATTTCCAAAATTGGAAATGATAACCACTATAGCAAAACCTTGCACCTCTGGTCATATTACCATATTGAATCACGAAGGTGATTCTTAATCTCCTTAACCTATATGATACACTGGGACATCAATTTCAGTATTTGGAACTCCTTTAAAAATTCGTATTTGATCTCACCTAATTCTCTACCTTTCCATCTTGAAGTAATATTATTAAACTTCATGTACCAAGTTAGCGCATTGTCCCTAAAAGTGGTCTCCAACTATGCCACCTTTGTTTTTTCTTCTTGTACCTGTTTGATAGTCCAAAATTCCTCACAAAAAAACATATTTTGTTTAGGGTATTCTAGTCTAGCACTATGAAAGAGTGGCATTCACATGGAAGTATAAATGTCAATCATGATTCATTGCACATTTTTTTTCTATCATACCTTTGGCTAATTTGATGGTATCTTAGGTCCTTTTTTACTAATTTTATGCTTCTCTTCACTAGTTGAAACTAACTGCAACAAATTTCTGGGTGATATTACATAATGGATTGGCTATGTGCATGGGGTAGTTGGTTCAATGCAAGTTATAGCCTAAGAAGGGTCACTAGGATACACATGTTCTTCTCTCTCCAAACTGAGATGAGTGTTTCCTTCCTTAGTCCTTCTTCTCCTACTACAAAATTATTCATTAACCATTTTGTGTGGCACTCCATCAAGTAGGAAATTTGCATTGATTATTTCTTCCCAATATTCACTATGATGCATTATTTTTGATGCCTGGGCTAACCTCTCAATCCACTATCACACTCTCTATGTGAATATAAAACTACATTCAGTTCTAGCAAAAATAATTTTAAATCTTTCAACTCAACAATAATACCCGCGGAAGCTTTAATCTCCACTTAAAATATCAATGATTAAAACCATACTCTCACTTCATAAATGAGGGAGCCCCACTTCATGAATTCATCTAAAAACACACACTCAGTTATATTCTCAATTTGTGCAAATTGATTTAAATTGCAGAAACCCTTCAAAACCTATGGTTCAACCAAATGATAAAATCTCAATGCATATAACATGATCTTTCATTTAAAATCCAAACAAACCTTGTATCCAAGGTTTTTAATTTAATTTATTCACAGGCGAGAACAGTTTTCCAAAAAGTATCACTGCAACTATTGGTTTTAACACCCATATAACTATCATGGCCCACAACTTATGATCATATGAATATATGTCATACGTCCCTTCCATAGTGTTCCGACTTCAACCCTTAATATGATTCTAACATTTGAATATGCAAGTATTAACTTTAATATGTGTCCAGCACACAATCCATTTCTTGCAAGGTTAAGCTTTATCATATAATATATATATCACAATATATATGTACTCCCCAAATCAAGTGTTAAGGAACATTAATAAACCTTGGAATTTGGATTAAAACTCAACTATTAACACAATATGTTCGGGCCCCACAAACTCAATACATACCTCGCCTTTGCGTTAATCTCTTCACAACTTAAAGACATGACCACTCTTGATTTTCCAGCGCTGGGCATCAAAGGGATATCGTGCGCCATTTAACTCCATAACTTATCACTCCAAAATTACACAAGATTTGTGGTTTTGAAATACAACCTCTACCTTACGTGTCACGCAGAGACCCATATCACGTTAAAATTGAATAAAATATTTACCATTTTAGATGTCGCGCGAGACCGCTCGTGGCTTCTTCAAAACCACTATTACTTTTTCTCCTCACGGTTCTATTACTCTGGCTCAAGGTTCCATTGCCCTTCACTTTCATACATTCATTCGATGCAACTACCTTAACGTAGTCTTCAATTCCCCATTCTATTCCTCATGCATATTTTTCCACTGTGCTTCCATTTCATTCAACGCTACCCATGCAACCCATTCATGGAATCAATCTCTATAATAAGATCCTCTCCATGACTTCCTTGACCATGCTCTTCCTCCGTTGCTTCTAATTCTATTGTGCCATTTATTCAATTTCGTTGTAATTATTTTTGAGCCTTGACTCCTCTTACTGCGCCATAATTCGACTTCACAGTTCCCTTTCGGGGTTACAACCAGAAATTCCCACGACATTCCATTCGTTTCCAAAATAATATTGCCATATGCCAAATTCTAAACTTGAATTCAGATTTCCTCCTAGATCATTGATCCTTGCAGTGATCTATGAATGCAAGTCCTCAGTCTCCTCAGAAATATATGTAAACCATCCTATGTTATAATTGACATCAATCTACCCAATCATGTGTAGAATCACAAATTAACCCCTTTGCACATAATTTTACAATGCTTACAAACCCTGAATAAATAATTCATGCTTCCACAAATAATTGAAGCAGTCGATACAGGAATAATCCAATCTATCAGTAACACAGAGTTTCATATTTTCCATAGAAAATCAAATATTCTTCATACAAAATTCGACCAAGAATACATGTAAATTTCACAAAAAATTTAGAAACAAATTCCTCATCGATATATACAAATGTGATCAATTACAACAGCATTCACTTACAAATTTCTTGCTTGGCCAGATCTTCAATTCAATGGCCCTTATACCTCCCTAATTTGTCTCTAAATAGCTATCCCTATCTGCCCGTAGGCTTACATTGATACCAATTAATAGTGAATCAGTTCAGCTTCCTTAACAATTCAACAAAGACTCTTGGAATTCTCCAAAGTCCTAAAGTTAGACTCATTCCTAAAATTTCTGAAACTGATCCTAAATTTACTCTTAACCCTCGGTTGTCTCTTCATATTCCTAACTAATCACCTTCCTCTCATTTTCTCTAATGGTTAGAGAACATTTACAATTCCTCACTATTTTATTCAAAAATACTAATAATTACATGAGAATTTAGAAACATAAGACCCCCCTATGTCTTATAAAAATGCAAATTATTTCTAGAGCCTAATGCCCCTGCATCAGACTCCCAAGGTTCCAATTGATCATGATCTACTGATCATGTGCCTTCTGTCCTTGCTTTCTTGGATCCCATACTTTGTTTTGCTGCTGTCCAACAGCTGCATTACTCTCCAACTGCACTTCTCTAGGTCTCCATATCTTGTTCTGCTCTTACCTCCCGCCATGGTTTCACAATCTCCTCTTGTCCTTCCTTTGCTAAACTTCTTCTGCTTTCTTGCTGTTGTCTGCTTCTTTTGAGACACCTTCATCATCAGTCTTTTGATGTTTTCAATTTCTATGTTCAGCCTCTCCTTTGACTGGAATTTAATTTTCCCACTACTGCTGCTTTCACTTTCTACTGTTGTAGCTACCTTTGTTTTTTATGTTGTTATTTCCCTGAAGAGTGTTGCTGCTCTTGCTAATTTTGCCTCCCTGATTGTTGCTAATATTATTTTTACTCCCGCCGATGTCACCCCACATGCTGCTTCAGCTGCCACCACAAATGTTGCTAATGCCAATGTTGACTCCTCCCAAACGTCCTATTTCTGATGCCAATGTTGCCTCCTCCCAAACATCCTAAATATATCTCCCTCTGCAACATTTTTATTTTCCTCATCACCTGCAAATTTTCTTTTAGAAAATAAATCATCAATTAATTTTCTTCCTGCAGTAAAATACTCATTCAGTATAATAGTAAACATTATCCAATTTTTCAAACTAGTATCTGCTCCTATTCTTTTCATAGCTTCAAGAATTTCCACTCTGGTGTCTGCGATCTCATTCTCTTGTTCAAATGTCCTCAGCAAACATTTCAGCCACTCATTTTGTACTTGTTTCACGTCATCAACATGCTACATTTCAGTTTCAGCATATCCCTCTTCTTCTTCTTCTTTGAAAATCTTCAGTAATTGTCCTTCATCGTCTTGATTGATTCTGGAAATAAAATCAAGTTCTTCAACCATTTTATCCTCATCCTCTATCAGAGTAGAATTTTGATTCTCATCACTGTGATAGTTTTAAAAATCTATCCTCCAGTCTTCTCTTGGCTATTTAGACAAGCCAAATCCTCCTTGTCACCAATAGCAACAAGTTCCTGCATGACTATTTCACCTTCCTTCAAGAAAATCCCAAGAGATGGACTGTCTCCTTTAATACCTGTAAGCACAATCAAATTGTCAGTTTCAAAATCACAAGACCCAATGGTCTCAATTGATGATCCAATCACCAATTCTTCTCTCTGCAATTCCAAGTCTTCTTCAGGAGTCAGAAAATCTTCACTATCTTTCTCCTAAGCTTCTAGAGTTATCCCCACTGATCCAATCACCATGTTAAAATGATGATCCTTCCCTATGTTTTTAGCTAACATAGTTTCCTTCTTATTAACTTTCTTGACAATTTCCAATTGTTTCTCTTCTTTGCCTACATAATTAACACATGAACCTTCAACACTAAAATTATAAGGTCTCAATGCCTCCTCCTTCTCTAAAAACACATCAGTATGTTGTTTTGAGTTTTCTTCCAAATCCTCTGTTAGCACATCAGTAGGCTGATTTGCATCCTCCATGAGACTGTCAGCTAGTCTCTCCTTCTTTCCATCATCTACTTCATGAACACTATTCATGAATACCTTCCTGCCTTGCTTCCCAAACAAATTATCTTGTGCATAGGTCCTATGTTTCTCCAATTCTCTTCTTTGAAAGTCCAACCTTCTATACAATTCAACAATTTCAATTGAAGTAGACTTTGGGAACTTTACACAACCATTTATGCCTCCACTTGTTCTTGACCGATCATCAGACAATCCTTCATTCTCAGCCTCAATATTCTCACTAGAATCCCTTGTCTTCAATTCCTCCTGAGATATTTCTATCTCAGCATTGATCTGAACAGATTTCAGATTCAATTTTTCCTCCTCAACAAACTTTAAAGCTTGTTCATCTCCCTATGATGTACCTGCAAACATACACAACTCATTAGTTTTAAAACCAAAAGACTTTTCAGTCTTGGTTGCTTTCTCAAGCACTTCCCTTTGAATAGATCTACATGTGGGATCTTAAAATTCCATCCTTGACTCAAGAACTTTGAGTTCCTCTTCCTCTGTAGAACCTGTAACCACCTCACAATTGTCAGGTTCAAAAATACAAGGCTTTACATCATCCAACCGATCTGGACTTTTCCAATACCTCAGGAAATCATCAATGATTTTCTCTTCAGCAAGACAAACCTCTTGCTGCCTTAAGTCTTCATCATGGTTCATAATATCCTTCATAGATTTGTATTCTTCACCTGTACTCTGTTCTGCTTCACAAACATAAATTTCTTTTCTCAACTCAGCTGCTCTAAGTTCTTCTTTCAATAAGGCAATCTCCTTTTGCCTCAACCTCAACTGTAATGGTTGCCATTTTACTCTCTTCTTCACGAGCCTACCAACCTTCTGGATTTCCTCTATCATCATCTTTAGTTTGTTAAACTTCTCTCTGATCTTAGCTACCTCTCTCCAATATTCTGCATCAATCAATTTCCTCCTCATGCCATTTGTCCTGGCATCTTCTTTTTCCTTTCTGTTGTGGCCTCTTTCAGAACCTCTGTTATCTCTTTTATGACTATCAGTAGTCATCCTCTCCTGCATGAGTTCCTAAATCATCAGCTGCACCAAGCCTCTGCAACAGCAAGATCTCCTACTGCCACTTACCTGACCAATCCTTTCCTTCACATCTGGGCTTTTGGCAAGTACTGGCTCTCCTTCTACTGGAACCCTTTGATCACTCTCTCTACTCTCTCTAGGCTTCACTCTACAAATTTTAGAACTCATTCAACCTCTGTTGAATTTCCTCAAGGTTCTTCCACACTTTATTCTTCACTTTAGAATCCTCTACTGGACTCTTTTATCACTGCTCTCAAAGTTGTGATCTGCTTTGCTGAGATTTCTTCAATTTCCTGCAATCTGAATTCTGCAAAAAATTCTTCAAACCAGAGTTAAACAATGCTCATCAAATCACCTTCTCTTGAGAACACTGAAATTACTCTACCTATCCAACCTTTAGTTGAATATCAGGTTCACTGCCATCATCCTCAAAACCTTGCCTTTATCATATCTACAACCACAATTCTCTCATCATAATTTCAAAATCATATTTAAAATTATTTTACCTGTAAGATCCCTACATGATCTTGTTCTTCATTCATTTCTACAAATCCTGGTCACTGCAAATATGTATCTGCTGCATATCAGATTTAAAAATCTAGTCTTCCTTCATTCTCTCATCACATGCACTCATTCAGATTTAATTACAAAAATTTATTTTACTCCAAATAGAGCCTTTCCTGCTCTGATACCACATGATGCCCGGGCTAACCTCTCAATCCACTATCACACTCTCTATGTGCATATAAAACTACATTCAGTTCTTGCCCAAATCATTTTAAATCTGGAAACTCAACAATAATACCCACAAAAACTTGAATCTTCACTTAAAATCTCATTGATTAAAACCATACTCTCACTTCATATATGAGGAAGCCCCACTTCATGAATTTATCTAAAAGCACACACTCAGTTATATTCTCAATTTGTGCAAATTGATTTAAATTGCAGAAACCCTTCAAAATCTATGGTTCAACCAAAGGATAAACTCTCAACGCATATAACATGCTCTTCCATTTAAAATCCAAACAAACCTCGTATCCAAGGTTTGTCATTTAATTTATTCAGGGGCGAGAATCCTTTCCCAAATAGTATCACTGTAACTATTGGTTTTAACACCCATATAACTATCATGGCCCACAACTTATTATCATATGACTATATGTCATACCTCCCTTCCATAGTGTTTCGACTTCAACCCTTAATATGACTCTAACATTTGAAGACCCAAGTATTAACTTTAATATGCGCCCAACACAAAATCCATTTCATGCAAGGTTTGACTTTATCATATATATATATATATATATATATATATATATATATATATATATATATATATATATATATATATATATATATATATACTCCCCAAATCAAGTGTTAAGGAACATTAATAAACCTTGGAATTTGGATTAAAATTCAACTATTAACACAATATGTTCAGGCCCCACAACCTCAACACATACCTTGCCTTTTTGCATTAATATCTTCGCAACTTAAAGACACGCACCATTACATTTTCATGAAAATAATACTGCACCATTTAACTCCATAACTTATCACTCCAAAATTATGCGAGATTTGTTGTTTTAAAATACCACCTCTACCTTACGTGTCACGTAGAGACCCATATCACATTAAAATTGAATAAACTTCTTACCATTTTAGAGGTCGTGTGAGACCGCTCGTGGCTTCTTCAAAACCACTATTACTGTTGCTCCTCACGGTTCCGTTACTCCGGCTCAAGGTTCCGTTGCCCTTCACTTTCAGACATTCATTCGACGCAACTACCTTAATGTAGTCTTCAATGCTCATTCTATTCCTCATACGTATTTTTCCACTGTGCATCCATTTCATTCAAGGCTACCTATGCAACCCATCGATGGAATCAATCTTTGCAATAAGATCCTCTCCATGAATTCCTTGACCACGCTCTTCCTCGGTTGCTTGTAATTCTATCGTGCCATTTATTCAATTTTTTTGTGATTATTTTTAAGCCTTGACTCCTCTTACTACACCACAATTCGAATTCACAGTTCCCTTTCGGGGTTACAACCAGAAAATCCCACGACATTCCATGGGTTTCCAAAATAATATTTCCATATGCCAAATTCTGAACTTGAATTCATATTTCCTCCTAGGTCATCAATCCTTGCAGTGATCGATTACTCCAAGTCCTCAGTTTCCTTAGAAATATATGTAACCCTCCTATGTTATAATTGAAATCAATCTACCCAATCATGTGCAGAATAAAAAATTAACCCCTTTCCACAGAGTTTTACAATGCTTACAAACCCTGAATAACTAACTCACGCTTCCACAAATACTTCAAGCAGTCGATACAAGCATAATCCAATCTGTCAGTAACACAAAGTTTCATATTTACCACAGAAAGTAAAATATTCTTCATACAGAATTTGACCAAGAATACATGTAAATTTCACACAGAATTTAGAAACAAATTCCTCATCAATATATACAAATGTGGTCAATTGCAACAACATTCACTTACAAATTTCTTGCTTTGCCAGATCTTCAATTCGATGGCCCTTCTACCTCCCTACTCTGTCTCTAAACAACTATCTCCCTATCTACCCGTAGGCTTCCATTTATACCAATTAATAATGAATCAGTTCAACTTCCTTAACAGCTCAATAAAGACTCTTGGAATTCTCCAAAGTCCTAAAGTTAGACTCAATTCCTAAAATTACTTAAACTAATCCAAAATTTACTCTTAACCCTCGGTTGTCTCTTCATATTCCTAACTAATCAACTTCCCCCTCATGTTCTCCAATGATTCGAGAACATTTACAATTCCTCACTATTTTATTCAAAAATACTAATAATTACATGAGAATTTAGAAACATAAGACCCCCCTATGTCTTATAAAAATGCAAAGTATTTCTACAGCCTAATGCCCCTGCATCATTATTCCTTATTTGTTCCTTCCTTCTACCCTTCTTTGTATGATAGGCTCTGATGTAGGTCTCTCTCTTATCTCACTTTTGCGCCAAAATATTACTCCAGTGCATAGCACTCTACTAGATTATTCTACTATTCTTTCCACCTATGCTAATATACATTCTCTAACCCTTTCTTTATCTCTATAATGTCTCGACATCCTCAATCCCTATCATTTTCTCACTTGTATCCATTTCCTTTATTTCCTCGGGAAATCCAATCATCATATCCCAATCTCCCCATCATGCATAAATAGATTCAACTACTCATCTTATCAGAATCCAGTGGCATTACTCCTTTGTCAGTCAAAAACATATTTATCCAAAAAAATAATTATTTGATAAATATTCCTCATGTTCTTTGAAAAAAATCTTCTGAGCTCAACTATACGACTAAGTAGCTTCTATCATTAATTAGCCAATGTAATCCTTTAATATATTGTTCAACCAGAAATCAAATGTCCATGAGGCTTTATTATTTATTGAATATACTCTTTGGACCATTTCTATATTCTAATTATATGGTACCATAGTGCACTGATTTTTGATGTTCTGTAAAATTCTTCACAACCTTTCAATTAGAATAATAGGGAATTAAGAAAATAAAATCTCATACAATTTTGTAAATACATACGTCTGTAAAAAAATCATGTTACTTCATTTGTATCCACTATTGTATCTCTTCCGTATTCAACCTTGTAGAAATTTGAATAACTGAGATATTATTCACTGAGATTCTCCTGATCACACACTATTTTAGCTTCATGCATAATACATAATCTCTTCTACCATTGATCATCACATGCGGAAATAAAATCAATTGCATGCATACATTAAAACCACAAACAATCTCACATATGAACACAGTATTTAATGGGAAAGCTTAAAGCTGAAAACCCCAACTATCTGTATATTATGTCATGGAGATCATGTAACAATCATAGTACAAAAGCTCCTCACAAGCTCTCATGCACACCCTCAATTGCTACACACTATCAAGCTAGATCTAGCAAACCACTTGCTCCAATCCTTAGCCACTTGATAGCCAACCTTGATTGCGTATTTCAAAGCTATGGGATGGCCTCTTTATATAGATAAACCACCAGCCTAAACTTTGCAATACTCATAGCTTACTCCACCTATCTATGTGTTGCAAATAGCAACATTATAGTCTAGAAAATGTGTTCTTTGCTCTTTCCTATTTACTTGCCTTTGGTCTGTGAAAACTGTCCATGCACTAAAGTTATTTGTGCATTCTTTGGATTTGATTTATGAGTTTATAATTAGTGAATTAATTAATAATTAATTCACACCACTCCTCACTAATTGTATCAATTAGTTAAAGCGAGATCTAAAACTAATATTTATGTTTAGATTGGATTCATGAATACAACTCCACTAACTGTGTCATCTGTGTCAAGCATTCACCAAACTCTGCCACATGAGTTCTAACTGAAGTCAACCATGCAATAGCTCAACTAACCCCGAGGAATAGCGTAATTCCTTCTGTCGGCTGCATGTGCCACATCCGTAGCTCGAACTGAAGTGCTCCAAGAGGATAAGATAATGTTTATAGTCCAAATATTATTAAGAGCTAATAATATTCGACTGATCTATTTTTAGACTGGCAGTCTAAAAATAGATTTTGCCCAATGTCTAAAAATAGAGGTCCATCTATTTTTACCAACTTGACCAACCATCCACAAATAGCATCCTGCAACTCATAGAACATGATCCATATGTCTAAAAATAGACATAGTCTAAAAAACAGACTTTGCACCAAAAATAGCCTGCGGGCCCACTTAGTGAAGGCGACTCCTTTCCACTAAGCTCATCATCTTTTTGAAATATCAAAAAACCTCTACATTCCCTTCAATTGCAGATCATGGTCCCAACAATGCCAAACCATTTATTGGGATGTAGAGGGTAGACCCAGGTTTAGAGTGAAATAGTCAACAAACCCCCTGAGACACTTGCATTTTCAGCATCACTTATGAGCTTGTGAAGTCTCACACAAGCAATCTTATGAGGGACTATAGTAGCTTGGATAGTTCTACAGTGATGAAGGAGACATGGAACCTATACTATTTCTCTAATTCTCAGCGTAAAAATAAATTTGAAGTGTACCCTTAATTTAGCGCAATAATTCAATCATTAACAAATCATAACAAATAAATTCATTACTTAATGCACAAAATTAGACAATGAACCCAAATATATATTTGTATTAATATGAAAATTTTCCATTACATTGCAAATATTGTAGCTCACTAGCATAATCCATCAAGTTATAATATGAAATCAGTACAGAACATTAATATATTCTATTTATAAGTGTAGGTGTATTTTTTGACATATATCTCTCCTCTACATCACGACTTGAAATATTTATAAATTTAAATTAGGTTTGAAAGTCAACAGGGAACCTCATTTTGTCATGGGAAATAACCATTACCATGTGAAAAATCCCTTAATATAGGCCTAACAATTTTCTTTATTTTATGCAATTTATGTGCTAGCCCTTTGCTGAATTTTCTACAAATTGTCCTTTAGTGCAATGCCCCTTTGTGTGGTTCTTCAAAATATTTCCTCAAAGAACTTTTGCAAAAAATGGTGACATGTATATTGGAATCTTCCTCTAAGTTAGTAAAATTTAGATTAGCTAATGCAGGAGCCATATTTTTCACCTATTGATCCAATTTCCTCATACTCCTTTGAGTCTCTGTAATATTTCTAATTTAGCTTTTAGCTAATTAGAATATTAAATTTTTAATTCCTTAATTAATAGATGAATAAGAGGTTATAGGGACCCATAAATCCCTTTAGTAGAATAAAACCACTTTACCATTGTGAAAGTGGAACAACAGAGTAGTGGAGGGGGCCAAGAGGTCAAGTGAGCAACACAATAAAGGTGGAGGATAAGGACCAAGAGAGCATAATATTTATGATGTGGGACAAGGGGTGTGAGGGTTCTAAAAGTATAAGAAAGAGGTGAGGGCAACCATAGAGATAATTCTGTATTATTATTATTTTCTTGAAGTTTATGACTTGAGAACACTTGATCTATTTAGCCGAGTCTATGGTGCTGTTCAGCACAAGAGTGTTTCTGAGCGGATATCCCAACCTCTTCCTAGGGGACTTCGAGTTCCCGCTCAGAAGAGGAGTCATTATATTGTGTTAGCAGATTTCAGTATTCCAAAATATGGCCACTTGCAGCCCTCTTGAGCAGCGTAGTCACCGAGTGACTTACATAGTGCAGTAGTAGAGAGATCCAGAGGAGGGTGAGATTCCATAGCATTGTCACTTGGAATCTAGTGATGGGAATAATGCTTCAATAGTTGAGCTATGCAGAAGTTTTTGCAACATTTTATTTGTCATTTCAGCTCATATCACTGCATACCCAACAGTAGTGTGTTTTCATGCCCTAGGAGGGTGATTTTTCGGGGTCTACCAATCCGGAAATCCTTTTTTGGTTTTTCTCGGTTTTGGGAATAGAGGCTGGTGCCCAGATCCTGACATTTTCTGATCACCAGAAAAACCTCATCTACTCACCCCTTTTCAGGCAGCAACAACATTTCCAGCAGGGGCAGCGCAGTGAGGATCTCCAGCAGGGTAGTAGTTACGTAGTGTTCTTAGTGGGGGAATTTGAGGGTCATTCTAGCCATCTATGTTGGCTTGGGTGTTATGATTCTTGAACATTTTTGTACTTGTATTCCACCTCTTTATTAATAAAATGGCTCAACTATTTCTGGTTTTATTCATGGTGTTTTTATGTTCTGACATTATTGTTTTCATTTTCTTTGTATTGTTTTCGTTTTCCTATTTGAAATATTATAGTGGGATCAGAGCTCATAGACTTGGCTTAGCCTATGGAAAAACTAGTATATGATACTCGAAGATAGAGAATACATTACGGATTGGATAATGAGATACAAAAATAGAGAACGTAGAAATTCACTGGGATAGACCATGACAATTTAGCATTGGATATTTCGGGAAAATGAAGATGAATCTAAAAAATCTGAGACATGGGTTTTGTGTAAAACTAACCAATTCAAATTCCTAGTAGCATAGTTTCCAAATTCGGTCTAGATTGAGAGAAACAGAAGGTTCTTTGAGAGATACAAAAACAAAAAAATGTAGAAATCCGTTGGGATAAAAGGTGACAATTTTTCTTTGGAGGTAATACGCAAACAAAGATGAATATTGAAAATTTGAGACATGGGTTTTGTGCAGAATAGACCAATTTAGTTTCTTTGAGAAATTTTTTTCCAAATTCGGGTTGTATTGAGAGAAAATTAAGGTTATCTGAAGGTGACTTTCTTAGATTTGTTGTGGTGGTCATTTTCCAAATTTCTCCAATTGCAATACTAGATTCAACTTGTTTCAGAGTTCACATCGGACAAAGAAACCATGTTCTAGTGGAAGATGATAAAGGAAGTCTCCAATGGAAGAAGAAGGTGATTGGAAGGAGGTTGGCAATCTCCTCCTCAGATTAATGTAGGATCTCACCAGAGAAATAAGGGAGATGAGAATAGGAAGACAAAGGGAAATCCCTCAGGGGTTTCAGAATGGAGAAATTTTGGGTACTTCTCACCATTGGACTGTGCAACCAGTAGTGCCACAAGTATCACAAAATTCCAGCATGCCCACTTTCGTAGCAGTGGGTACAGGAACAAGTGGACCTCAAAAGACACAGGTGGATCACTATGGTGAGTATTTGGTGGAGTACCGATCTCATGAGACAAATTTGAGAAATCACTTAACCTTCAAAGAATTTTTTATTCTAAAGGATAACCGTAGACCCTAGAGCCAGAATCAAGGAAGGGGGTGTAGCACACAGAGCTCAGGTTCGTAGCATACCATTGGGAGGATACCTTCCCCCATGTATTATGGATCTTCTAAGTACATGGCTTGGGATCAAATGGAAAAGTTGGATACCTATTTCTAACTTAACGAGATAACAAATAAGGAATGCATTAAAGTGGTTACCTCACACTTGGAGGATGAGGTCTCACAAGATTGTGGGGAGCTCGTAGATACACTGAGTGTGACAGATGACTCACCCTTGTTGGAGTTTCCTTTGTTAGCCCCAGTAGACAGATTGGAGAAGGTAGTTGAACACACATCAATTGATGAGGCATCTAAATCTATGACAGAGCTTCGGAATGAAAACCACCTAGAGTTGACAGATGAACACATATTGCATGTTGGGTTGTTTATGGAGGAGTTTTCGAAGGTTCATGTCGAGCCCATGATGGAAGAGGATGTGCAACCATCCTTTCGACTAGCCATTGATGAGGGGAAAAATAGAGACCACACATTGGGATTCCAGCATAATTCACTTCAGAGGCGTGTTGATAGGATCTATCTCATTATCAACCCACCGATATGCCTTAGATATAGAGAGGCAGATTTTGGTAGACATACTAGAGGGGATGACCAGGATATAAGTGTGCATCAGATGGGTGAGGTGCTAGGAGATGTATCCACCCTTGATGAGACACCAGGAGATATGATAGTATTGGGTGATGGTCGCACACAATAGTACCAATGGTTTTGGGCTTACCTTATAGCTTTGAAGGAGAAGTCTACATCGGTACGAGAGGCTATCCTACAGTAGGACGAAGAGCTAGAGGGCATGAGTTTTATTTGTGTTGGGTCAGTGGAAACGTTAGCACACATTGGGGAATGATTGGATTCCCTAATTGTGCAATTAGAGGGCACATTGGAGTGTCAAAGGACCCCCCTTTAGGCATACATAGACAAGGTGCATCAGTCCCAGGATGGAGGGATTATTACATTTTTTGGAATTTTTGCATTTGATTCTTTTATCGAGGTTGGGTGGTGAGAGGTACTAAGATGGTACCCCATGGAGAAGGCTAGGTAGCTCGATAAATCCATGGCCATATTTCATCAGAGTCCACAAATTACAAGAGGGACACGAGGGCCAAATTATTGTTGGGATCCAAGTGGGATTTTCCATCACATCATAAAGTCGGAAGGTGATGGTAGTCGTTGTGTGATGGGTTTTATGTTTTGGTGCACACACATTTTTATATTTCTAGGGCCATGAAACGAGGAGTAGTGGCCTACAGAGGAGCGTGGATAGGCATGGGGGTGTGTTGTAGTATTTCAGACTACATTGTGGAGTAGGAGTACCTCCCATTGCATTGGGTAGATGTGGGGAGCGATAGATGCAGTGACACATGAGTGATACATAAATTTTAGATTAAGATTTGTTGTTGGAGCACCCTAATTCTATCTGTGATTACAATCTAAATGTTTTCTTCATGAGGTATGGTTATGAAATTCTTAATTTATTTTTAACCGCTACGACAAATTCACTACTTCTTTCAGCTCGCAGTTCTTGCTGCCTTGAGATCCAGTACACACAGTTAGCTTGCCTTGTGATTATTTTGAGCTTTTGATGCAAAAAAGATAGCCCCGGTTTGACTCCATAGCCCATTGGATTAGCTTCTACATACCTGCTCATCCAACCAACAAATTCAATCAAACCAACCAATTCTCACAATCACTATAACTAGCCTAACATCAATTTTCATAATATTAAGGAAAAAATAAATAAAAAATAGAGAAATCCCTCTCTAAATATAGGAAGGCTAGGTCCTAGATTCCAAAGTGGTTTGATGTTGTCCTCTATCGTTTATTCTTTCCAATATTACAAATTATAGGACCCCAACATAACACATATTTCATGTTGGGTTGTCTATGGAGGAGTAGTTGGAGGCTCATGTCAAGCCCACGATGGAAGAGGATGTGCAACCATCCTTTTGGCTAGCCAATGATGAGGGGAAACATAGAGACCACACGTTTGGATTTCATCATAGTTCACTTCATAGGCGCAATGATAGGATCTACATCATTATCAGCCCACTCCTACGCCTTAGATATACAGAGGTAGAGTTGTCTATACATACTAGAGGGGATGACAAGGATAGCAACGTGCAGCAGATGGGTGGAGTGCCAGGAGATGTATCCAACCTTGATGAGACACCAAGAGATACGATAGTATTTGGTGATGGTCACACACAATTGTGGCAATGGTTTTGGCCTGACCTTATAGCTTTGAAGAAGAAGGTTACATCAGTACTTGAGGCTATCCTACATTAGAACGAGGAGCTGAAGGGCATGAGAGTGGTTTGTGTTGGGTCAATGGAAATGTTATCCCACATTAGGGAACGATTGGATTCCATAATGGTGCAATTATAGGGCACATTGGAGTGTCAAATCACCCCCACTTTAGGCATACATAGATAAGGTGCAATAGTTGCAGGATGGAGGGATTATTATATGTGTGGGGATTGTTGCATTTAATTCTTTTCTCGATGTTGGATAGCGAGATGTACTAAGATGGTACCCCATGGAGTAGGCTAGGCAACTCGATACATCCATGGCCACATTTCAGCAGAGTCCATAGATTACGAGAGGGACACAAGTGCCAGATTATTGTTGGGATCCTCATGGGATTTCCCATCACATAATAAAGTCAGAAGGTGATGGTAGTCATTGTGTGATGGGTTTTATGTTTTGGTGCACACACATTTTCATATCTATAGGGCTATATAGCAAGGAGAAGTGGCCTGCAGAGGAGTGTGGATAGGAATGGGGGTGCATTGTAGTATGTCAGACTACGTTGTGGAGTAGGAGTACCTCCCATCGCATTGGGTACATGTGGGGAGCGACAAATTTAGTGACACATGAGTGATACATGACAGTACCAGATAGTATAATAGTAGCCAGGGGTATTCGGTGGTGTACAGGGGTAGGTTGTAGCATACAGTGGCATGATGAGGAGTCCGGAGACACTTGGTGTTATGTAGTGACCCATGATACGTCATAGCAGGCACTTGGAGTGTTGCCTCCAAGGGGACTTATGGATAGGGGAATTAGGTGTACCCTTGGATGCAACTCAGCTAGGATTGATGAGGATATTTTTGATCATTTGGAAACACCACGTTTAGCAGAGATAGGGCTACGAGGGTGTTATCGACAGATCCGAGGCAGAGGGATCATTGTCTAGAGGATTACTCTTTAGCATTCTGGCAAGAAGAATGAGTTGAGGAGGAAAATACTTTTTCATCTACAAATAACCTTGGAGGCCTAATCACTCATAATTGAGTGATGTAGATGATGTGGCAGAATTAGAGCATGGGGACATTCCTTCTGTATGCAAGGACGAGGACTCTTCTTCATATGAGTCCATGGCGTCATATGATGATGCTTCTTGGGAGTTTGAGGAGTCATGTGAAGTGGATGAAAGTAGGCCATATTTTTTTTCCAACGTGCAGGGTGAGAATTAAGAGGACTCAATGAGAGATATTCAGGATGATGAGTCACTCATGATGATTCATCCTTAGCAACATATTGTGGAGCATGGGGTAGTTGAGGAGGAGGCTATGCACATTATGCATGATAGTCCTTTGGGGAAGATCCAAATGGAGGCTCAGAGTGAGTCAGTGCCAGATATGCGGCTAACCTTGGAGTCAAACATTAAGGAGGAGATGTTGGATATGGTGTTGCATCCATCTTTGGGCAGACCCATTGATGAGGTTCCTATAGCTGCACGTACAATTATCAATACTGCAGTACTTTCAGGGAGAAGCACTCTCTAGAAGTACATCTATGGGGCTTGCAGCATACCTTGCCCACTTTGGCCTATTATAGAGAGAGGGACCTTATTTTTCAGGAATTTCTCGTTTACAGGCATGAAAAAGGAGCACAAGTTGAGTATGAGTTGGCAACCACACTCCAGACGTGTTCCATATGCGTATATCATGACATTGGATTCTTTGACAGGGGTAGACTGGAGGGAGATCATGAGTTGGTATCCTATTGATGGTACAATATTATTAGTCAGGAGCATAAAAGAGTAGGGACCCATAGACATGACAGATACTACAACTTCCAGTTGGGAATGGGGAACATGTTGACAGCCCTTCATCATTCCATACTGATTTCAGGAGAGCAGGATCAACATTGCATTGAGCCAAAGGTTGGATTTTAAGAAGTGATGAGTTAGTACGCAGTTGGTGGGGTAGCTTAAACAGTCAAAGATATGACGTAAGAAGAGCCCTAGACCATTTATGCATGTTGGCAGTCTTCACCTATTGAGGCATTAGCTACATCTAGATGCAGTGAAAAATTTGAGCTAGGGGACTTCGGCGATGATTGACCATGGTAGAATTGGGATCTGGGAGGATTGATTGATGATAGGTGTGGTGAGAGATCAATTTGGGATCTCGGCATTGAGGGGTCTCCACATGGTATACTGACACATGGGAATAGCCGCACTGTGGGGTTTGTATGGGATCTGGGCATTTGGTCTTAGTTGCATTGGACCAACGGGGTGGCCCACATTTTTGTAGTTGCTTGACAGCAAGCAATGTTTTTATGGGGAGGACTATAATATTCCCAATTTATCTTTTGGCTAATTAAAATATTAAATTTTTACTTCCTTAATTAATAGATGAATAAGAGGGTAAATGGATCCATAAATCCCTTTAGTATAATAAAACCACTTAACCAATGTGAAATTGGAATAACGCAGTAGTGGAGGGGAGAAGAGGTCAAGTGAACAACACAATCAAGGTGGAGGATAATGGACAAGAGATCATTGTATTTACGATGTGGGCCAAGGGGTGTGAGGGTTCGACAAGTATAATAAAGGGGTGAGGGCATCCATGGGGATCATTCTAGATTATTATATTTCCTTTCCATTTACGACTTGATCCTGCTTGAGATGTTTACTGAGTCTGCAATGTTGCTTAACACAAGGGTGTCTCCGAGCAGAGATCCCGACCTCGTCCTCGGGGGAATTAGAGTGCCCACTCAGGAGAGGAGTCCTTTTATCTTGTGAGAAAATTTCAGTATTCTGACATTTGGCCATTTGTAGCCCTCTTGAGTAGCCCAGTCACCCAATGACTTACGCAATGTAGTAGTAGAGAGATACAGAGGAGGGTGAGATTCCATAGCATTGTTGCTTGGAATCTATTGAGGGGATAAACCCTTCAACAATTGAGCTACGGAGGATTTGTTTCAGCTTTGTATTTTTCATTTCAGCTCATATCACTGCACACCTAAAAATAGTGCATTTACATGCCCTAGGAGGTTTATTTTCTGGGGTCTGCCAATCCATAAATCATTTTTTGGTTTTTTTTGGGTTTTGTAAGTAGAGGCTAGTGTCCAAATCCTAGCATTTTTTGAGCACCAGAAAAGACTCATCTACACACCCCTTTTCAGTAAGGAGCAACATTTCTGGTAGGGGCAGTGTAGTGAAGGTCTCTAGTAGGGCGGCAGTTACGCAGTGTTCTCAGTGGGGAAATTTGAGCGTCATTCTAGCCATCCCTTTGGCTTGAGTGCTATCATTTTTTAGCACCATTGTACTTGTATTACACCTCCTTATTAATAAAATGGCTCAGCGATTTCTGGTTTTATTCATGGTGTTTTGATGTTCCGACATTATTTTTTTTATTTGATTTTTATTACTGTCGTTTTCCTATTTGGAATATTACAGTCTCATTGTAATATCCCCAAATGGGAAAAGTAGGAATAGAGTGCAAAAGCATGGAAATAGTAGTGTAAACATTATATAAAAAATGGAGACAATTATGGAGACCTTTCATTCATTATAATAGCAGCACAATATGCATAAGAAATGGGCCATAACATGTACAATAAGATATAACAAGCCTCCAATGGACAAAACCCTCAAAAGAGGTGTTGCTACTATATATCAAAATTTCATAAGACTTTTACAACGATGTTTAAGAGGCACTGCTACAAAAAATGAAGATACAAAATAAAATGGGCTGATATATGCCTCAAAAGATAGATCTAATACAGATCTAGGCACTATACAACCTCCAATGAAGAATCGCTCAAGGGTTTTCAGCAAAACACCATATACAAGATAGGAATCAAAGCCCTAGGACTGAAGATTCACTACAACATATAGATCTAGAAAGTGTGGCTGATTTAATATAAGAAATAGTGTAGCCTCCTCCAATAGATCTCCTAGATGAAAGGATGATCCCCTCACTAGAAAATATCCTCTCCAAATGGTGTGCCAAAACCACCTTGCAACTCCTCCCTCAAAATAATGTAGATCTGGAAAGAAACTATGCTGTAGGGGTAAATAAATATTTGGCCTGATCCCAAGGTCTGAAAATATGCACAAGAGCCTTCCTGACTATCCTCCCAATGGAAAGGAACCCTTCTCCACTGAAAATAAGTACTGAAGTGACCCAAATATGGTCTCCACTGCTACAACCTACAAAACAACTCAACCCTCAATAGGATCTGCATTGTAGATGTAAGATGAAGCTTTGGTCAAATTCCTAATAGTGGAAGTGAAGTACAAGACTCCTTCAAGAGAATCTCAATGTAAGAGGTGGGATTCCCGATCAGGAACAGCCAGTGCTAAAGAACACTTGCAATCTCAGCTAAGCAGCCAAATAAATCTATATATCTAAACATACCATATATTCAGAAATATAATCACCAATACATAATGAATATGGCTGCCATCCTCTTCCTTTTATAAGATGTGAGCTTCCAAAACCTAAGGCCCATTCATTTATGAACCTACTTCCATGCAAGGTGTATCCATCTAAAACTGTGTTGTCCCTCATTGATTTTCACTCCTCCATGACAGCGTTGTTGATTTGGTCAAAGTTGACCTAGTCAAGGTGTTCTAGCCCTTTTTCACACCTAAATGTGCTTAATTAAGCTGCCAAGATGTTTTCCTTTTATATTGGCATTGATTTATTCATTATTAAGGATACTTATGTACCTCCATTTTCCTCTTATTCATTAAACAGAAAGCAAAAGAAAAAATTAATATTCCAACTAGCTTATGGCTAATTGGGAATATTACACTCATCTGGGAAGAGAAGATTTTTTTTATGCTCTTCATATTTCTCAACTAATACTTTTCCCATTATGTTTTTGATATACCATTAAATATCAAGTTCCTATATGTATTTAGTGGTTCTTTTACTTCTAGTACATATGTCTGGAATATAATTTTCCACTTGTGTAATCACTTCTTCAATTTATATGAAAATTCCCTCTGTTCTATAGATGTTAAGGGCCCTAATCCATCATAAGAAACTTTATGGTATCGACCACCTCTACCTCTAATCAGAGTATTGAAATAAAAGAAATTCAATGTAGCTCTTGTTAGGGTCTCTGTAGTTTGCAAGATTGGCAAGTACAAACACTACATAGCCTACATCAAACTGCTTTGGTATTTGAGGACCTAGCCATCCTAGATTCAGAGAGGGATCTCTCTTTCTATGCGTTCAAAGATATGATCTTTAAGGCTTCAAGTATGATTTTAGGCTAGTTATGAAGAACAAGGTTGTTTGTTTTGTTTGGTTGGGCAGGATGACATGAAGATGAAGGTGTAAGTAAATGAAGGAATGTTTCAGTTGATAAGACAAGCAAGGAACGACATCAATCCATTGGGCTATGGAGTCATAAGAGGGTTTAATTTAATCAGCAAGGTTCAAGAGTGGTCCATGGGGAAAGTCATCTATGTCAAAGGATCTCCTTAAGTTGATTTTATGGAATGAAACAGTAAGAAATGAGGTGAAGGAAGTAAGACACATGAAGAAACAAAATGCAGTCTAAGATCAGGTAAGTACTCTTAAACTAGCCTGATTTTGACATGCACTTAAGGAAAGAACACAAAAGTAACCTAAGATCAGGTAAGTAATTTTAAACTAGCCTAATTTTGATATACTTTCAAGAGAAAAAATTTAAAAACATAGAATAGCTTAAGATCAAGTAAAGACTTTTAACTTAGCCCGATTTCAACATATTCAGAGGGGAAACATTCATGATAAACATAAAAAGTAGTTTAAGATGAGGTAAGTACTTTTAAACTAGCCTACTTTCAACATACTCTTAAGGGAAATTTTTGAAGCAACTGTTGGAGATAAACCAGAGGACAGGGCTAACCATAAACTTCTCTAGCTCAGCTTTAATTAGCAGACTTCTCAAGAACATTTAAAGATAAAGTCTCAAGCTATACTTAGGAAATATGGGCCTACCAACACTTCACTGGTTATACTCTATTGAATTACCTTCAAATTAACAATCAACAGAAAACATAAAGAATAAAGATATATCAGTGAGATTTAGGGTACTTTAGAAGTAAATCCTAGTCTATATTTGTTGTTCTTTATTAGAGAAAAGTAGACAGAATGAAAACATAAATAAAATTGACAATTAAAATGAGAAACACATCACCATTGACATAGACCAGGATCCCATAAATCAGTTATTTGTATTTGATGTTCAAACCAGTTATAATATTCAAGTCCAGGGGGTTTTTACAGCTTCAAACTTGTCATCTCAGATTATGTATTCTTCAATTCCTAACAGAGCTACAACAACTTCAAAATCTATTTACATACAACAGGTATCCAGAGACCAACCTCTAAATTGTCTTCTACAAAAGTATTTATAGAAGAAAGAGGAGGTGGAGTGTAAGAAGGGTTCATCTGTTCATTTAACAAAGAGTAAGTGCTTCTCGGCCCTTGAGAGGATCAATGGAGAAGATATGACATGTGTTAATCATTATTAATTTATTTTACATTAAAGTTCTTCAACCTTAGTTAATATTGTTGACTTTGGGGGCTTTTCGGTAGGTTGGCAGCTAATTTTGAGTTGTCTCTTTAAAAATATCTCTGACTGTGCATTCATGGTGCCTTATTTTTAGGAAATAAACCTGTAGGTGGAAGTTTTGGCTTTTATTGTTTTACTGATGTGGCATTCGAAGGCTCCTTCATTGATTTAATGCTGATCTGGTGGCTTTAAACACTGTTGAAGCCCTCATTCTTGTTTTACGTCCCTTATAATCCCTTCAGAGTCTTTTAATTCTGATCTGCTGACTGTGTTCCCCTTTTCACTATGTTTTAACCTTAACACTATAGGGTTTAACCTTTTAATCCCTCAATCTGTGCTATATATCTTTAATATTGGGGTTTTAATCCTTTGCAACTTTAATCTTTGTTGTTGATCCCTTTATTTGTGTAGAAATATTCAAACTGTGTATTAACCACCAAACTATCGGATTCAATATTTAAACTTAATTTTTCTTTAATTCTTTGATCCTTGCCTTTTTTCCTTACTGTTTTTCCTTTATCACTACGGACAGGGGATTCTTAGTGTGGTGGAGGGTTTCAAGGGTATGACCAGCGCTTACGCAACACCGTCCAAACCCACAAATGAAACCGGGAGGCCTTTTAATTCATGTTTTAGCCTTCAAACATAGAGGGCTTTGGCTTTGTCCCTTCGCTAGGCGAGGACAATGTTTCTGCCCTGACAACCATGATAAAAACCTGCAAAAACAACAAAAAATGTTATAAAAACCTTGCGGGCCGGAAAAAATGCTTATAGAGGCTGACGTGGAAGTAAATGAGTATAGGTGGAAGTGGTGAATATGCAGGCGAAGGGGTTCTACAGGAAAAACCTATAAAAATAGGTTTGAATTTGAATTTTGGAGCGAAAATGGGCAAAGGAGGTTTGGAAATACCTTGAGCAATATCGCACAAAAAATAAATGGTAAGTGGTTTAAACACATTTGAACGTGATTCCACACACTACGTGACACCTTTCCTTTAGAAAATCGCCAGTATTGCACTACTTTGGAGCGTTAAACTCCAAGCACAAAAATTATGCGATATGCCGCCACAACCGTTAGATGAGGGGGATGAGATCCGACGGTGCGGATCGGGGGCGATGGAAAAGTTGCATGGGCAGAATTGAATGTGGAAGCCATGTGTCATCATTTGATAGAGAAGGTGCTGTATATGGTGGACGGTAGGCCCCGGCATAGTTGGGTCATCGGGGTTAATGAGAACCGTTAGATCTATAAGATCTACGGTGTGGGTTTGATGCTGGAGGTGGAACAAATAAAATGCGCCGGGTGATAAAGGGATGGAATGGGCAAGCGATGACCGTCAGATCGATAAGATCGATGGTCAAGGTGGCTTGGGAAAAAGCTTAGCGCTAGGAAATTTCAAAAAGGAAAAATGTATTTTTACAAAATGCGTGAGGATTTAAACAATAGTTAAGAGGGGGGGCTTGGGATAAGGTTAGGTATAGTCCAATGGAGGGGGTAGAGGAGAGGGGGTTTAAGGAGAAAAGGAATTATCTCATCAGGGTAGAATTTGTGAAGAAAAGCGGGTTTATAACAAGAAAAGGCCGATGCTATGAAGGGGCTAAAGATGTTTAGCGTCAGGTCGTGGGATTTAGGTCACATGAGAGAAAAGGGGGCTGGGGACTAAGATGAAAGGGGCTAAAGCTTGTGTTACAAAATAAGGGTGCTTTTTAGACCAACAAAAGGTTTTTGAGGGTTTTTAAAAACTTCTGATAGGCAAAAAAGGGGTTTTTTAACCATAAAAAGGAGTTTCATAGCTTAAAAAGGGATTTTGGGAAGTTTTAAGAATAATGAAGGGAAAATGAGAAGGATAAAAGGAAATTTTTAGGGGAAAAATAAGGTTTAATAAGGGCAAACAATGAGTTAAAAATGCTTTAGAAAATGATGGGAAATGGCCTAAGAACAATCTTTTTTGAATATCAACATCACTCCTTGGTGGGTTTTTCTTAATGAAACAACAGTGAAGATTAATTGCTGAGCTTGGACAGCATTAGAAGGCTTCAAAAGTGAGAAATTTTCTGTGAAAACAATATCTTGAAGGCTTAGGAATTATTTTTAGCCATCATTTTCTTTGACAAAATTTACTGATGGCTAACAGCTCTAACTAGAGGGAATAGGGAATCCTTGGGAAAGAGTGAGAAGAGGATACAAGAAGGAAGATGAAGGAGAGGGGATAATAAAAGCGAACCTCATAGGATACCACCAATAAATTCACACTAATACCCAAAAAATAATGAGAACAATAAGGACAAGGCCTCGAGAGCATAAATAAAGCACTCCCACCTACAAGAGACTTAGAAATGTATAGGAAAGAGTAAATTAAATTGAGAGTCTCGTAAACAAATAATACTAAAGAGATTAGGGAAGATGCTTGGAAACTTAAATGTTCCCAGATTTTGAAGCTAAAAGCTAAAAGGGAGACTGGGAATAGATAAATCAGAGTCAAGGGAGCATATTTAAGCATAAAGGCTCTAACTAGTAATTAATCGTAGAGAACCAAAGTCAAGTTGTGAACTATTATCCAAAAGTGTGGGATGAATCCATAAAGGATTGAGTTCACGATGAGAGAAATATTTTATTAGACACACTATAAAAGTGAGGAGATTCCAAGAAAAAAGGAAACACCAAGAAAGATAATGAGAGAAATTAGTATAAAGGTTATCCAACTTATAGTGGCCAAACACCCTAGAGGAGTCCTTCCTCTAATTTTCCCAGGTAGTCTTTATAATTATTTCCTAGCCCCTTCGACGATAAACATGCTGAGAAGTGATACCAACTACAAACCTAATAATATAGTACTCCTCTAGACATACAATCCCCCCCTCTCCCTCCAATAAATTGACTTGTCCATTTTCTTATTGTTTGAATGCAAGAGATGGTGGTTTTTGTTGTGACCGCTACATCTTCATAATCATCTAGGATAGACATATTCCATGTCGAGGTTACTAATGGGATGAATAAATAATAATAGGGGGGCGGGTGAATCATATTAATATTAATTTTACTTATTTTTACGCTCCTTTTAATTCTAAAAAAAATTATCAAATATATATAACTTGAAGACCACGAAAAACAATACACATGAAAAAAAATCATTAAGGTGGAAACTAAAAAGGGGAGAAAAACCATTGTACTAATTTTCTTGTTCTAATTTTATTATAATTACTCAATCTTGTTACATTGATTTATTGGCACCTACCATTTAGGAGCATCCACTCCCTCTACGTAAATTTGTTGGCACCCACCAGCTACGAGCACTCACTCCCTTGAAATTTTAGCAAGCCTCCACTTTCTTGACGCAGCAAACCTTGTAAGTACACTTTAGATAATAATTTTCACCAGGAAAATGAAATTTTATCTCTGGTTTGACATAATTGAATAACATACATTAATGGATCAATTCTATGAAAACCTTCTTCATCCTGTTCTTTGGGTGGCCAAAAAAAATGCTACCGAATAGAGCCACAAATTTCCCCTCTTTGTCCATGAATAGTTCCATGTGGCCCGATGGTTTTAGTTGTTGTTTTGGAGTTTTTGGTGGGTATTTCTTTAGTTTAAGCATGATGACGATTTGTGCAAGGATATAAAATCTATGGATTTCTTTGTAACTAGAGGAAATTTGACGTTGTAGGTGCAATGTTGTCCTATGTTGGTTGACAGTTGTTAGGAAAAATACTAAGAAGGGGGGGGGGGTGAATTAGTATTTAAAACTACTTAATTGTTTCTTTTATTATTCATATTTATGCACGCGACTGTTATGAAGTAAAAATGCATATGCCATGTGACTATGATGAAGAAAACTAGCATATATGGATTTCACTAAATTTTTTAGTTAATTCATCATCTGTTTAACTTGAACTAGTGTATCACTACTTCATTAAACATTAATTAAACAATAATCATTTGCAGTAAGAAAAAAATAATCCATCACACAAAAGGAACACATGAACACCATTATTTTTAGGTGGAAACCCAATGTGGGAGAAAACCACTGCTACTGTCATCTTTGTCTTATTATTTATAGAGAGAAATTTATTACAAACTTGTAATGGTGCAGATTCATACCAGTATGCAGGCACCCATCTACAGAAGGCTAGACCATTCTCTCGTTCTCCATATTCTATGGGAAGGGAGCTACAACCCACTTTTCCTACGTTATTTATGGATCACTTATAAGAATGTTTAAAACACTAGTAGAAAATGATAAAACTAATGACTAGGTGACTAAAAAAGGTAGTCACCGCAATTATTTCAAGTGAAATACTACTAAATTTGAGAAATTTTAAGTGATCGAACTAAAAATGACTAACTTAAATGACTAATCTAGTCTA
This sequence comes from Pinus albicaulis, assembly GCA_034641835.2. Lineage (NCBI taxonomy): Eukaryota > Viridiplantae > Streptophyta > Pinopsida > Pinales > Pinaceae > Pinus > Pinus albicaulis. Next base: position 607,866,093 of record CM076575.1, on the reverse strand, counting down.
GGGATAAACTATACGACTAGATAATAAGTGACTAAACTAAAAGCGACTAACTTAAATGACTAATTTAGTCTAGGGATAAAATATACGACTAGATAATAAATGACTAAAGTAAAAGTGACTAACTTAAATAACTAATTTATTCTAGGATTAAAATATATGACTAGATAATAAGTGACAAAATTAATAATGATTAATGCAAATGACTATTATAGTCCAAGAATAAAAATATGACCAAATAACAAGTACAAAAAGTATATGAATTAATCATTTATGTTAGTAATTTTTAATCGTATCACTCCATAAATGAAAATTTGCAATTTTGATACTAAAGTGTTACATTTCACTAAACGAGTCTCTAAATCCATATGTAGTGTTAAGATTTAGAGACAAAGGGGTCTTTGAGTCCATCTACATTGTTAAAATTTTGAATACTCTTTTGTCTCTAAAGTTTAACACTGAAGATGGATTCATCTACAATTAACATAAATATTGCATGCATCATCTATCTACTTAATATGTATATTTATAGTTTTATAGTTTTAGTAAAGGTAATATTTAGATAGTTAGGTTAATATGTATATTTATATTTCTTTGGCCATAAAGTTTAATCTTTAAACTTCATTGATTTATGTTAAAAGTGTGACTCTTGTTTTAAATCTAAGGTCAAATCTTCATATTTACATTTAATCAATAGATAAACATGACATTTCTTTTTGTAAGTCGATATTCATTCATGTGGTGAAAAACATGTACAACCAACAAAGAAAAAAACAGGTGGTCTCACCCCAACTAGGTTTGTTGACCAATGTTTGCAACAAGTGACAAAAATACAAAAATGAGGCTAAGGAAAACATCCATAAATGAGAGGGTCAAAGACACCAACATACATGTAATACATAAAAAACACATGAGAGCATACTAGTCATCCGATGTAATGGAAGCTAGGTTTTCCAGGGTTGTTCCTAGAGGGGGTGGTGGACGGAAGTTGCAATGGATGTGCCCTTCGAAGTGTGCGAGCCAAGTGTCCAACTTTTCCACTTTTTCTACAAGGTGGTTTTGGCCTTGCTAGACCACCACATGCAATACTCGCTCCGTAACCTAGAACTGGAAGTAGTGCATCCTATTCAAAGTTGCCATAAAATCAACATGCTCCTCCCTACAAACCCATTTCGTTGCATCCACCTGATCTATCAGAGTTTGAATTAGGTCCCGACAGTTTTCTAGAAAACAATGTTGAATTTACCACGGGCCGGGAGCTACACGCCTACAAGTTCCCCATTTAGCTATTCCTCCTTGCTTTCCACAACCCCGATGCTACATTTGTTGCGACCTTACACTTCCACCACCACGGGAGGCCTGTTTTCCTCCGCCACGACCACCTCACGTTCCCACACCAACAAGCGGGGAGTGACCGACGGTCTTACCACCTCGATGTGCTCCTACCACCACTATTTCCATATCATCTAAGCCAATAGATCCTTGCTTGGCTGGGGTGAGGATTTCCCCCGCCACTAGGATGGTCATATTGTCATAAAACCAGGAGGGCCAACTCCAACCGTTATCCGATTCTAGTCTAGTGGAACTTTCCCCTACCACCACACCCAAAAACCAGATCTCTATTCACCCTTAAATTTCCTCAGGAAACCACACACTATGTCCCAGCTACCATCTTTCCACCAGTTGGGAAACTCGGCAAGAACCTGAACAACTAGAGAAGGAGAAGGTGGGAGGAACACACCCCAGGCTGATGCTCCCCAAGAAGCTTCACACAACCCACACTAGGATATCGACTCTATGTATTCCAAAAGGGCGACTCTCCTGTCACCACTAGACACCAAGAACCACCCACCAAACCACTATGCACACCAATTTCCAGACCAGGCACCAGAAATGGAGAATTCCACACAGAAGCACTGCCACCCCCAGTGATACCTCCTTCAATACCACCTTCCTGCACCTCTATCATACCAACGACTCGCACATACTAAAAACCACAAAAGACCAAAATAACAAGTTCCCCTGTTGACACGTCATAGTGTTCAAGATTTCTATTTACTAGGCTTTCAAATGAAAAGAAAGTGGAAAACGTGAGCGAGGGGGGATTTTCTTAACGTCCTTGGCACCTATAGCTGCTACATATATCTATCTACAATTGGGGTCATCCCTGGCAATAGAAGGAGTCATGAGAAAATATATAGAAAATGAGGTTCTATGAAACATTGTGGTAGGTGTTCGACATGTTCGAGATTTCTATTTACTAGGCATTCAAATGAAAAAAAAAGTGGAAAACGTGAGCGAGGGAGGAATTTTCTGATGTCCTCGGTGCCTATTGTTGCTATAAATATCTATCTACATTTGTGGTTGTCCCTGGTAATAAAAGAATTCAGGAAAAAGAGATAGAAAAGGAGGTTTATGAAAAGTGGTGGTAGGTGTTCATGAATGGATTGTGACAAGAAGTCCAAAACCCAAGTCCATCCCAATGATAATGGAGATGTGAACCCCAACTCCATATGTATGCTCATTCTCATTCTTCTATAAGTTATCCTTCTATCTTTCATTTATTTCTACATCTGATTGTTTCTATTAGTAAGGCCTCCTTGATTGGCAGTTGATTGAGTAGAGAAGTTGTGCATGCAAGAGGGATAGATCAGTGACACTTATTATCATTCTCTCCATGTTTCTTGTAGGGTAAATGACAAGTGTCAAATGTTGCAATAAATGCTATGTTCTTCCTTTTGTGGGTGTGTATCAATAATTTTTTAAGGTTTCATTTCAACTCTTCCTAAGATGTGGGGTGCCATCACTCGTGGGAGAAATGGCTTGGAAGGATGCATCACACTTAGTTTTTGGTTAACCCATAAATTGCACCTCGCCCAAACCTCTTACTTATGCCTACGAAGAAGTGAATCTTGATGGTTGGCCTAATGACATGCCACCATATTCACTAGATAAACATGGTCCGATTGAATTTTTTTACTTATTTTGTCAACTATGATCTACCATTTCAAAATTGTATCATGTTCCCCACCTCTATTATGACTACTTGGGCACACTAGTACCCTTGAGTTTATGCAACTATGTGGTAAAATTATGGATGTTAGTTTTTTAGTTATGTTGTCGATAAGGGTAATTGATGAACCCTGTGTCCCTCACTTTTAGATTTGCTTGATTGACAATGAAATGTGAAACTTTATCAAGGGAATTTAAGTGCAGTCATTTATATTACAGATGGAATTATTACATTAGATCAAAATTGGGCTTTTTTATTATCCACATAAGTTATAATTTGCTCATCAATATTAGACTTATTTCACAATTCCTTTGAAGTATATATCATTGGTTTGATTTTTCTTCATGCACATATGTGAAAATGTAAAAAAGCGATGACAGTGAGAAGTAACTACATACAATAGACTAACTCTGCATCCAAATTCAATTATTTGTTGGCTATTGATTTTTTCTTTATCATCACTTATGACAATGAGAAGTAACTACATATGATAGGATGCAAAGCTATCCCTCAAACCAATGTAGAGATGCAATTATTTATTGGTTGTTGAATTCTTATTTATCATCACTTAGAATAATTGACACTATATTTGGACTCTCTTAAGGAAAAACATCTTCACCTTCATAACTCGTAGGACTCCTCAAAATATTTTCACTTCCATTAATGACGATCCCTTTCAATATCAATGTTTTATGCATTCCTCCAATCAACTCTTCATAGTCTCTATCTCTTGTTTCCCCTAGAAAGACATACATATTGGCTATATCCAAGCCCCATAGAACATACAAAGACCTACAAGCACCAAATCTAATTTTTAGTAATATGGATCTTGCTCAACAAGAATTTATTGCATAGGCACGTTGAGCCAAAAATACTACATGTAGTTTCCAAAAGACTAAAATCATCAAATTAAATAATGTCATAGTCTAAATGTCGTTATGGTAGTCAACTTGAGATTCCCAATCTATTGTGCATTTCTCAACTTTAACCAAATCATTAAGATATCAAATATTGGAACTTAGTCATATGCAAACTCAATATTCAAAATAGTTAGGCTTAATATTGATTGGAATAGTTGGAATTAGATGAGTTTGTAATAGTTTAATATTCCATTTAACATAATCTAGAACTTAATTCTTTTGGTTATAACACCCAAAAAATAAAATAAAATTTTTTGAATGGATCACTTAACATCTACCAGTATTCAACGCCTCGAATATTTTTGCGAATTTTTTATTTTGAATGGCGGCAATATTCAACGCCTCGAATTTTTGGGAATTTTTTATTTTGAGTGGCGGGAAGCATCGTATGATTTTCTAAAGAATAGAAACAAAATTTTAATCTTACTTCCCGAAATCGAAGTGGGTCCTCAAAAATCGGCCTTCAAGCTGCACGAAAGGCGTCAGAATTTGAGAAATCTGCAGATAGGTCTGGGGATCAATCCTCTCCGCCTCAATCTGAACGGAAGGATATCTACTAGGGAAATGCCACCGCTTGAAATCCTGTCGCCCAACATGCTCCATCTCCCATCACTCGTTTTTTGCCCAGTGACGCCTCTCGGCTCCGACCCCTTTGATTGCACCTCCAATTCGACGTTATGCGATGAATCTTCGATTTCACAGGAGGAGAGGGTCATTGCAGAGAAGGGATTCTATTTGCATCCCTCGCCTCTTCAAACACCAAGGGAAAGGGAGCCAGATCTGCTCTTTTTTGTTCAGTGTGAAGAAGAAATAGGCACGACTACCAATCTGCAGCACCTCGAATTTTTGGGTGGCATCGTATGAGTTTCTAAGGGATAGAAACGAAACTTCAATCTTTCACTACATGAGTCCCCTTTTATTTTTCTGGTCGAGCTACATTCTTTTACTAGCTAAGACACACATTTACAAGTTCTCAGTTCTGGTTGGAGTTATTGGGCCGCATCTAACTGAGCTTGAGGGCCGATATTCCACATTCCATATACTGGACGAATATGCTAAGAAGGGCTGAGTAATCATATTGATTAACACGAGTTTCCTAACCGTATAACAGTTGTGCACCCTTGCAACGACCAAGCAAATTACTCTCTGAAGGCTGCGTATAAGCTAAATGATTCTGAGTTTACACTATCCAGAGGTCCTGGCATCACTAACTCGTGTATTTACTACTTCTCACTAAGGGAAACATGAGTTCCTTATCTCTGGTATGGGTGAATGCAAACATCTGGGCATAAAATGAACTTCTGGACTCTTCATTCCGTTTGAGACAGTCATCTGGCAACCAGCAAAAGGAACGCACCAGTCTCAGGTTTCTATACTCAATGTCCCTTATTTACATGTGTTTATTGACAACATAAAATATTGGTAGTCTTCTGGCTGTAGTGGATGTCATTCTAGGAATTAATATGAATACTCGTTACTCCTATTTCTGAGTTATATTTGGCTGTCCTGTGTGAATATTATGCTTGGAATATGTTAGTTTGAACTTTGGGTGGTTTATTTTCGGTGCATGTCATTTAATATGAGTATCTTCTGAATTAAAATTGTTAGTAAAGTGCTTACATTAGTACCCAGACAAATTGTTTGACATAGATATGAACGGAAATTTCACATAAAACCAGAAAGCTATTGCAACGAATTCTACAACCAAGGCGATAGTGGGGCTGATAGTGCACCCAGAGAAATTGTTTGACATAGATATTTACGAAAATTTCACATAAACCCAGAAATCTATTGCAAGGAATTTTACAACCAGGGCGATGGTGGGGCTGATAGTGCATTAAATCTAGACTGTACATTGGGCACATTGAGTAGGAATACTGGCATAGGTCCGTCTAACCCTTGTCATGATATGGACATTGAAGTTGCCAACCTCTAGTGCATTTCTTGAGTTTACCCGAATGGTCATCATATCAGATATTGGAACTAATACCTATGCACTCTCTAGCTTTACAATAGCTGGGTTCAGTACTGATTGACCCTAGTGTGTGCTAGGTTAATTTCCCCCCTTGACCAAACCTAGAAATTTTTTTTTTTGATTGGGCTGATTCTCTTGTAGTTCTTATTTATTATCTATTTTATCATATTTTCTCTTGACTAGATCTCGAATCAAGCTGCATTGTGGAAGCCAGGTGGAGATGAGCTAATTCATTCAAACTGTGTGTGATGGTGTATTGTATACATTGAATATGGACACATTCACGTTGAGATTGCCAATGCCTGGTGCATTTCTTGAGAACCCAAATGCTCAACATATTAATATTACAACTCAGACATATGCAAAACTCAAGCTTTATAATTTCCCGGTTTGATATCCAGAAGTAGGTTTGATATACCTCCCATGTTTGATATTGAATGCAAAATAACTACACAAGCCTATTAAATGTCAATAATGAACTTAACTTAGAATTATGCCAAAGTAATAACCATGCACAATAGCACTTAGAACAAACATATACTTTGGGAAAGCGGATAAGGATGTGTATGTTGATAAATGGGAAATGAATTGACCCAAGTATATTTAATTCTCCTTTCTTAAATATTCACAAGTTATATATGGTGCAAAGGAAAACTGGATAGCCCAATGACTATAAGTAGACAAGCACACCAATGCAGAAGTCATATGGTAATTGTTATATATTTTCCTCTCCGACTCTAAGCTATATCTTGCTCTTCAACAACATTAAAAAACATATCTAGTTTTTACAGTGATACAGTTCTAGAATTTTGGAATCAGTCCCCACCACACATTACTGGCTTGTTTAGCATTGGGGGTTTGACAGCATTGGTTTGAGAGTTTTTTTCTCAGAAAGGCTCAATACATAATCATGAAATCCTTATCCACAGTTAGCCATTTCTATGTAGTTCTTGAATTTTCATCATGAACTCCTTGACTTTTACTCCTTGTTTTTTATAAACTCTTCATCAAGGTTGAATTGACCTTGTTGTGCAAAGCATCAATTTCTTCCTTAGACAATTGCATCCCTGATCTCTAGCTACTGATGACTGCAACTGTTTACCTACAGTTCTTTGAAATGCAACACCATGATGCTATTAAGGCTCTTAATATCTATAGGCAAGCTGGTAAACAGGTATAGTTGGAAATCTACTGTTCCAGCAGTGTTGTAATTGATGTCTTCAGTTTCAAATCCTTTCAAAACAGTGCATATACCTGTACTTTTTTGTTTTTTAAGGATGATTGTGATCCAGCATTACTTTTTTCCAAAAAAAAATGCTTCAGTGGCATTCCCTCTTAACATGTTTGAAGTTTTATCATTATTTACTTCCTCTCATGATGCATATACATACTTTCCTATTCATTTCCAAATGTTTAGTTTACGAAAACAATTTTTGTGGCAACATTTCTGGTGGATTCATTAATTCATTAGATGATGTGATGTCTCATTGAGTCATTACATAGTAGGATAAGAGGAGTACATTACAACATCTTGAATTGCAAGTTCCCTAGTAGGACAAATGACAAGAACAAGAATAGGCGGTCTTTTATGATCTCAGAGGACTAGTGACTTGACTATCACCTCAATAGAAGGAAATAGTAATGCTACTATCACTATATTTCTTTGTGTTTGTCAATTGAGCCATCTACTTTGAACTTTTCCCTGAAGACCCATTTAACCATTTACACTTTTTCCTTTAGGCATATCCTCAAGTTCCAGTGTTTCATTTCTCTGTATGGAATCACATTCCACCTTTGTTACTTTGTCCCATTCTTCTTTCCATGTGCATTGAATCACATTATACCAGAATTGTGGTGAATTTGTGATCAAAGCCATATATAACTGTTGTAAAGCAGACTGCTACAATCTTCTTGATTTCTTGCTTCCTTTATTGCTTTCAGGTAGTTCCTGTAGCTTTGAGCCATCTAATGTTCACAAATGTTGTTTCAGAATATTCTTGGGTGTTGATGATGTTCTCACTGCTAGCATTCTAGAATATTCTTGGGCTTTGACGATGTCCTCACTATTAAAATTCCAAAATCTTCTTGGGCTTTGGTGATGTCCTTAGTACTAGCTTTGACATCATTGACTTCATTATCACTGGATTCTTGATTGCTCCTTTGTTCTGACTTGGAATGCTTTCTTCTGCTACCTTTTTACCTCTTTCTTCAATAGGCCATGGCACTTCAATTTCATTTGAATTACCTTGGATATAATTGTCCTCAAATATAACCTCTCTACTGAGTGTATCTTTTTCCAAATAAAAAATCTGATATCCCATAGACTCTCCATTGTACCCTATCAAAAATACTTCTAACCTTTATCCTCGTGCTTATGCACTTTTTCAGAAACAAGTACACAAACATTGCAAAGAAACACTTTGGGATGACTCTCCCCTAGTTTCTCATCATTTCATGCTTCTTTAGGTGTAACATTCCTTGCAATTTTCATTGTATTTCTATCAACAAAATACACCGGTGTACTAATTACTTCAACTTAAAAATTATTTGATAGATTTTACCTTTTATCATTCTCCTCGCCATCTCTACATCTATCCTTCCTTTGCAACATTTCTTTCTCTGTGAATGCCATGAAACTTGTAATACCTATAAAATATTGAAATGATGGTGTAATATTCACTTGTGGCCTCATGCCAACCTTACATGTAATCAAGGCTATAAGTCTACACATGTGCAACCACAAAATTTTATTGTATTTTTTCAATATATACTATTTTAGGCTAAGGCCAACGTTCAACTTCCTTGGAGCTAGCACCCCACTAGCCATATCTACATCTATCCTCAATTTGTCAAGATGTCCTGACTATTAACATTCCAAAATATTCTTGGGCTTTGGTGATGTCCTTAGTACTAGCTTTGGCATCATTATTTTCATCACAAATTCTTTTGTCATGAGCTAAGTGTTGTCTTATGTGATTCTTTAGCTTATGGGCACCTACATCTCATGTTTCTCATGTTCATGGGTTCATCTTCTCTCCTCTTTGTGTTTATGCTTTTTTTTATGGTTTTTTGGTTGTTTACATTCAATCCTTGTTTATCTCTTGTAATATCAACATGGTATCAGAGTAGGTGTGAACTCGCCTCTTTGGGTTATCTCATTTCTTCAAGGGTTTTCTAAAAAATTTCCTCGGGTTTCACCCATCGTCAATGGCACACTACAATGTTGATCCAGAAGTGGTTCAAAATCATCTTTTCTAAGGTTTCTTCCTTTTAGAGCTTCCAAGTAAGGCTCAATTTTTACTATTTTGATCAAGGGAATTGCTTAGCGATATATTTTTTTGGGTTAATTAGTCGATCAGTTAGAATAATGGCCAATGGCATTTCCCCAAGGGTTGTAGGACTAGGGTTTTTAGATCATCTTCATTTTAGAGTTTCAAACCCTTCTTTCATGCACACCTTCTTAGGTGTATGCAAGGGATCTCTTAACCCCTTTTATCTTTAAATTTATACTTTTCCCTAATCAAAGTGGCTGGTTATTCTTGGGTAGATTTTATTTAGGATGCTACTAACACACATTTATATGCACATATTTTACTGCACTCTGCATGTTGGCATCTACCCATTTCAGGAGATGATGATTTGGCTCATTCATCATTGGAGGCTTTCCTTATTTTTTAGGAAATTGTTGTTTATAGTGGATGCCATGGTTGATGATGTGAGGCATATGTAGAAAAATTTAACTAGCTGGAAACCTTCACAGTTTTAAGTTTTTGCTCAAATATATTTCCGACAGTACCAAACTAGAAGGTTTGATATACTTGAAGTAAACAGAAGGCTCTAAAATATTACTGTTACACAACCTATTAGCTTTGTAACATATCATATTTTATATGCTCGAACAACCTTGCCCTGTGTCGGGCATTGTTAAGTTTTGCACTGACTGATAGAAACCCCCTTTTGTCATCTATGGGTCTTATTCCCTTTTTTCTTGCAAGATAATGTGTTATTAACTTATTTATAAATTTATTTATATATATATATATATAAACATATATGACATTCCCAACTCGTTCGTTCCAAACTTGTTTGACTGTGATCGTGCAAAAGAAATTTTTTTAGGACCAAAGTAAATTGATCGTATAGTGCCTTGAAGCAATTGTTAATTTTTTTAAGGATTGAAAAAGGGTCATATAGATAAGTTTGTATGTTGTATAGGGGTTGAATAAATGATCCATAAGTGACAAGTCTGTGTCAGTCATGGCAAAACCAAAGTGGTTGAAATAAGGGTCAAACCCTTCTGCCAATAGGAAAAGAAAATTGTGCGAAGAAGGGGTGGTCGACATTTCGGTTGGTAGAAAAGGATCTACTAGTATCACCTCAAAGAAGCACACAATTTTGAGTGTATTTTTATAGGAGAGGTGGGAAGGTATGGTCAACAGTCGTTGGTGGAAGAACTGTGGCTTGCATTCAAGTCTGCACTCGACAAAAACAAAACCACAAGAAGCATAAGGTGGCAACTCACTAAGAAGGAAGCAACACGGGCTAGACTAGTTGACACCACTCAACTATTGAGAAATCACGAGGGAAAAGACACAAAAATGACTGATAGAAGGGAAATTGTCTGCATAGTTTGTGGATGGAGGAGTGCTATCAGAGCTAGCTTGACCTGTTTCAGTGCAGGTTTAGTAGCCACCACACGTGGTCGAGTAGCCTAGTTGAAGCCGTAGCGATGGGCCTTCAGGCACAATCCGACTGAGAATTGTGGCAACTGCATTTGACAAGCAGGGAAGCACATAGATCGTAGTCATAGGTAAGCAGGTGGGATGTCGGGTCGGGTACAGGAGCCTGCATCAAACATCCTGCACCTACATCCAAAATAGTCTTTCCTTCAAAGTGGTGAATGTTCTCAAACATAGTTGTTTAATAAGCATACATCCTCACGTGTCACATTTGGGAAAAGTATTGTAGGGAATCTCCACAATTCCCTCGTTGTGCATGTCTTTCCTTGTACCAAATCACTAACATTCGTGCATAGCTTTACTAAATAGAAGATATTTTCTCTCTTCAACATCTCATAATTGTAATGAACAATTGCCTCAAGATGTTGATTATCAATGAACTTTTCCTCATGAGAAGGTGTCTTATCTTGAGGAGCAATTTTCTCATCAACCGACCATTTTGAGGTAATTTATAAAGAGGATGATAGAATAAATTTAAGAGAGATAGTTAAAGATGACTTCATATTTCCCTAGTTTGGTAGGGGAGGTGGGTAATGAGGCATTGATGGATCAAATATAAAAGGAAGAATTACAAACAATTTTGCATTGTTTCCAAAAGTATAAGAACCCTCAGTCACTTCGTGGGACAATAGAATTCTTCTAGTGGTTCTATGACTTCCTTCAAACAAACCAAGAATTGCTGACAAATTAAAATACAAAAGCAGGATTTGGGAGCTTTCAATTCAACATTTCAGGCTTTAATCCCAAAAATTAGACAAGAATGAGATGATCTCAAACCCATATCATTATGTAATTACATCTAGAAAATCATTGCAAAAATTATTGCATGTAGGGTCAAAATCCACTAAGTTGATTCCATGTCATTAGAACAATTTTTCATCCTTTCTGGGAAACAAATCCATTACGGAATAGGAGTAGCCCAAGAAGTAATTTATAACATCAAACCAAAAAATTACAAGCAATGTTAGTGAGTTTGTCTTTCCAAGGCATATGATAGAGAAAATTGGCTTTATTTAGGGCTACTCATTCATATACGGTTCAATGTGCAATTGGTTAACGAGATAATGAACTATCTTTCCTCAATATCTTTGCAATTCTAATTAATGGCTCAACCTATTCTTCTATCATGCCTACAAGAGACCATGGGTAGGTATGACTAATGGCTTCTCTGCTATTTTTTACTGTAGAGTAGGTGGTCTCAACAGAGTTATAACAGAGTCAAAAAGAACTATAAGCTTGACAACTATACAAATAGGAATTACCCTAAACTTGACATATTTACTCTTTGTTGATTAAGTTTTTATTTTGGATGATAGGATCAAGGTAGATGCAATTATGCTGAAGGACCCCACCCTTGAGGAACTAAAATTCCTACCTTAAAAACTACTAGGTCAAGTACTCTATAGAGATCACTTCCATTGCATACTTTCTGTTAGCACTTAGATTGAACCTCAAGGCTAAGAAGAGGCAATCCGAGGTAACCACAAACCAAGATTTTGATCTGACACCTAGCCCTGCCAGACTAGAGAGGGCTCTCTCTTTGCCAATGAAGGGCGACTGCAATAAGTGAATCTTAGGCTAGCTATGAAGTACGGGAATTTGATTTGAAAGTTTTGGGTTGAAACAACAAGAGATAAACAATCATTGGGCTGTGGAGTCGAGGCTGGTTTCTACCTGCAAACTTGGGGCAAAATAAGAATTATGCTCAGCCAGATAAATGATGTAGATGGGAGAAGAAAAGAAGAGAAAGCTCGCTGCCCTGCAGGCATCATTCAATGGATGAATCTCCAGTGGCAGCTTTAGCAGAAAGGAAAACACATGGTTATTAAACAGAGCAACTAACAAAGGATGGATTCTGTAAAAACAACCACTACATTTAACAACATAGTCATTGTGAAAGGAGCATCATGTGTGGATGGATTCCTAACACTTCCTTTAGAGAATGCTGTAACAAAATTAGTAGAAAAACACAATATGAAAATGATCTTATAAGGAAAACATGCTGAACATGAAACACCGTGATGGATCCCAAATTTTAAAGGGTAGAAACTGCTTCATTAACATAATATTCAGGAAAATTTACACAATCCAAAGCAGCAGTCTCTCTGTTGAAAATCAAACCCTTACATCCTCAAAAATATTCCTGTATATACCCTATTACAAATTTATTTTGATTCCTCTACATAGGAATCAAAATAAAAATAAAAAATAAAATATATTTGTGCTGGCAAGTAAAATAAATTAAATTACAACTAAAGAATTTAATTAAATCATCTAAAATAAAATGAGTTTGTTGCAATATGTCGAACTGTTAGAAGTTTGCTGGAGTTTGTTCATGAAATCTAGGATTCCTTTGCTGAATCTGAGCCTAAAAACTCTACCTCTTGAATGCCACGTTGCACCTTCCTGCACAACTGCCCTCAAATTCTGGAGATGCATTTGCCACTTTGCCGAAATTGGGAAAAGGTCTCCAATATTTTAATGCTAAAAATATGAGTCAAATCTGCCACATATGTTCGTTGAATCTGAAGATGAATCGAACGCCCAATTATTGCAATGACTGCCACCTATGCCATTTTTCAAGCCTTGTTTGTTCCAAGTTTCAATTGTAAAGGATCTAGAAAGCTCTAAGGAATCTGAAGAATCATGATCAATGGCACTGAGATCCCCATCCTCCATCACATAGCCAGGACAAGATGGCTTGTAAGCAATTTCTGTTTTAACCTCCAGTCCATTAATAACATCATTGTGCTTTCTCAATGCTGAATATGTTTTCACTGCTTGTTTAAATGGGTTCTCCAGCTTTTTTCAAGACAACATGTAAATGGGCCTCCGTAACACCCCGAATATCTAAAGATGATAACAAAGCATCAAATGCCTCAGCAGTGTCAATAACCTTCCAGATGCCATCCTTGATAGATAAAATTTTAAAGGAACATGCCCACTGGCCTTATCGAATTTTAGTAACATCATCCCATTTATCTTCGGGATAAAGAAACCCATTTGCGAGACAAAAAAACCCTTGTTTTGCTTTCAATGTCTCTGTTGAAGTCAATATTGAGCTCACAATCCAACACTAATGCTGGAACCCTCTGAATACTGGAATGTACATGCTCTCCTTGCAAAAGAAACGTGCGATCTTTGATCTCAGGATGTAGAGACCTATCAATATCAATAGGTAATTAGCTCACAGACAACAACCTATGACTTACCACATTGAGCAGGGAAGAGCCAGTTCTCATGCTTTTCATGCAAACCTCTCAAATAATCTAATGACACGCTATTTTCTTCTGCTCTCTTTTGTAACTGCAAACGTCTATGGCATGTGTCTAGACTGGCCCTCAAGTAAATAAATCCATCAGGAACAAGCCCAGGTAAAACAGAAACAACTGGATCAAACCATGAATCATAGATGCTAAGCTCCATCCCATTCATCCACTTTGTCTCATGAATAGCTCGCACAAACACCATCCGATCGCTGAAAACACTTCTTTCCATGAGTTGTAGAGGCTTTAATCCACCTGCAAAATCTCTCTCTTGCATCACCCTCGTTACAAAAACGTAATTCTAAAATGTGTAATCATACCGTTGAGGTTCAACATAGAAAGCATCCAATATATTGAAATGATCAGGCCCAATGTCTTGCCACTTAGAAATAGGCTCAGGAACCACCTCTACAAGGTCACGTAACTCAAGTGTCTCATTCACAATCCTCTGTAGAAATGTGGTTTTTCCAACAATAATATTACCTTCCACACAAAACAGTGAGCCTCTTTTTCTGCATTTTTCTCTCTCCATCCTGCATGGTTTCTTCTTCCAGCTCTTCATCCACACTCTCCTTGATGTAAGAAGTTATACTCTCTCCGTGTTTCTTGTGGATGATCCCAATGGAACTACGTAGAAACTCAACCATCTTTTCACTACCATCTCCAAAACTGCTAATACAATGAGTTGATAGACACTTTGGCCAATTATATTCCTCCACATAGAATTACTGATAAAACTTCCAGTTCTTCCTACAGGTAATATTTTCATCAAATCATCATTTGGAGGTTCTGTTGCCAGTGCCAAAGCACCAAGTGTATCCATAATCAGATTGACCCAAAGCAACTGAACTAAAGTGAGGGGGGCAGTTCCTGTTATACATGCAGAAACAAATTCAAAACTAGAGCAACCACATTAACTATCAACTGGAACTGCACAAATTTTTGAATGTTTACATATACTGAACGCCCCCATTTTGCTACATTTACAATTGTTGCAAAATTGTCATCTAAAATTTCCACATCTGTGCTTTCCTTCACAACCTCAGTCCCAACAATGCCCATAGCAAGCCCAATGCCGGCTTCATGCAAAGCTGGTGCATCATTTGTGCCATCACCTGTCACAGCAACAACTTCTCCCAGAGTTGTGCGCAACTGTCTCACCAAGGTGTGCTTGTCCAATGGTGAAGATCGTGCCATAACCTGAGTCTTTAGTATCAGAGTCTTCATCTCTTCTAAGCTCTTTTCACGAAAATCAGGTCCTTCAATTGCTACACCATCATCTGTTAAAATGCCACACTTTGCTGCAATTGCTTTTGTTGTGTTAATATTGTCACCAGTGACCATCCTCACTGTAATACCTGCAGCCCTACATATTTCAACAACTTCTTTGACACCAAGACGCACAGGATCCTTGATGCCAACAATGCATATACATGTATAACCATTTGTAGGAATGTTTTGTCTCCACTTCTGACCCTTTAGCAACATCATAGCAGCATAGGTCAATGAGGCCAATGATAGCTGCAAGGGATGTCCGCAGATCATGATTCATATTTGCAAAAACAATGCTTTTATGGTTACTCTTTCTCTCTGATTGCTTTGTTGCCTCAAGTTGTCGAATTAATCCTACACAAAGGTGTATTTATTTTCTTGTATCTCTTGTAAGTGAAAAAATGAAAAGCCAGCTTACAAGGAACATGCAAACCGCCAATGTGATTAGAAGAATCAATGTTGTCTGAATTTGACTTATCATGGGACCCCAAATGCTTTTATGTGGAATAATCAAAACAAATACCAGGGCTTTTCCAACCAGATGAAGTGAGGCACTTTCTAATGTATATTGTGCACCTTGAATTCTTGCATCAGAGGTCCTGAAAGTTTCGTTGCCCAATCTGGATATATTATCCAATTTACTTTTGAGATACAGAGCTGCTTCTGCCACCACAACATTACTAGATTTTGTAGCTTCCAATAGTATATGTTTGTCTACATCACCTTCCACATGGAAAGTAGAACCCGTTTGTGCAAGCAAATAACCATCTTCTGTGGCTAGATACATATCAATACCTTGAAGGTAAAATTGCATTATGATGTTTGTTAAACTACTCATTGGCACTCCTAAAGCCACAACACTAGAAGGAGCTACATTAGATGAATCTTTAACATAAGCCAATGACAGGAATAAGAGTTCTTTAGACTGACCAAATGTCAAGCCCCAAGTAGTGAGTCCATGCTCACTGTATAGTGCATCTTGAAACCATTTTGTTTCCCAGAAAGCATATGCACTTGTTGGAATCGCCTCTCCAAATGGTTGTACTGTGCTAAAATTAGTTGAATGATGATACCAGAGATATCCTTGACTCCTTTCAGCTAATACATTTCTCTTTGAATTATTGGTTGTACTTGCAAACATGATGAATGTCTCAGTAAAATTTGAATAGTAAGAGATGAGTAATCCATTTTTTCCCATGAAGAAAACTTGTGTTGTGTATGGATTATTTGAGTATACTAGGAAATTGCAGGCTTTACCTGCTCTTCTTATGCTGAATATGAAGACAAGCTTCCCTTTGGTATAGATGACACCATTAGATTAGCTAAATGGGTTGCAGATGCATTGTTTCCCTCAAGAACTGATCTTGTGCTTGCTTTGGCATATGTGAGCCATTCACCACAAAGATTATTGGAAACAACAACAACTGAATGTTGAGCATGTTTTGATGCAAAAGACCATGTTATTATTGTTATGGTTATAACAATTGAAATAAGGAATACCTTTAAATAATAAATCATGAGCAATATTTTCAAAGTGACATCAAGAAGCATCTTTGTGACTATATAGCCCAATATCATAAGCTCTTGGGAAGAGAGAAGGGCAGTGTCAAATTGTCAATACCCACTCTCTTGGCATTCAATATACTCTGGACAGTCTTTGCCAACAAGGAAGTAGTCACCTCGACCATAGCCCACTGGATTTGCAGCTATAAACCATGAAAAAGGTGAGAAGTTTTCACAATGTAAAATTATAAGGACACATGTTAATCTAGGTTGTCATTGATGATGACAATGACCGGGATGGAAAATATTCTTGCATGATCTAAATGCCCATAATACTCTAGAAGATGCCTTAGCCCTAACACATTGATAATACTAATGATGCCCTTAATATACATGAATGAAAACCTAAGTGTATGGAACCCTAAGCATATGAAGAAGGAGCCCTAGACATAAAATTTTAAGAGCTGCCATGAATAAAATTAGAATGACAGCCTCACAAATTTAAGTTTCTTGATGATAAAATGACCTTACTTAAAGTTGGGACTGCCATAGGCTTGAAGAGGGCAATTTTCCCTTTCTAACGAGCTATCACTTGCCCTCTAACTCCTTCTAGTTTGAGAGAAAATTGATTTTCAAGTTTGAATATAATATTTTTAAAGGCTAGCCGACCTAAGCCTACCTGTCCATGTCGGCCTCCCTCCAAGAGACATGTCCCTTTATTAAAGGTCGAAGTCCTATATAAATATGATGTCCAGCACCTCATTTCAACCATGAATTCGGTGAAAAATATAGAAATTGAGCACAGAATTAAGAAGGAGGCCGAGAAGGACTTTGGCATCACATTTTGGGCTAAATATTTGTGATTGGGTTACCTCAGGCTATTGGACAGCTCGAACTAGGAAAATCATCTTGAAACCTGAAGTATACCCCTGTGTTTGCAGCATTGGATTGTGGTCATTTGCTGGAGGACAGAACTCTGATCTTTGTTACAGATTGCAGTCCCATGGAGGCTAGGCTCTAGCATTGTTGGCTTGGAACTACAACTTAGTTCTGTAGCTTGCAGTCCCATTGAAGAACTTCGAACCAATGATCCAAGGCTTGTAGAGGCTCGGATTAGTTAGCATTTATACCTCAGATCAGTGAAATAAAGCCACAGACCTATGATTATATTAAACCGAACCTCAGACTTGTATTGCAGCCTATTTTAGGCTCGGATTAGCTCAGTCCTGTGGATAGGTTTCTCCTTAACTCAGACTTCAGGGCAGCTCGGTGCTATTGGTTCAGTTACCTGTGGCAGCTTCTGTGTGGAGAGCTTGAACTTGCCTCCTGTAGAAGCTAGCATTACAGAGGGTTGTCTCGGATTGCAGGTTATTTTGGATTGCAGTCTTGGACTATGTCAAATTTGTGAGTTATCTTGTCTCAATTGTTAAGTTATTGGCTACAACAGGTTCATTATCTAAAGCAGTTAAGTAGGAGGAGTACTGAAGATATTCTTTTCCTGTCATTTAAGAAGCAATTAATAAGGACATCATCATCACTGTTAGAGAATGTGACCTACAACAGTTCAAGAAGTAAAAGTGGTACCAAAGCACAACCACATAATCAAGAACAGTGTAATCACATCATCAAGGGAAGAACACATTCAGTTCTCAGAATTGAAGCAAGAACAAATGCATCAGTTTTATCATTAGAACAGATCTTAAGCATTGAAAATACAACATAAAAGATCTTGTTTGAATGAGCATCTTTGGAGCATTGTTGTCCTGGAGCAACATTATAATAGCAGGGAATACTTGAAGAACACAATACTTGCAGCAGGGAATACTTGAAGAACACAATACTTGCAGCAGTTTTTGGACAGACCCTTGTAGACTTCTTGTTGAAGCAGTGTAGAAGCTGGTCTTGGTGACATTCTTGGAGACCTTGATTGAAGCCCTCATGGAGTGACCTTGGAAAGATTGTTTGGGTACCATGAAGAGTTGTGGAGACACCTTCATGTGAAGAATAAGGTTTTCATTGATGACGTAATGTGGAGACTACAATGAAGACTAAGTGAATATTGACAGGGCTCGTTGAAGAAGACATTGGGAGCCGTAAGTATAACCAAATATATCTTGACAGAATGAAGTAGGAGGTTGGAGCCTCATAGAGACAAGGTTGGTGCCTTGGTAGATAGGGTTGGAGCCCTTGAGGTTGGTGCCTCAGAATTGACAAGGTTGGTGCCTTGGAAGATAGGGTTGGAGCCCTAGAGGATAGGAGTCCTCAAGAGACCAGGTTGGAGCCTGTACCAGATATAGGGTTGGAGCCCCTGTGGTTGGTGCCTTAGAATTGACAAGGTTGAAGCCTTGGAAGTCCAAGTCGGTGCTTTGCAAATATAGGTTGGAGCTTGGGAGATTGAAGGTTGGTGTCTTCATCTAGGGTTGGAGCCCTACATATATTGTACTTGATTTATTGTAAATAAGAAATTAATAAAAGGATTTGTTCTTACTGTTCATTTTGTGTTCTAAATATAAGTGATCTAACTGGTAAAAATAACAATTGAAAAGAAATATCGATTCACCCCCCTCTTAGTATTTCCAACAACACATGCATCAGGCATAACCAAGAGTCAATCATTCATTTGGTCATATCTTTTGATCCAAAAGCCGGTTTTGGGAGTGCGATATTCTGTTGGAAAGCTCTTTTCAAGCTGCTTCTGATGAACAAGTTTAGGACATGATTTTCACTGAAGCTTATGTGAAAAACATCTGTGAAAACTAGACATAGTAAGAGTCCAATTTGATCGTTGGTGACAATCTGCAAAGACTGGAACTAACACTTTCTTCCCATTTACAGCTGTAATGATGTCCCCAAGACAGGCCAAACATAAGAATCTCATTTTGTTGTTTTCAGTCCAGCTTTTCCAATTGGTCCATCTACAGGACCATCAAGCACCAAAAATCTAGTGACACTTAGTTGCTCAATGGACTCATCTAGTGCAAATTTAGTGCCCAAAATGGGTCAAGTAATTTTCCGAAAATTTACTAATTGATCAACAATGAAACTTACAGATATACTAGAATTCAAAAGCCCACACCAGGTAATGCTCCTGATGGAGAGTACATATAAGTGTTTATGCCAATCAAATTTCTTGAACTATCAAGAAGAGGACCTCCAATGGTCCTTTACCATCTGTTTGGATCACATTGTGTATTGGATGGCCAATTGCAGCTGAAATTATCTACCTGGAAAGCCCACTAATGATAGCAGTCATTAAGGTGTGATCCAAACCAAATGGATTCCCAATTGCATACACTTTTTGTCCTACAAAAATATTTGCAGAAATTTCAACTGCCATGGGTATCAATTTATCTTTTGGCGCATTCATCCATAGCACTGCAACATCGTTATCTTGATCATGTCCAACTACCTCTGTGTCATGTGTTGACTAAACACCAATAGTTACTCTCAAATATAACAAGAAATTGTTGTCTTGATATGCTTTAGAAATATCTAAAACTGTCTAATAAGCATGTGGGAGAGCTTTAATTATGACTGTAAGTTTATTTCAAAATAACACATGAAAATGCACCAAAATGCATGTCTAGACTCTTTATAAGTTATAACTACTCATCTGAGCAGCATGCCTAAAAAATGCTTATGCAATTTGAGTTATTGCATCAAAAGGCTGATTGCCAACATCATCTCTACTTTAAGTAGATATTGTTGGATGAAAGAGAAGTTTGCTAGCATTGATGCTTAAGTAATAGGGTTGGTTCCTCCAGCCGACATAGAAGGAATTTTGGCACTACGAAGTTTGGTTACTACTTGGGATATTTACAAAGTGTTGTTGCAGGGACATGAAAGTCATCATCTGGTTGAACACTTTTGTACTCTCCTTGATTGTAAGTTAGATATCCTACAAACCATCTAATATGGTTAGCCTCCTTTTAGGTAAGGACGGGCTTCCTTGACCCTCTATAATGATGTTTACAATTTGGGGACTGTTGTAGCTCTTGGAACAATATCTTGGTTTGGTAACTGATGTGGATCTCATGTTTGAGTTTATGGATAGGCCCAGGATTAGAATATCATAATATGATTTGGGCAAGATATCACCACCTCCTTTGTTTCGGTACTGTAGCAATGAAGATCACTTTGACATTCCTTTTCCAAATTTGTCCTCCAAACAACTCCTAAGGCCTCCTCAAGCTGCCCGTCAAACTGATCCACACAATAGTCATCACTTTGACCCAATACTTGACAAACTCTCGCTCCAATTTTGTTGCCCAATCACTGTGGCAACTATCACTGGTTTAGGGCATATAACCATGAGATTTTTCCCCTCCTCATTGACTTCCACATGCTGCCCTATCACGATTTAAAATTGATCCACAAGTTAGGATCCAACATCTACAAGAATGCACTGAAATACATACCTTAATTTCACTGTTTTGAGGTCTCCTTCATTGTTACAATCTAGGCCTGGTTAGGGAATCACACAGTCCATTCTTCTAGCCTTCAATTCTGCCCAGAATTTCTCTAGATGAAAGTGGCTGCCCTTTGGAAGTACCCTCCTCCTCAACGCTATTGTCCCGGGCATGAGTACATTCCTTTGGATTCACAAGTTGCAAATATTTTTACAAAGCCCCTAGAAAATGCAAAGTTTAAGATGCCGAGGGAGAGACTAGGTTTGGTGGAGAACACTTTCCTTGCAAAGAAAGCATTTATAGTTTTTATCTATTGCTCAATTAGCTCTATAACACTGATGGCATATCAATAAGACTGATTTATACCATGTAATTATATGCTCCAATAGATCCATCTTCCTAGTTTCCTATGTGCAACAAAGAGAGAGCAAAGTGATGGTTGGACACTAATTTGTCGTGGAAGGGAAGTGGCAATGATTCAGAGAGAGAAATTGAGGGCACATGCATGCTTCTAATTTGCATATACCAGACTCATCCTTGTCCCAAATTTAGAACTATTGTTCATATTTAGCATTCCAATTAGCTAGAGTTTGCTTTTACCAATTGTAGCATGTAATATCCCCAAATAGGGATAATAGAAAAATAACAATATTTCCAAAACTCGGGTACATAAAAATCTGAAAATTTATTGGTATATAAAAAATTCTACACTAAACCCAAATTTATATTCAAATCATTGATCTGATTTTTCTGCTAAAAGAAGTAAATTTATAAGTATTTATGAACTTAGAAAAAGTACAACAAATCCCTTTATTTCTGCCCAGAAATTCCAGAAATGAAATACAATGACTTTCTTTTAATTTTTCTGAGTTAAAACAGAATTAAGTATGTACATTTAAACACAAAGTACCTCAGGCACTATTTTTTAAACCCTAGTCATCCTCTTGAATGTTCAAATTATTAGAGTTGTCATTTGTGTGAATACAATTTTTTCAGTTTCTTATGATTAATCATTAACCTATAAATCTAAAAAATCTGTATATGCCCATTACTTCAATAGTTTTGACAGTAGTAGATGGTATTGGTTGCATATTGTTTAGTTTTCATTTATCATTCGTCTCATTTGATTGTACGTCTTTTGTAGGTTATTGGCCATGTTTTTCTTGTAATAACGTTTTTGGACATTTTTTCCAGCTAGTGCACTTTCTGGAGGTTTCTCTGACACAAGAACCAACTTAGAGGCACCAAAAGTTTCAGCATTTTGGGTAGCAGTTTCAGAAAAGGAGAATAAAATTTTTTCCAATGTTTCTGTGAAGAATAATGTTGCAAATATTGGTGATGCTGCCAAGGTAGTTGTCAACAAGAAGAAGAAAAAGAAGATTTATATAATGCTTATAAGGTTCAAGAGAAGGAGGAAGATTGTGAACCTTCCAGAACCATCCAAAGTAGTAACCGATGTTGTCAAGGGTAAGACTTCCTCAAAAAAGCCTGAGAAGCAAGTCCTGAAAGAAGTGGATGACTGGGAAGATGCAGTTGAGCTTTCAACTCCTATGAGTCAAGTAACTATTTTAGTTACTAAATGTTCAGGAAACAGAAAGTACTCGAGTGAGTTTTTTTGACAATCAAGGATCAGTGTAAAGATCTACCAAATCATTTTGAAATTTATCCAGACACTATTGAATTACTTGGAAATTCCCAAGCACTTGCAAGTCATGTAGGAGAGGCTGATGCATTAGCAAGCACTACAAGAGGTCTTGAAAGGCAGCCGAGTGGGAATTATCTACTTGAACGTTGTGGGAGAAATATGGCCAGTTTGGATGATGATAGATGGTCCAATCCGGTGGATGCTTTTGCTGCTGGCTGTGATATGCGGATGGATGTGGGTCTAAGTGGTTCCTCTTCTATGTTTCAACTTGGCTAAAGTTATAATACTGGCTTTGCAAGAGATACTTGTGCAACACAAATGAGTATGAATGGAATCCTTCCTGGAGGGCCTTATGTGCAAGCACCATTTCCACAAGTTGGACAAGTGAGAAATAATTTTGATGTGGGCAAGGTTTCTGATGAGGATCAGTTGAAAAATGACAAATTAAATCCATCCTTAATAAATTAACGCCCCAAAAATTTGAAATTTTTTTTGAACAGGCCAAAGAAGTGAACATTGACTCTGCATCATGTCTTCATGGTATAATATCTCAAATATTTGACAAAGCCTTGATGGAGTCGACTTTTTGTGAAATGTATGCAAAATTATGTTTTCAGCTTGCTGCAGGATTACCAGAATTTTATGAAGATAATGAGAAGGTTGTTTTCAAGTGAGTTCTTTTGAAAAAATGCCAGGAAGAATTTGAAAAAGATGAAAGAGAAGAGGCAGAGGCTAAGAAAGAAGAAGAGGATGGTGAAAAAATCCTTTCAGTAGAAGAAATACGGGAGAAGAAGGCTGCAACACAATGATGAATGCTAGGAAATATAAGGTTTATTGGTGAGCTTTATAAAGAAAGTATGTTGACTAAAAGAATTATGCATGCATTCATCATGAAATTAATTGGTGAATTTCAACATGCAGAGGATGAAAATCTTGAAGCTTTGTGCAAACTGATGAGCACTATTGGTCATATGATTGACCATTCAAAGGCCAAGGAACATATTGATGCTTACTTTGATAGGATGACAAAAATGTCCAATACCCAAGGGCTTCCCTCTAGGCTGAGGTTCATGTTGAAGGTTCTGATTGATCTGAGGAGGAATGGATGGAAACAAAGGTGGAAGGTTGAGGGCCACAAGAAAATAGAGGAAGTGCATCGGGATGCTATGCAAGAACTACATAGATGGGGAGGCTACTCTTGAGGTACCAATATGGGATATGCAGGTTGCAGACTTGTGACACCACTTGATCATGGTGTGAGAGGACCTGCGATGCCGCCTTACATGGCATGTGCACAAATGGGTTCACTTCCACATATGGGTGGGATTAAAGGGCCACAACCCCATATGGGACCACATGATTGTGGATTCACCAGTCAAGATGCTCATATTGTGGATTGGGCTCAATTTGAAAATTGGTCTATGCCAAGCCCTTCAACACACAGTTCTTCTGATGATGGCCACTTGAATCTTGGTCCTAAGGGAGATCTTGGAAAGGGAATAGAAGGGAGGGCTCAACCTCTGCCATATGCCAAGAGTGCTCTAGCAGATATTCCACCA
The DNA here is from genome assembly GCA_034641835.2 of Pinus albicaulis. Classification (NCBI taxonomy): domain Eukaryota; kingdom Viridiplantae; phylum Streptophyta; class Pinopsida; order Pinales; family Pinaceae; genus Pinus; species Pinus albicaulis. Next base: position 607,841,795 of record CM076575.1, on the reverse strand, counting down.
TTCACATCTTTGAGTGATAGACGAAGAGGCGTATGTATGATTTCAGGTTGTAGTTTCGACCAGATGCCAGTTGGTATGAGAGATGAAATTTTGACAAGGACTTATGCTGCAAAAAAAACGTTATTTGCAAAATCACGTGTCCAGGAAATAAATGTTTTGTATAATGATAGAAGAGAGTTTAAGAATTCATACTCATCAGGTGACAGAGGTGGGAAGACTGCAAATGTTGAATTTTAAAAAGTGACAAGGTTGTATCAATCATGGCAAAAATAAAGTGGTTAAAATAAGGGTGAAACCATGCTGCCAATAGGAAAATAAAACTATGCGAAGAAGGGGTGGGCAACATTTTGGTTGGCAGAAAAGGATCTACCAGCATCACCTCAAAGAAGCATGTAGTTTCGAGAGTAGTTTGCTAGGAGAGGTGGGAAGGTATGGTCGAAAGTTGTTGGTGGAAGAACTGTGGCCTGCACGCAAACCCGCACTCGAAAAAAACAAAACCACAAGAAGCATAAGGTGGAAACTCACTAAGAAGGAAGCAGCACGTGCTAGACTAGTCGACACCACTCAGCTGTTGAGAAATCGTGAGGAAAAAGACACGCAAATGACCGATAGAAGGGCAGTTGTCATCATAATTAGTTTGTGGATGGAGGAGTGCTATCAGAGCCATCTAGACCTGTGTCAATGCAGGTTTAGTAGCCACCACACATGCGATCGAGTAGCCTAGTTGAAGTCATAGTGATGTGTCATCAGGCACAATATGACCGGGAATTGGAGCAACTGCAGTTGACAGGATGGGAAGCGCATAGATTGTAGTCATAGGTAATCTGGTGGACTGCCGGGTCGGGTGCATGAGCCCATGTCAAACTTCTTGCGCCTACATCCAAAATAGTCTTGCCTTCAAAATGGTGAACATTCTCAAATATAGTTTTTTAATAAGCATACATCCTCACGTGTCACATTTAGGAAAAGAGTTGTAGGGAATCTCCACAGTTCTCTTACTGCCCATGTATTTCCTTGTACCAAATCACTAACATTTGTGCATATCCTTTACTAAATAGCTAATCTTTTCTCTCTTCAACATTCATAATTATAATGAACAATTTCCTCAAGATGGTGTTTAGCAACGAACTTTACTTCATGAGAAGGTGTCTCATCTCAAGGAGAAATTTGCTCATCAACAGACCATTTTGAGGTAATTTATAAAGAGGATGATAGAATAAATTTAAGAGCGATAGTTAAAGATGACTTCATATTTCCTCAATTTTGTAGGTGAGGTGGGTAATGAGGTATTTATGGATCAAATATCAAGGGAATAATTACAAACAATTTTTCACTGTTTCCAAAAGTATAAGAACCCTCAGCCACTTCGTAGGACAATATAATTCTTCTAGGGGTTCTATGACTTCCTTCAAACAAAGCAACTAAGAATTGTTGACAAATTAAAATACACATGTAGGATTTGGGAGCTTTCAATTCAACATTTCAGGCTTTAATCCCAAAAATTAGACAAGAATGAAATGATTTCAGACCCATATCACTATGTAATTGGATCTACAAAATCATTGCAAAAATTAGTGCATGTAGGGTCAAAATCCACTAAGTTGATTCTGTGTCATTAGAACAAATTTTCATCCTTCCTGGGAAACAAATCCCTTATGGAATAGGAGTAGCCCAAGAAGGAATTTATAACATCAAATCAAAAAATTACAAGCAATGTTAGTTATTTTGTCTTTCCAAGGCATATGATAGAGAAAACTGGCTTTATTTAGGGCTACTCATCCATATAGGGTTCAATGTGCAATTGGTTAACTAGATAATGAATTGTCTTTCCTCAATATTTTTTCAATTCTAATCAATGGATCAACCTATTCTTCTATCATTCCTACAAGAGACCATGGGTAGGTATGACTAATGGCTCCTTTTCTATTTTTGACTGTAGAGTAGGTGGTCTCAATAGAGTTGTAATAGAAACAAATCAGATTCAAATTTTATAGATATAAAAGAGAAAAACAAATGTCAATGTCTTTGTTTGATTGTTACTTGACTCTGCTATGGGCATGTTACATGAAATGTGATTGGAAAAAGGATGGCAAAACAATGCATATCACGTCTTGGATATGGTTCATTTGCTGTTAGAGATCGCTTAGCCACTTGAGCCATCGACTTTGGAAATGTTTCTAGCAGGAATTCCTATAGTTTTTAATGTTGTGATTATTTCACCTCATGGTTATTTTGGGCAAGCAAATTTTTTAGGAATTCCAGACACGACATCAGTGGACAGGTAAACAAATCTTTTATAATTGCAATTTCCATTTCATGATATCCTCTCTTTATTGTTTGATTGTATTTTGGATGTTTATTTTGATTTTGTTTTCTCTTTTAACACTTAGTATCATATTCATTTAAACAAAAACCAAATATTGAAGATGAAATTAGTATTACACTATATTGATTGGAATCCTTATAGCTATTTTGTGTTAAAATATTTTCATGACTATCAGAAAAGGTTACTTTCATGTTGTTATTTGAGTACATGTTGTTTATGTACTTGACTAAGTTCATGTGTTAGAAAATGAAATGTTGTTGTGAATAAAACGATAAGGATTAAACATCGTACTTCATATTATTTGTTTTCACAAGTTATCTGCAGCTTGAGCTTTTTAGCATATAACTTAGCTGACATGATTTTTCCTAAGCTTTCCTTGAAATTTGAATACTAAGTTACTAAGGTGCTCTTTTCTATATATGGTGACATTTTATTTTCTTTGTTTATACAGGTTATATGGCCACATTATAGTGGCCATTATTGCCCCAATGAAGAAAATTTGTTCAAGTTTCTTACTTGTATGGGGAAAAATGGCTTTGACATTGTTGATGTTGAGGTATATGTCGTATAAACTATTTATAGTCTAATTTAGTTTATATTCTAGTGTTCATTGTCTTTCATATCTTACACTCTACATTTTATCTTCTTTTGTTTTCAGAAAATGAACTCAATATTGATGGTAAGAAGCAGGAAATGAAAAGAGGGGAGCAATAACATTGGAGCAACAAATTCAAAAAGAGATAGGAGAATTGGTTTGGTGATACTCTTAGAGCCAATATCCCACATAAGACACACATAACTATTGATGGTCAAGTCTTCCGAGTTTGTGAATTCACCTACAATTCCTTGACAACACAATGATAATGTTTTGAAGTGATGAAACATCATTTTGTGTGTAAATTGTAGTCCAACCAATATTAAGTTGGAAACCCATATTGTAATACTTTAACATTTCATATAATATAATTTATGTGGTTGAAATTATTTATAGTTGCATTTGATATTGCTTCGTATTCTAATTAACATATGCAACTTTGTGTTTTCATATTAGGTGAACATGCACATTGTATGCCATTTTTTAAATCATACAAATTAATTTATGTTGATTAATAATAAACACAAAATCAATTTGAAACTACTAAATTAGTAGTTTATATTGATTAATGATGAACAAAAATAAAATGAATATACGACTAAATTAGTAATTTATAATGATTATTAATGAAAGTGAATGAAATGAATATAAACTACTAAATTAGTCGTTTATATAATGAATATGAAACTATCAAAAAAAGATAAATGACTACTCCAAATGATAAATTTGTGATTACAAATGACGACTAAATTTTGCATATATACGACTATTAGTATCTAATTTACAATATCTTATAACACGACCAAAATTTAGTCATATTTCTTCGGTCATTAATTGGTTTTAAACTATGACTAAAACTTGCATATATATGACTATTAGTAGCTAATTTATAGTATCTTATAACACGACCAACATTTTGGTCATATTTCTTTGGTCATTAATTTGTTTTTTCAGGTGATCATATAGTAATATATTTTGTTGTATATTTGGTCATTAATTGTGACAATTAATGACCAAATCAAATATTAAATCAATGAATAAATCAATGACCAAATTAATGACCAAATCAATGACTAAATTAATGATCAAATCAATGACTAAATTAACGACCAAATCACTGACTAAATTAATGACCAAATATACTATTAGAAAACAAAATTGAGATAACCAATTAATGAATAAGCTAAAAACGACTAAAATTTGGTCGTGTTATAAGATACTTTAAATGAGCTACTATTGGTCACTGACCGAAAAATAGTCATTTATATGCAAATTTTAGTCGTTTTTATAGTAATTAATTAGCCATTTTCTACTAGTGTCCATGAGTTCACCAATTAAATATTTCAACTTTGATATATAACTCAATATACATTCTTCAACCAACACATACATAGATGTCAAGACCCAATTCATATCAGTATTATCTCTTTTAAATGTTCACGGAACTAATCCTTAGACATTGGTCAAAACCCAAGGTTCCAACTACCAATTATATATGCGCCTTCACCTTATTCAAGCTTCACCAACGCATTCACGCATTCATTTTCAGCTATGGCAAATTACATAAACTCAGACTTTGATTAAAAATCAAATGTCAACATGAAACAACAATTGGCCCATGCAATTAACTTACCTTCTCCATCGCTTGCCAATGCTGCAATTTAATTCTTCAATTGCACAGAGTTTTGAAGAAACCTCTGCGTCCTCCATTCAATTCATTCTCCATGATCCACCTTTTACTTCCAACTCTGCATCGATTTTAATTCGATTCTGATTCCTTAGCTCAACATTACACATAATTCTTCTTCTGCGCCTCTATCGTCCTCACCAAATTGTAGGAAAACCCTCACGGTTCTACGATGGCATCGATTCATTTGATGATTCTGCCTTCTAATTGAATTTCATTCCAGCTTTATGCTTATGCTCCTCTGCTCTCGATTTTAATTCTGTTTCAAACCTTCATTATAGAACCTCTACAAATGCATTACAGTTTCTTCTGCATCATCAATTCTGCATCCTTGATACGCATAATTGTTGTTCCTTCTAATTTATTACTCCTCGGAACTTATAGAATTCCACTCAATTCATAATTCACTGTTTTCATTAACCAGTGGCTATATATCGAATCCACTCCATCACAATGTTTCGATCTTCTATGCGCACCTCTCAGATCTATGTGCTGCTACTCTTATTCATAGTGTTATGAATTCAAATCGACTTTGTTTCACCTCTTACTTATTGTTTGTCTCTGCATTCCAATACACTTAAATCATATGAAGAATATATAAGCCAAAAAAATACTGAAGGAATGAACCTCAATGAGACCATGGTTTAATTCCTGTGGCTTCCATATAATTCAGCTACTCATTACCATGCCAAAATTTAACTCTTCAAACCAGATTTATAATGCTGGTCAACAATGTGAAATGGGAATCGATCTTACTCTTCCATCGACCATTTCTTAAGCATTTGAATCTTACTCTTCAATTAAGCATTATGCCTTGAAATTCTTTGACTAATCAATAATATTAACGCACAACACTTTTCGATCGACCCTTCAATCCTGCAAAATGAGAAACAAGTTCTACCATGGTCTCATTTAAAAAATTCACTTTTAATTTACTTCCAGGCATAAATCGACATTAATTAAAGTCGATGCTTTCCAAATATGCAGAGATTCATATATTACCAAGTTTATCATATGTATAAAATCAGAAACTCATTGTATGCATAAACTCAGATCATATGCATAAACTCAGAAATTCAACCATTTCTTATGCAGAATCTAATCAAGAAGAAATATGATTTTCACCTGAATTTTAAAAAAAAAATTCCTCATCGATATAAAACAAATGTAATCCATTACGAAAAACCCTGTTGTTCCATGGCCAGATTTTCAAATCAATGGCCCTTTTACAAAAGCCCGTAGGCTTACAAACTCTGTTGTCTAAACGTCACCTCTTCCTGCCTTTTGCCTTTTAGGATTATTACATTTATACAAATTTGGATGAATCAATTTAGGTTCAAATCCCTTCAATAACTCAAAAAATTCCTCAAATATCTCAACACCCCTACAATCTAGATTTCATCCCTAAAATATTGAAACCAAATCTAAATTAGGCTTCATAATTAATTCTTAAATATCTAAAATCTAATTTCCCTCATGTTCTCCAATCATTTGGGAACATTAACAAATCCTCACAATAATTAATTAAAAATATAATTTAATCACTCAAAAAACCTTTAATAATTACATAAAATCAATATTTTCTCAAAAACATAAGACCCCCTAGGTTTAATAAAATACAAAGTATTTTCCAGAATCTAATGTCCCTGCATTAGACTTCCAACGTTGAAAAATGATCATGATCTCCTGATCATGCGTTTTAAGTCTTTGTCCACCTAGATCCCACACTTTGTTCTGTAACTTATCATCAATTTCTATTGTTTTTTGCTGATTTTCTCCAGGTCTCCATAGTTTATGCTGCCTTGCTCCACTAGCTGCACTTTCACAATCTGTCCTTGTCTTCATTTTGTTGCTGCTGCTGCTTTTATTTCTTGCTGATGTCTTCCTCTGAGACACTTTCATCATGATTCTTCTGATTAATTCAATTTCTCTGTCCAATAAATATTCAGACTGTTGATTTCTTGCTCCCACCCAATCATCCATGCCCTCTTGTTTTCTGAAACAAAAAAATTCTTCTCTGTCTTCTCCTATCAGCAATTTACTGGACTGGTACATTGTGTACTCTCTTCTACTGTCTTCATCTCTTTGCATCTTCAATTCCCAAATCTGAAATTGATTTTTCTCTTCCTGTACTAAATTCTGATCATTCAGCATTATCTCCAGCAACTTAATTTCTTCACTCCATGGATTAGATAATTCCACAGAATTTTCTCCCTCTTCCTTCATTTGACTGCTCAATTGTGTCAAATGTTCTCCAGCACCTGTAACAACACCTGCATTCACAAAAAAAATTTCAAAACAAAAATCATAAGGTGTCAGTGCCTTTTCTTCCTCTGTCATCATTTCAGTATGTTGTTCTGCAATTTCTTCCTCCTCTATCAGCACATCGGTATGCTGATTCTCTTTTCCCAAAGAATTCTTTGAAGAATTCTCAAGGCTGACAACTAGTCTTCCTCCTACATCATCTGCCTCCATGATGTTTTCCTGCTCTCGTTCACTGTAGTGAACTCTGCCTTCTGCTGCAATCTCCCTATCATATTCTGAATGCTCCAACAAGTATTCTAGCAATGCAATTTCGTTGTGGCATTGCTAAAGTATATCATCATCATGTACCATCCCTGCATTCACACACAAACTTTCAATTTGTAAATCAAAATGTTCAACAGTATCAATTGTTGTTTCATATACCAGTTCTTTAGACTGATCCTCTTCTTCATTCACAAGAACTTCTCCTTGTGCTGTAACAGCTTCAAACATGAATGCATTATTGCTTCCCTCATTCAAAAGGCATTCTTCCTCATTTATTTCTACTCCAGAGTATATATCTTCTAAAAGATACTTTCCCATACTTGTGACAGCTTCACAAGATTACTCATCCTCTTCTTCTGCAAAATCTATAATCACATCGCAATTATCAGTTACAAAAATACAAGGTTTTACATTGTCCAGCTAATCTGGATTCTTCCAATAGTTCAGGAAATAATCAATAATTTCATCTTATGTTTCACCAATGGAAACTTCCACTTTCAACTCAGCTGCTCTGAGTTCTGCACACCCCAACTGTACCTCCATCTTCTATTCAAGCTTTCTCAGCTTTTCTACAAACTGCATGTTCATCTGCTGATCTATTTTCTGTTGTAGCCTCTGCCACTTTACTCTCTTCTTCATGAGCCAACCAACTCTCTATATTTCATCTATCCTCATCTTCAGTTTATTAAATTGTTCCCTAATCTCAGCTAACTCTTTGTCATATTTTGCATCAGCTAACTGCTGCCTCATGCCATTTGTCTTAGCATCTTCTTTCTCCTTCTTTCTGATGTGGTCTCTCTCTAAACCTCTGCTCTCTCCTTTATGAATTTCAGTAGTCATCTTCTTCGCCATGATTTTCTCACCCATGAGTTGCATTAAGCCTCTGCAACATCAAGCTCTCTTACTACCACTTACCTCACCAATCCTTTCCTCTGGATCTGGTCTTTTGGCAAGTACTGGTCGTTTATCTGCTGGAACCTTTTGAGCATTTCTTCACTGCTCCTTCAGGATTCTCTCATCTACAACTCTTTAGAACACAATTGTCTTATTAATTCAACCTATGTTGAATCTCTTCAGGTTCTGCCACATTCTCTTAGAATCCCTTGCTGGACTCCTTCATCACTGCTCTCAAAGCTGTGATCTGCTTCTTCGCTGAGATTTTCTTCAACCTGCTTGCAACCTATATTCTGCAAACAGCCTTCAAACCAGAGTTAAATATCATTTTTCAACTCACCTTCAAGATCACTGTTGATCTTGCTTCACCTCTCACCTGCACTGCATCTCTGTGCTGCAATCTTCATCAGTTTCAAAAATCTGATATTTATTCGTCACACATGCAATTAATAAAAATTTGAGCCTTCACACAGAGCTATTCCAGCTCTGATACCACTTGATAGCAGGCTGCTCTGCTATATACCCACATTGTCATTCTCAAGTTATGCATATAAAAATGCATCCCAAATCTTTGCCCCAAATATGACTAAGTCTGGGCAATTTCACAAATATACATGCAGAAGCTTTTTAATCTCACATTTGATGGCTTATGAAAACCATACTTCAATACAACCCAAAATTAAATTCTTTCATGCGGAAGTTCTTTTTAAAAATCATTCACTATGGTTATAAAACCATTGAATAAGTGGAAGTTCTCTTTCACCTTGATCCTATGGTTATGAAATCATACACAATCATATTTCATTTAAATGCGGAAGCTTTACTTGTTTCAAATCTATGGTTAAACCATAGTCCAACCCACTCCATGAGTTCATCAATTAAATATTTCAACTTTGATATATAACTCAATATACATTCTTCAACCAACACATACATAAATGTCAAGACCCAATTCATATCAATATTCTCTCTTTTAAATGTTTACGGAACTAATCCTTAGACATTGGTCAAAACCCAAGGTTCCAACTACCAATTATATATGCGCCTTCACCTTATTCAAGCTTGACCAACGCATTCACGCATTCATTTTCAGCTATGGAAAATTACATAAACTCAGACTTTGATTAAAAATCAAATGTTAACATGAAACAATAATTGGCCCATGCAATTAACTTACCTTCTCCATCGCTTGCCAACGCTGAAATTTAATTCTTCAATTGCATAGAGTCTTGAAGAAACCTCTGCGTCCTCCATTCAATTCATTCTCCATTATGCGCCTTTTACTTCCAACTCTGCATCGATTTTAATTCGATTATGATTCCTTAGCTCAACATTACAAAGAATTCTTCTTCTGCGCCTCTATCGTCCTCACCAAATTGTAGGAAAACCCTCACGGTTCTACGATGGCATCGATTCATTTGATGATTCTGCCTTCTAATTGAATTGCATTCCAGCTTTATGCTTATGCTCCTCTGCTCTCGATTTTAATTATGTTTCAAACCTTCATTACAGAACCTTTACAAATGCATTACAGTTTCTTCTGCGTCATCAATTCTGCATCCTTGATATGCATAATTGTTGTTCCTTCTGATTTATTACTCCTCGGCACTTATAGAATTCCACTCAATTCATAATTCACAGTTTTCATTAACCAGTGGCTATATATTTAATCCACTCCATCACGATGTTTCGATCTTCTACGCGCACCTCTCAGATCTATGTGCTGCTACTCTTATTCATAGTGTTATGAATTCAAATCGACTCTGTTTTACCTCTTACTTATTGGTTGTCTCTGCATTCCAATACACTTAAATCATATGCAGATTATATAAACCAAAAAAATTCTAAAGGAATGAACCTCGATGAGACCATGGTTCAATTCCTGCGGCTTCCATATAATTTGGCTACTCATTACCATGCCAGAATTTAACTGTTCAAACCAGATTTATAATGTTGATCAACAATGTGAAATGGTAATCAATCTTACTCTTCCATCGAAAATTTCTTAAGAATTTGAATCTTACTCTTAAATTAAGCATTATGCCTTCAAATTCTTTGACTGATCAATAATATTAACGCACAGCACTTTTCCATCGACCCTTCAATCCTGCAAAATGAGAAACAAGTTCTACCATGGTCTCATTTAAAAAATTCGCTTTTAATTTACTTCCAGGCATAAATCGACACTAATTAAAGTCGATGCTTTCCAAATATGCAGAGCTTCACCTATTACCAAGTTTATCATATGTATAAACTCAGAAACTCATCGTATGCATAAACTCAGATCATATGCATAAACTCAGAAATTCAACCATTTCTTATGCAGAATATAATCAAGAAGAAATATGCTTTTCACCAGAATTTTAAAAAACAAATTCCTCATCGATATAAAACAAATGTAATCAATTACGAAAAACCCTCTTGGTCCATGGACAGATTTTCAAATCAATGGCCCTTTTACAAAAGCCCATAGGCTTACAAACTCTGTTGTCTAAACCTCACCTCTCTCTCTATTCTTCCTGCCTTTTTCCTTTTAGGCTTATTACATTTATAAAAATTTGGATGAACCAATTTAGGTTCAAATCCCTTCAATAACACAACAAAGTGCTCAAATATCTCAACACCCCTATAATCTAGATTTCATCCCTAAAATCCCGAAACAAAATCTAACTTAGGCTTCATAATTAATTCTTAAATATCTAAAATCTGATTTCCCTCATGTTCTCCAATCATTTGGGAACATTAACAAATCCTCACAATAATTAATTAAAAATATCATTTAATCACTCAAAAACCCTTTAATAATTACATAAAATCAATATTTTCTCAAAAACATAAGACCCCCTAGGTTTAATAAAATACAAAGTATTTTCCCGAATCTAATGCCCTTGCATCACCTTCCCTTTCCGAGGAATAGAAAATTTGGGTAGGAATCTATAGTTGGGTACTACATCCTGCATATCCCTTGCACGGTTAATTGCATCTTGCAAGGTTGCAGGTTGGTAGGCCCTAACCCAACCTCGTAGGGGGTTTGACAACCCTTCTATAAATAACATGACCAACCGGGTCATGGAGAGGTCGCTGACCATTACTGCAAGCCTCTGGAATTCTGCAACATAAGATTCAAGGCTCCCTATTTGTTGGAGTTGGGTTAGCTCCCAGAAGTACATCTTAGGATCCTTCCTATCAAATATTTCTATTAACCTCTGTGTGAATTCTATATAAGAGATGATGTTGGCATGTCCCAGAGTGGTCATACCATGTTGCCACCATTCAAGTGCTTCTCCGTCAAGATGAAGTGTGGCGTATTTGATGGCATCCTTCTCCCGCATGGGATTGAGCTAGAAATATGTATCCAGTTTCTGTACCCATGATCGTGCAGAACAATTCGACGATCCATCAAAATAAGGAAGAGATTACCTTTCTCACAGCCTTCTGCAAATCTACATTTTACTGATGGCCCCCATATGTTGTTGCCTTCATTTGTTTTTTTCTCCTCATGTAGTAACATTCATTAAGTCTCAGGGTTGCTTTCATGTTGGGAGGCAACATATCATACTCTTTCATACATGCGGTAACTGTTTCTGAAATTGATGAAGGGAAGTCTTGCTCCCTGGAGGAGTCATTCAAAAATGGAGGCATGGTCGGTTGGCTAAAAGGGTTGCTCCGAGCATTGACATGTTCGCGTGATGGACTGTTGCTATGAATATTGATATACTCCTGCGGTGGACCATCCCCACCTGAATGGGAACCTCCTTCCCCATTATTTCTTTGCACATTAGGTTGCCTGATCTGTACTTTAAGGAGTTCCATGATGGTGTTTTGAGTGCCGGAGATCGTTTCTAAGGCATCTTAAAGTTTGGTATTTTCATGATCACCCATTGGTCTTTCTTCCCCTTCATTTTTCCCTTGACTCCTAGCCTTTTTTCCTTCCCAATTGATAGTAATACCCATTCTCCTTCCTTGGTATCCCACAGCTGGCCAAGATGAAGCTCTGATACCAATGTAATATCCTTTAAAAAATATATAGTGCCACTACTGTAATAATAGTAAAAATATAAAAGCAAAGTAATATGATTATTATAAAAAACCATCGTGATAACATATACACATAATACTCCATTACACATAAGTAAGTTCCAATCACCATATTTTAAAAAGCCCTAAGGAAATCCACCAAATATCATTTATTAAGGAATTTAGCCCATGTAATACATGCAGTTTGACCAACAACGTAGATGGGTCAATTACATCATAATTCCAATTAATAACCCTTGGCTTAGCATTGTGGTGGTGTTGCAATAGTTTGCTGCAATAGATCTGTGCTTTCTTCCTTCCTTTGCCAATCTAGAAGTGCAAATAATTATAATAAAATCGGCAAGGAAAATATCAGATCCACGCTCATAAAGTGTAAAGGAAAAATAGAAGAAAACCCCTTTCAAAACAAATATGGAATGAATGCAGCCAGATAGGATGATCATAGAAACCACCGAAGTTGGGTTTGCTTACTAGGGTGAGATCGAATCTCACCGAAGCAAGCTTGAGGATATCACCTGAAAATACTCACTTGAAAACTCCTCTGAGCTTTCAGAATATCAATGAAGAAAATATTAAAATCCATGAGTTGCTCTCGATCCTCCTCCTCCTTTTATAGTAGGCTGCTTGGAAGAAACCTTGGGAAAATACCTGGGCTCAAAACAACCCAAAAGGAAAAACCATGGGCCAATTCCACTTTATTTATTAATTTATTTATTAGTCCACTAATTTTATGATTTGGTCCAACTGGTTAAACGGTTCGAGATATTACAAGTACAATGTTTGTGTAATTTAAATATGACATGTTGGTTACACTACACATTTAAAACAATCCTTTTCTATAAAAAGCAATTATGAGGCCTTTGAAAACTTCAAGGCCAGAAAGTGTTAAACTACTACTCAAAGAAAATTAAAAATTAAAGAAACTGAGCATGGAATATTATAGCTCAAGAAATATACAGCTATAAAAGTACATGAATTTATCTATATGGAGCCCCAATGTTCAGATAAAATTCTTCATTACAAACATCCAACAAGATGAATTCTCCTTCAATAAATTGGCTCTCCAAGGGAATCCTCAACCAAGAAATACTGGCAAGTCATTTACGGGAAATAAAAAATTGACTCGTTGAGAAAATTATATTAGCAGTCTATAAATGACCCAAGTATTTTCTTGAGCCAAGTGAAACTCTTGACCCATTTTCCTCACCTAATAATTGTCCAATTTTAATCGAGTAACTAAGGAAACCAGTGTAGAAACTCAATTTCAACAAGAAACCTACAAAGTTTCTTGTTAGAGTTTCTACCCTTTTAACCAAGACCTTATGCTTCGGCTGATGTGTTAGAATTACATTTTATCAAAGTCATTAATGAACACATGCAGATATAATCAAGAGGGACACATTTCAACAATCACACAAGAAAAATGCAGGACGTTTAATAACGGAGTTTGTCCAGTGTGGACTACGTCTCCAGGCCTTAGTGTCATAATGGTGTTGGTCGCTTCATTCGGTGTTGTAACTAGTGACGATGTACATGGACGTTGTTGACTTGTCATACAAGGAAAAGGGCCCTCAACATGAGTGACAAAGCCTCTCCACGAGACATTCCACTACAAGGAACTCTCACTCATAACAAACCTCCTATCAGGATGACAACCTCACACATGGTGACAAAGAGTATCCCGCCATCAAGGCAACAAAGGGATCTCACAACATAAATCACCATCCATGATAGATACATACCACATCAAATAAACATAAATATTTTGCATCATACATTAAGCAGGAGTGAACAACAGAAAATAAATGTAAAGATTATGCATCATACATCAAGTAAGAATCGACACGACATAAAACATCCCACATAAATAATTAATGAAGTACATGGCAACAACACTTTATACACCTCAACTCTGATATTGAGTGATGAATAGGCTTCTCAATCGATGGATATGAATGTACCATAAAAAACGTGACATTGAATGGCAAGAAATCGACTGTCCACGTGCTGAAATTTGACATCGTCATCCCATTATGGAAAATGGCCTAAAAATCGGGACTTCTGTTGCATAAACTAACACTACCATTAGGTTTTTGTCACCGAGAGGTATAAAATCCATATAAACTTTGTCCAATTTGGACACTGGAAAATTTTGGCCCCTCTGGAAATGAGGCTCAATCATGGTTCCACTACATCTAGCTGAGTGGCTCAGGGTTCCACTTGTCCACCTTGAACTGCGCTCCCTCTCATGTACTTTCTCTCCCCTACGCTACATGGAATAATGGTTTTTATAACGTTTTTTTGGGCAAACTTAACCAGGAATGCACCAACGGTGCAACGATAAATGGGGCAATTGTTTGAGGGGAGGTTGGGGGATCAAATCTCGCCTCTCAATTTTGGTCGTATTTCCTTATATTAATATAATAATAGGTGGGCGAGGTCCGCACCATGCGGCCCTGACCCAACCTTCCGCCTTATCCGCTTTACTACAAGTTTGAGTTTTTTATAATCGTGCCATGGTATTAATACCATAACAACCCACCATATAAATCTTTGTTAACATTGGCTTTTATTAATACCATCACATATATTTTCTTAACATGCTTTGTTTTAACCAAATGTTGTTAAAATAATTTTGTTTTTATTTGAATTTTTAAATATAAATAGTTATTTAAATAAGTATTTTAATATTTAAAATGATTTGGTGTAATAACCATATGGACATGTTTTAATTTTTGTTTTTATATGGGTGATTTAATATTTTGTTTTGTTTTTTCTACAGGTTGAGGACCAATGGAGGAGTGCCATGTGTCAACAATGGAGGGGTTTCCATGTGGGCGCCAAGTGATTACTGGGACGCCATGTGGCATGTTGTGGGCCCCACTTCCCTTGCCTTAGCAAAAATTCAAATTGCTCTAAATTTATTATACGAGCTCGGATTGACACGTCGTTCACGCCGTTGCAATGACGACGACGAGCTCTTCAATCTGAAGCTGATTTTTCCACCTTCCTCTCACCTTAAATTTCAAGATTTCATAAGCCCTCTTTGTCCATTCTGTGTCTCTGAGCGACCTGAGTCATTCCTCCCCATTGAGGATCTTTTGGTCCTCCAAAACCATCAACAATAATGTGCACCTGTTGTAACTTGGTCTGTGATTGAAGGTATTGCAAGGGATGGTGATCCGTATGGACAATGGTCTCCTTGTCGATCAAGTAGTGTTTCCACTTTTTCACACTTTTGACCAAGGTATATAGTTCCTTTTCATAAGTGGGATAGTTGATAACAACAATTTCACCTGGTAATAAAGTATAAGAAGGGCACTAGCAACAAAGTAGCAGATATGCTCTCTCACCCTCCTATTGTTCCTTCTATTATTTTTCATAATGCTTCATTGGCTTTTGAAATTTATGTTGAACTATATGCTAATGATGATGAATTTAAGGAAATATATGCAAAACTAACTCATGGATCACAGGTGGACATCTATCATTTGCAGGGGAAGCTGTTGTATCACCTTGGAAAACTTTGCATACCCATAGCAGAAAGGGTACATGTAATCAGGGAGGCACACACCTCTCTTGTATTAGATCACTTTGGTGTCAAAAAAAAATTATGTCATTTACAAAGGTTTTTCTTTTTGCCTCATATGAAAAACATTGTAACTTGATATGTAAATGGATGTGTGATGTCATATGTTTCCAAGCCCTCTAATAGAAAACTTGGGCTCTACACACTGCTCCCTATTCTGAGCCGTCCGTGGGAAAGTGTGTCGATAGACTTTGTAGGAGGTTTTTCTATGTCTAGGAAGGGTCATGCCTATTTGTATATCGTCATGGATCATTTTAGAAAAATGTTCATATGAATGCCTTCTAAAAAGTAGGTCACTATATAGCAGACAACTTGTCTTTCTTTTAGTTTGTTTGGGTCCATTTTGGGTTACCCACATCGATTGTGTTAGATAAAGACTCTCGCTTTCTTGGAGAGTTTTGGACCAGCTTGTGGTGAATGATGGACACCAAGTTGAAGAGAAGTAAGACATTTCATCCACAGACCGACACGTAGACAAAGGTTGTCAATGGTACCATGGTACACTTGTTACGAGGTTATTGCAGCAAACATCCGAAGTTGTGGGATGAGCACCTTTCTTATGTGCAACATGCCTACAACCAAGTAGTGCACTCTTCCACGCAGCACTCACTCTTTGAGACATGATTTGGTTACCTACCAAAGGATCCTTTTGACATGATCTTTGGAAGGGATGAAGATGCTAGTGGACGTGATGATAGGGACAAAGCACAGTGGTTCATCCAGCGGATATAGACAATTCACCAAGTAGTGCAGGAGCAGTTGGAAAAGAGTCAAGCTCGATATAAGTCTTGACATGATAAACACCAAGTTGACCACCAATTCCAGGTTGGGGACGAGGTATGGTTCCATATCATCAAGGATCGAATGAAGGGAGAAGGAAATAAATTGCAACCAATCCGATATGGTCCATTTACCATATTAGAGAAGATTGGGAATAATGCTTTCTGGCTTGATTTTCTTGCATACATGAAAATGTACTCGGTCATGAATGTAAAAAATATAAATTTCTATGAGCCACCATTGATTATGGACACTGAAGAGAAGGGAACCGTTCCTACAGTACATGTCTTTGCACCAAAATATCTCGACAAAATTCTAGATGATATCATCCTCGACAGAAGAACTAGGACTTCACAATGAGGAGATGTGGAATATCTTCATGTTGGTTTCAAAGGGATGCACCCAGGAAAGGCTAAATGGCTGGAAAAAAAGAAAGTGAGGGAGAAATTCCCTCACTTTCCAATTGATGGATAAGGCTTTTGGAAGTCCAAAAGCTCCTCAGTGGGGAGGATTGATCCAGGTGGATCTACATACACTAGTGCCAAGGGAAAGGCTCAAAGTTAAAAGTGACATATTTGTGGCAAACTCAATTTCAAATCGAAGATCTCGTCGTTCTGATTGCAGAAGTGTGAACGAATCATCAAATCGAGTTTTTATGTGAAAGTTAGAGCTGGTCAAATTTTTTTGGTTGACTTGGTGATGTGGCAAGTTAAGGAGGCAACAATTTTGCAATTTTCCAGTGGTCGGATTTTGGTCAGCTCCGACAATATTTTGGAAAATTTGTAGGATTGATAGTTTGCCCACTACCGCCCAAAATTCAAGTATTTTAAAATGAATGGTTGGTTATTTTATAAATATATATATATATATATATATATATATATATATATATATATATATATATATATATATATATATATATATATATAAAGGTTGGGCCATGACCCCCGCTCCTCCCCAAACCACATAACACGCATAAGTATTAAATATAGGGGGTCTGGCCATGACCCCCGCACCCCCCCAACCACATGGTAATAGCACAAAACAACGACGGAGGATGAGGAGACGAGTCGCCACCAGTGGACTCGCCCACCTCTAATTATATATCCGTTACAACGTAGACCAAAGCAAGGGGGTCAAGATTGATCCCTCGACCTCCCTTTAGAAATTCAAAACCACTTCACCATTATGCCATCAACCACCAGTTGAGAACTCCGCCATAAAAAATAATATAAAACCCATAATTTCTACAGTACGCCCAGGAAGAGTAGGTACAAGAGCGAGCACGCAGTTCGAGGTAGTGGAATCTCGATCCATTCGAGGTAGTGGAACCATGATCTGAGCCACATTTCAGAGGGCTCAAAATTGTCCAGTGTCGAAATTGGAAAATTTTTATATGGATTTTACACCTTTCGGCGACAAGAATCTCATGGTGTTGTCCGTTTTTGCAACAGAGGTCTCCATTTTTCAACCAATTTCCAACTTGGAGGTACAAGGGTGCTTTATGTAATTTTACTTGTACTTCTTCTTCTTCTTTCCAATTAATGAGTGAAGGGCTCCCCACTATTGAGCAAGGCCTGATGACGTAGTCCAAATTGCAAAAACTATGTTATCAAGTTCTTATCTTCTTTGCATGTGTTGGAATTAATGCTTACATCATATTAGAGAAGTTGGTTTGTGATGGTTGAGAAATTCTCTCAACCTCTCTCTCTAAATTAGGAATAAGTTGGATCTTAGAAACTCTATTTAATAGAGTAATATGAATGTAGTTAATGTGTGTGTATTTTCACATACACCTTAGTGTGAAATATATGAGTGCTTTTAGTTAGTTTTATCATGGTATCAAAGCTTCAGGCTCGTATTGGATTTGGGATTGTGAAAAATAGTAAAATATTTTTTTATATGCAAGCATAATAGATTTGTTTGAAATTCGTGTTTGTTGGTGTACCAGGCAGCGTTCAAATTAGATGCACACAGAGTCATCTTAGTAAAAATCTGCACATCGTGAAGATAAAAGGAAAATTTTCATCGTGCCTTGACCTCACTGTCGCAATTAAACCAGTGCTCAAGAGTCACGGCAAGCAGCCCTGAGAATATATGTTCAAATACACAGCCATTGTGGCTTGTAAATGGCTCGCAATTGAATTCGGGTTAGAATGCCACTATGGTATCAACAAGAGTTCCATGGGAGGAAGGAGGCATAGGAACTCGGCTGAGACCTCTTTGACGAATTACCAGAAAACGTTAGAAATTGCCGTACGATGGAAAGACTGATCGTTGATTTCAACAAGTTAAAGAAGCTAACTAAAAGACTTGGTGCAAACTCTTTAAAATTCGAAGTATAAACTTAGTTATATCCAACTCATGCCTCATGTCTCTGCACGTCTAAACAAATATTTTTCAAATTGACATTTTTCCAGCGGACCGACAGGACCTGATCATATTGATGTTGTTGTTTGGAGTGGAGTTGAATAAGGAAGATGCCAGGTTGTAATTGAAGATCCATGAAACTGATGGCATAAGTAGCAAAAACAGTTGCAACAATATTAAAACTCTTTGTGGGCGGCTGAGTTTTATGGTTGAATCTGGTGTGTTGAAATTTTTGTGGTTTAGTAGTATTATAAATTGTTTGTAAATTAAGTGCGGATGAATTTTAAAACTTAGATAAAAAGGTTATGATGTAATAGCTGAATCTAGATACATTATGTATTTAGGCGACTTTTCTATATGACTAGCGAGTACAACGGTTGGCACCCATGTATCTAGGTAGATGGGAGCTTGTCCATAGAATGACTAGTAGTTCAGTGATCTATCTGAAACCACTATTTACGAGATTGAGTGGAAGTAAGGCTCAATATGGATGGTTGCCTAGATAGTATGGTAGTTGCGGATCTAGGGAAGGATCCCTCATTCATTGAAGACTTGGGAGTGGTATGCTAACGAGGTTATGCGACGGTTTAGGATGTTGTCTAGTAATTGACTTCAGGAGGTCCTTTATTCGGGAGTTCAGGAGCCAACTTGGGAATCCAACTTGCTGACTACACCTTTATGAGGGTTATGAGGCAACTTGATGGAGCCTATACTCATAAGATAAATAATGATTGTGTTTTCAATAAATTTATGTAATGTAAGCATTAAGAGGGGATGTTGGAATTAATGGTTACATCCTATTTGAGAAGCTGGTTTGCGATGTTTGATAAATTCTCTCAACCTCTCTCTCTAAATTAGGAATAATTTTGATCTTAAAAACTCTATTTGATAGAGTAATCTTAATGTAATCAGTGTGTGTGTGTGTATTGTTGCATACACCTTAGTGTGAAATATATGAGTGATTTTAGTTAGTTTTTGTAGAGATTTGAATAACTGATATATTATTCACCGAGATTCTTCTGATCACACACTATTTTAGCTTCATGCATAATACAGAATCTTTTCTACCATTGATCATTAATTGTGGAAATAAAATCAATTGCATGCACACATTAAAACCATAAACAATCACACATATGAACACAGTATTTAATGGGAAAGCTTAAAGCTGAAAACCCCAACTATCTATATATTATATGTGATGGAGATCATGTAACAATCATAGTACAAAGCTCCTCACAAGCTCTCAGCACAACCTCAAATTGCTACACACAATCAAGCTAGATCTAGCAAAACACATGCTCCAATCTTTTGCCACTTGATAGCCAGCCTCTATTGCATAATCAATGTTATGGGATGGCTCATTAAATAAAATAAACCACCTGGCTTGTACTGCACAATCCTCATGGGCTTCTCCAATTATCTGTGTGTTGCAAATGGAAACTGTATAGTCACAACTTATAGTTAACCTGCTCTTTCACCTATTTCTACACTGGTCTCCACTGAAACTGTCCATGCACTGAAGTTAAATGATGCATTCTTTAGTTTATTAATGAGTTTATAATTAGTGAATTAATTAATAATTAATTCACACCACTCTCACTAATTGTATAAATTAGTTAAACTGGATACAAATAGGTCAACTATGTTTAGATTAGTTAAACTGAACACAACTCCATTAACTTCCTCAATCAAGTCCACAAAACTCTGTCACATGAGTTCTAACTGAAGTATCGATGCAATAGCTCCACATAACCCTCAGGAATAGCGTAATTCCTTCTGTCAGCTCCTCTGCCACATCTGTGCACTTAACTGAAGTGCTCCAAGAGAATAAGATAATGTTTAGAGTCTAAATATTATTAAGAGCTAATAATATTTGACATATCTATTTTTAGACTGGAAATCTAAAAATAGATTCCGCCCAGTATGTCTAAAAATAAAAGTCCATCTATTTTTTCCGACTTGACCAACCATCCACAAATAGCATCCTGCAACTCATAGAACATGATCCATATGTCTAAAAATAGACATAGTCTAAAAATAGACTTTGCGCCAAAAATAGCCTGCGAGCCCACTTAGTGAAGGCGACTTCTTTCCACTAAGCTCATCATCTTGTTGCAATATCGACACTCCCTCTCAACAAGATAACGATTATCTGTAACCCCTATCCTGCCCCTGTGGTATTCAAATTTTCTCATGGTGAGCACCTTTGTCAAGATATCAGCATCCTGATCCTCCATTGGAATGCATGAAAGTAACATATTCTTCCACTGCACACAATCTCTGATATGATGATACCGGATGTCAATGCGTTTAGATCTATCATGAAATACTGGATTAACCAAGAGTTTGATGCAAATTTGATTATCACAATAAATCACAGTAGGCTCTAAGTGTGAACTGAACAACCCGACCAGGATCTTCCTCATCCATATAGCCTCGCATGCAGCCAAACTTGCTGCCATATACTTGGCCTCTGCTGAACTGAGTGCCACGAATCTCTTCTTCCTGCTGTACCAAGAAACTGTTGTCGACCTGATACTAAAAATCCCTCCAGATGTGCTCTTTCTGTCTGTTGGGCTCCTTGCCCAATCTTCATCCATGAAGCCACACAGCTTCACCTCATCCGACTGTCTGTACCATAATCCATATCCCGATGTGCCTCTGAGATATATTAATACATGCTTGCCTACCTTCCAGAAGAGCTTGGTTGGCTTAACCATAGCTTGTGAAAGTTTCTTCATAGCATAGCATATGTCGGGTCATGTATTGACCATATACATAAGCAACCCCACCAACTGTCGATAAACAGTGGCATCCACTACCTCCGCCGAAGTAGCATACTCCTTCCTCCATCCACCAGGAAGAGGAGTATCAATAGGCTTACAGCCATGCATGTTTAACTTCTCCAGTATCT